>WAAB01013725.1:15099-65148 GCA_013389865.1 Piaya cayana
TTTCTGATACAAGCCAGGATGCCATTGGCCTTCTTGGCCACCTGGGCACACTGCTGGATCATGTTCAGTCGGCTGTCGACCAACGCCCCCAGGTCCCTCTCCTCCAGGCAGCTTTCTAGACAGACTTCTTCTAGTCTGTAGCTCTGCATAGGGTTGTTGTGCCCCAAGAGCAGGAGATGGAGAGTTGTCACTTTTGCAGTAATGAACAGTTGCAATGTTCTTTTATAGGTTTCCCACGCAAAACCTGGGGAGGAGATGTAACATCACTGCCTGCTTTCCTACCCGGACCATGGCAGTGATGGGTGCTGTGTAGATGAATGACTCATCCTAGAGACTCCTCAGTCTGAGACAAAATTGTCCAAGACATGCAGGAGACAAAGAAATATCGAACTGGTGCTAGCCAGCGTTATGAACAGATGACCTAAAGCAATCAACACCCTACAAGCTGCCAGGTTGTCCTGTGGGTAACTTGACAAATGAGTGCTGCAACAGACACACTTTGTAGATACTCACAGGAGTTTCTCAATAAAAATGTTTTTCCAAGGCACTCTAGCTTACAGGGAGTACTCCAGAAGTTTAGGAAGTGAAACCTCTAAATAAAATGTGTCTTGGGAAGAAAACATGGATTGTTTTTCTTATGAAGATTCTTGCATTTGTATTTGCCAAATCCAGAAGCAGGTAAGAATGGTGCTTGGAGAAATGAGGTCTTTTGTTTCTGCCTGTATGAGGAAACTGAGTGAGGAGAAAATGAAAAGGATGTAATGTGTCCACTTAAGGAAAATCCTCTGTTGTCTGCACTGATATGCTCCTTTTAATTCTCAGATGTTTCTTTTATATTGTGTCTGTGAATTTGAAGCTGAACAAACACCTGATGCGTGGGCTTTCATAGTCCAGCCAGATGCCTTCACAGCTGCTTCTTAACAATGGAGGTGGTTACAAGTAATTGTTTGGAATGTTATGTTATGTTTCTTGGGTGACATAGGCCATATAAACACATTAGAAAATGGTAAATTTTTTTTTTGGGGGGTAGATTCCCCAAATGCTAAGCATTCACCCAACTTGCACCTCACATTCATAGAGACGGGCCATGCAGAGCACTGTGCTCTAGTGGTGCTAATTATGCTTGCCAGAGTTCTGGCAACTCCTGCAGGCTCATGTTGCAGTCAGCATGAATGCTGGCTGCTGGTGCTAAAAGAAGAACCCGTCTGGTCTGAGGAATGGCTGAACTCAAATCCACCTCTTGTGCTGAAGGTAGACCCTGGCATGCTGAGCACGTGCAGCACATCGAGAAGGGAAATCATTGGTAGTGCCTTGAAAGGGTGCCAGCCTACAGGTTATTCCCCATGTGAACCTTTGAGGATAAGGAGAAGACTATTTTGTGTGTTGCTGGCTGAGGGACACCTTCAGCTCTCTGTGCCTGCCATATTACTCAAGAAAAGGTTCTCAAAAAAAGCACCCAAAAATAACTTTTTTATTTCCCTTTTTATATGCCAAGCTGTAGGCTGAGTGTAAATTCAAGGGAGAGTAAAGACTTCCTTTAGGAACATTGTTAGCATCAGCGTGACAATAAACACATAACGCTCCAGGATGAGTTATATGTTGGTGTTTTATTGCGAGGCCTCAGGAACCAGGGGTTATTTCATATCCCAGATCTGGTCCCGACGATCTTTACAATGCAACAGCTATTTATCCTCATGAGATTTCACAATCTAGTGTATATTCAACAGGTTACATCATTGCCTAATGCATATGTATGTTTTGATGACTTCATCGGTGGATTACGACATCAACTCTTTCTGCGCCTGCGCACATCCTATCCCTACTTAATTAACTCTGGTTAGCTAGGCCTCATTCTTATCTCACTGCTTGAGTAATATATGGTCTCCTGCTTCTAACAAAGTGTTGTTAGTTCTTATCTTGTTAGCATTCCCAAGTAACTAACACCTCTTTCTAAAAAACTAGGTTTTAAGATTTCTTATAACTTTAAAATTATCACATACATTCAAATCATTTCTTTTCTTGATTTGCAGCCAATTCAAACTACTGCATATAATAAAGTTGTGGGGTTTTTTTAGTTCTCGCTCCAACAACACTAGTGGAACCAGTCTAGGGCAAGGACCTAATAGGGAAGGCACTGAGAGTGGGATGCAGTGCGGGAAGAAGGACGATGCACAGTAACAGTGAACTTGGAGGAAATAGGGGTCTTGGAAGGCAGCCAAGTGCCTTGGGGCAAAGATGAGACTGGAAAAAGAGCCAAATTAAGCAAGGAGTTGGCAAGTGAGAGGCAGCGGGTAAAGTGATCTTCTCTAGAAAAAGGCCAGGAAAGAACAGGGTGGAAAGATATGGTCATGAAGCATGTCCTTCACAGTCCTGAAATGAGGCGGTTATGGAAAGCAGGCAGGGGCAAAGTTTTTTGTTTTGTTTTGGTTTTGGTTTTGGGTTTTTTTTTCCTGATCTGCTGGCACCTGAACATCTTGTCCTACAGAAACAGGGAAAAAGCTGTCCCTGGAGCTGAAATCTGAGGTGTGAGTGTGGACAGACATTGTTTGCTGTCTACAGATGCTGACTGTGAATTCTGGGGGGAAATGGATTTTGATGAAGACTGACTGTGTGAAGCAAAGGAGAGATGGTTTGACCCAGCAGGCGTGCTTGCTGAATTTAGTCAGGATTAGAGAGAGACTGAACCAAGATCCCTATTGGACACTTCTCAGCCAAGTGTCCATGCACAGAGGGATGTCCGTGATGAGGTTATGTTGAAGGCAGGAACAGTGGAAACAATACACTGTAATCTCCTCTCTGCCCACGCTTCCACCCACAGGCTTGACACAAGAAACCTTCCCAGACACCCAAACAATCACTATGGCTAAAATGGACTGCATTGTTTCCAAAAACTGGATGAAACACTCTTATTTTTGCATGGCTTGATTTACATGAAGATCATCGTGTAATCCCACAGCTGTTAAATTCCCTGCCAGGAGAGCAGCCATGCACATTAGCTCCCAGGCTACAGNAAAAGGGCCAGGAAATAACTGGGTGGAAAGAGATGGGCATAAAGCATGTCTTTCACAGTCCTGAAATGAGGAGTTTATGGAAAGCAGGCAGGGGCAAAGTTTTTGGTTTTGTTTTGGTTTTGGTTTTTTTTTTCTGATCTGCTGGCACCTGAACATCTTGTCCTACAGAAACAGGGAAAAAGCTGTCCCTGGGGCTGAAATCTGAGGTGTGAGTGTGGACAGACATTGTTTGCTGTCTGCAGATGCTGACTGTGAATTCTGGGGGAAAATGGATTTTGATGAAGACTGACTGTGTGAAGCAAAGGAGAGATGGTTTGACCCAGCAGGTGTGTTTGCTGAATTTAATCAGGATTAGAGAGAGACTGAACCAAGATCCCTATTGGACACTTCTCAGCCAAGTGTCCATGCACAGAGGGATGTCCGTGATGAGGTTATGCTGAAGGCAGGAACAGTGGAAACAATACACTGTAATCTCCTCTCTGCCCACGCTTCCACCCACAGGCTTGACACAAGAAACCTTCCCAGACACCCAAACAATCACTATGGCTAAAATGGACTGCATTGTTTCCAAAAACTGGATGAAACACTCTTATTTTTGCATGGCTTGATTTACATGAAGATCATCGTGTAATCCCACAGCTGTTAAATTCCCTGCCAGGAGAGCAGCCATGCACATTAGCTCCCAGGCTACAGGGTCTTGCTCATGATATTTTCCATAACCTGTCATCTGAGGGGGAGGCGATGGTTCAGCAGTGACAACCAGGAAAAGGGCTGAGTGGTTAAAGGCAAATCTTACATCTTTCCTTCAGATGGATCCACCAATTGCAAGATAATAGCAGGACTATTTCCCTCGTAAGAGTGTAACTCATTCCTGGAGGTACCTCTGTCTCAAAGCAGCACTCAGCTGTTTGCTTACAGGGATGAAGTAAAGGAAAGACCTCTCTCAATTTTCTGTTTGACCTGCTGTTTTATGTCTTGCCTTATATTCTGTCTCAAGGGCAAATATAAATGGAAGAGCAGAGATGTTGTCTGAATTATATAAATAACAATGGATGGCCATGTTGCACTAGGCTTCCTAAAAGAAAGTCAGATTTGTGCCTCTCACTCAGCTGTGAAGAGTTTCCCCCCTCCAACTCTTAGGAGGCTACTGGAAAGGACTGTACTTTTTATAGAAAGGAAAATATTCTATTTAAAAGTGAAATATTTTCTTTACATTTCCCTTTGGCTTGCTTTTTTTGCACTGGGATTTTTAAAGTATGCTTTCAATTAAAAATAATACTTTATGTCCTGTCAGTCCTAATTACAGGTTCAAAGGCAATACAAAGTCAGGTGTAGTTCTTCCAAGCCATACTGTTGTAGCCCTTCCCACCATATTTCACTGCTTAAAAGAAAGCCTTTGGTCTTTTCCTTCACTTGCTATTCTGGTACTGGGAGGGTGGCAAGGTAACAGTGACTCCTTCCCTAGACAGTGCACTTGGAGTTGGCTGGGATCAGTGTTAAGAGCCTGCATTAGAAGAGTGCCTGTCCAAATCCTACCAGGCACATGACCTTCAATGTAGTATCAAACTTCAGCTGAAATGCTGGCCTGACAATGTGTCAAAGTACAGTAGCATAAATAAAATGTTGGCCATAGATCTCCTGATGTCAGATGTAAGTGCAAGTATAAGGTGTGCATTCTAAAAATAGCGTACATGTAGAAGGTGCTGGAAGAGCTGGCTGTTGGAGAGGATTCTAAGTAGGTCATAGATGACCAAAAGAAAACAAATTGCAACATCAGCAACATTAATTGTGAAAGTCCAGTATTTTAGGACATCTTCACACTCTGGAACAGCTGGGGTGAAGCTACACCTGTATATGATAGATCTGCCTGGGCAGGTATATGAGATGGCAAGTCAGGCTGGGGTTACATCTGAAAAGCACACAGGGTATCCATTTAATGAAAATGAGTCTCTCTTATTCTGCCCCCCCCCCCCCCCCTTAATTCCCTACAGAGTAGGCAGAGTTTTTCCAAGACTTCCTGCTTTCTTTTCTAGTCTCTGCTTTTTTGAGAGAGTTCTTCATTTGCTCCTAAACTGTTCCTGCTTTGGGTAGTGCTGCAGATGTGTTTACTCAGTGTTTATTCTGATGGAAGATGTGACAAACCATTTGTCTCAAAAATGAACGCACCCTCTTTAGAACCGTATCTTACTACCTTCAACCCTAGTTCTTTATTGCTTCCCTGTTCCTCTTGGTTATGGCAATAGCACTGGTTGAGCATGGTGCTAATCAGGCTGAGTAGAAGGGATGAGACCCATCCATCAATGAGCACTCTGTGCCAGCACAGTGGTCTGCCCTCATTGCAACATTGACAGAGGTCGTGATACAGCCGACGCACACAAGAAAGAGAGCATTAGTGTGCCTTGCAGAGCCTGAGAGTCTGAAGGATCCGGCTTTGGTTAAACCACCTCTCAATCAAAAGCAGCACAGAGGGAGAGCAAATAAAAGCTGAAGCAGCCTAAGAACTAAGCGGAGAGGCTGCTAGTATTTCAAATATATTTTTACCTTACCGTGGAAGATATGAGAGGTATGAGTTCACCCTTAGTAATGTTCTGTAATGACACCTCCATGCTTCCCAATGATCTTTACACATTGAATACTTGAAAAATATACTTGGCCACGTTTTGTGCCTTGTACTTCTGTGGTGTCTGTGTGTGATGCATAACATATAGGTTTTTACCACTGGTGTGAATGAACACGTTCCAGTGGTTAATCAACATTGCCACTTGCCATTATTTTAACCATAAGAAATTGACACCACCTCCCACCCTCCTCCTCCATTTTGATATCCTATTTTATTTTGCACCTGTAATTAGACATTGTCTGTAGTTTGTGCAAGTGTTCTTCCATTCTGTCTCATAGCTCCAGTGAGACCTTCAATTAGTGAGAAATGCTAACCAAACAATTCCTGATCTATTCATATTGCTTATTCGTGGAGCTGCAGCATTTTCCTTAGCAAGAAGGGGCTGAAGTATCTATTGAAATAGGAAATAATGCATTATTTAAAATGATAGAAATTAGCAGAAAATGAGAGCTACCTTTTTGCACCTGAAAGTGCTTTTAGAGCCTTCCTGTAATATGAATGTGGTATAGAAAGAAAACATAAATGGAGGGGGATTTTATGATCTCTTAGAGGTTTCTAGATCAAATAGAATTGCTTGACAAGTAGGCAAATACATTTTATTTTTTGTAATTACCAAGTCTTAAACTGTGATGAGGTCACCAGCACTACATTTACTGAGGACTGACTAAGAATAAATAATAAATAGATGTGGAGTTGCTCTTTTTAGGGTCCAGCAGCCCTTAGATTAACTCCTATGGTGCCTTTCTGCTTGCATTTACTCAATGTAAATGATTGCAATGTAGCAGAGGATTTCTGGGCTGAAGCATGATGATCAGAGTCTGGTGATCATATTCTCATCCATTTGCTTTCAGCCCCCTACATCTCATCCTGGACCTTTATAGTGACCCAGTGCATCTGCAGCAGCTCTGCTCACAGATACAAGGATGATGGATGTGGAAGTCTTCATTTTTTTAATGATTAAGTCTGCCTGGCTCTGAAGTTTTTCCTGTACGTGAGAGGAGATAGATGCAGTAGGTATATGTGTGCATGTATATGCCTGTAGAGATATCCATCTCTCTCTCTGTGTGTAACGTATACATAGGATATGACTGCTTCATTTTCATTGCATTTCAGACAAATATAATATGAACAGATCAGATGCCTGGCTCTACAGGAGTGTCCTTTTAAAGAATGCCCAGTCCATTTTCCTCATGAATGACCTATCAAAGGCAGAACTCTGTCATACTGTTGTATCTACGTCCTGCAATGGTTCTTGACACAGTTCTTCCTGAGTGCCACCTTCATTATTTTGTGAGTAGTCATTAATGAGTAAGAGAAGACAAGCCATCAAGCATTGTCATCCTTTTCTTTCTTTAGCAGAGATTTGCCATTTCTGTGCACATCCCAAATCCCAACCAGTTCTTCTACTTCAAGTCGTCAGGATGGGAAAACGGCTACCCAGACTGTTGCCACTGTTGTTACTTGTTGAGCCACCTGGGTGGCTTACATTTCTCCATGGAGAATCCAAGCTGCCTTAGGACAAGTTATCTTCTCTACAACACCCTTTGCGGTCCTCTGCAGGCTTGAAATATGTTCCAGGATATTACTTGGCTGATGTGGCAGCAACAAAGTGTTTGGGTTACAGGAAAAAATTAATAAAAGGAAATGTAAATAACTGCTGAACTGAGTTAAAAATGGGGTAACTTTTTCACCAGCCTAGAGAAAGCAATGATACTGGGGAAGAAGATCCTGCCAGTGGAGGCTGGTTTTCTGTTCACAGTTGTGGGGCAGTAACTTCATTCATAGTCACATTAACTACTGTAGTTGCTCTTTAAAAAATGAAGTGTTTCTTAATGATTCTTCTGTGGGGAATGGTGGTTCTATGGGGAATGGCATGGGCAAAATTTCCCTAAATGAATCTTCAAAACCATCTCATAATGCAATCTAGTAAGTGAACAGAGCTGTCCATCAGCATGAACTACATTAGAATTTCTGCAGAAGTATAAAACACAGCAACTCTAATTTTTGCCCCAGGCAACAAACAGTCAGTTGTGATTTTGCAACAAAGACCAAAATCAAGAAATCTGAGTTTCCTTCAGCTTCCACAGTTGTGTTTAGCTAACAAAATAGCAAATGATACATGTTGTATGACTCTTCTATGACCAGCATATGAAATGATGCTGGAAATAAGCTGGAGTGCAATATCCCATAGGTTGAACAGCACCAGTCAAATCCTGGGCCACTCATTTCCTCTTCAGGAGCTGTTGAAACACAGGGCTACTTAGCCACTGTGTGAACACAGTACTAAGGTTAAAATTTCCTTTCCCCAGAATTCAGATGTAAAGAAGTGAAGTGATGCAAAATAGTATGGCAAACCTACTGTATTTCTTCATCAGTAAACTAACTCATCTAAGTCTACCCAAGGCTGATCATAACAGAGTCCTTATATCATCTCTTAGAAAGAAGGAGAGGGCACAAACTGAAGAAGGCACAACTGCACTGTTTAGCACTGACTCACTGTTTCAGACTTCTCCCAGTTATTTTAAAGGAAGGCAAGGAGGAAGGAGGACTGGGAGAGGAAGTTGACATGAAGAATTCTCCTCCAGGCTGTTGGAGAGCTGCAATATTTGCATCTCCTATTTAGGCTAAAAAAAAATCGCTTTTACCTCTGCTCTGTGGGTCCATGAATGGTGTCAGAGAGAGAGAGAGAAAGACAAACACAGCTTGGAGGGCCTCTGCTGTAAATTTTCATGATCTGAAGGAGCAGACATCCCTATGATTCTCTAGTATTCAGCTTTCAGATTGTTTTGAATAGTTTTGAAATATCAAATGTTATAGTGGTGTTGAAGCTGATACTTTGATCTTCAGTAAAGTGATGCCAAGTCATCCCTGGAGTAGTTTTACTGCAGGAAAACTCTAGTTTAGGAAAATGTCATAGCAGGCTATCAGTTCTGGAGTGAAACTGCTAGCAGGTAGATTTTGTGATGGGAAGTGTTAAGTGGGTTTTGCTGGCTCACTGATACAGCTGATTTGTTCTCCACTTATATAAAAGATAATTGGGACCTGCCCTTAGGCTGGAGTGAGAATTTGGTTTTGGCAGGGGTGGATAAAATGTAACATTAACAACAAAGCCTGAAGTGAAGCCTCAAGCTGCAGTTTTACACAGTATATCTAGAGAAGCTAGGGCAGTATTATTTTCACTTTCTAGGCCTGATCCTTAGTCAGTGTGACTGATTTCAGTGTAGCTCTTTTAGAAATTATAAGGCGGAAGGGACTCTGAAGTGTCCTGGTCTCTCACAGCCTGGGATTAGCTTTTTGAGATCATCCTTGAAAAACAGTTTTCTTACCTGCTCTTGAATTCAGATGCATCTTCCTGCTGCTGTCCTTGTAATGCTGCATTAGCCTTGGCTCTATAGGTTTTTTTCTTTCTGCCAGCAGTTTTAAACTGCTAGTTCCTGACCTGACCTGTACAGGGAAAATGACTTTTCTCTTCTTCTTTCCAGTGGTTCTTTACATACATGCCTTTCAGCCTGGCTCCTTTCATTTTGGGGAATCTTAGGGATGTGTTTTCTTTTTTTTTACTTTCCTGAACTGAGGCAGTGGATTTAAGAGAGATTGTGTGCAAAGACTGTTTCCCCCTTTTACAGGAGGCTCTTGCAAAAGTTGCAAGATTTTTTAATAGGGAAAGAATTAATAACAGTGTTGATTCAGGAGAAGTAATTTGTCTCTGGATCCATTCTACAGCAACTCTTGGCTGGGCTGTAATATACTGACTCTAGTCTTTCTACTCAGAATATAGAAGATAAAGTCACTGTCAAAGCCCTTGAAACAGAAAAGCCCTAAACCAACCAACCAAAACAAAAAACCCAAAAAGTTTATCTTAGAATATTGTATTTAATTTGGTGTAAATTCTTGATTATTTATCTGTCTGTTTCCTCTATTCCCTTAGAACCAATTATAAATTAAAAATCAACAATTTCCCCAGAGCTACAGTTCAATTTGGTCTTCTATTGAAAGACTTCAAAGTGACATTGCATTTCAGAAAAGAATATATTACCTTCAATACTGTCCCTGTAGTGACTGGAGGTCGTGGTGGGAGCACTCGTAGATCCTGGTTGCCCAACATCCACATATGTCTATCCTGTCCTCTGATCCAGCTATGGAGTCAATTCTGCAGAAGTGACCACTGCTCTATCTTCTCCCCATTGTTAACATCCTCATTATTTCCTATAGCAGCTTTAGCAAAGCACTGACAGGGTTTTCGTTGTGGATGCAGCTGTACATAGGGGAGTACAAGAGCTGAAGGATACAGTTGTGAAAGGCTCTTGACCACCTGCCCTGCTTCTTCCACAAACTAGTCTCCTTTTGGCTGTTCTATAAATATTTGATTGTTTCAGATGTAAGCAGCAAAGGCTTTTAGCAATATATTGGAATGCTCATGCCTAATTTTATACCTGACACATAAATAGTTCTTCATATATTTGGAAATAAAGTTATTAATTAGTCCTCACAGCTCTAGCTGTGAAAGATGATCACTTTGCTGTTGAAAAGAGCACACTGAATTAAGTAAACCATCAGAACAAGCACGGGCACTTTTCCTACAGCCGTTTGAAAATACAAATAAGTTGTGACATTTCTATTTTACATGGGAACTTGAGGTCCAGAGGTCAAAAAAGCCTGTAGGTACTGAAGTACCATTCAACTTGTGTTGCAAGTGCCATTTCCATACTGCAAGTATCTGCACAATCGTTCTCTACCAGAGTCCAGTCTTGCTTTCAAACCAAGTTATTTTTGAAAATACCTTTAGCAGAATAATCTGATGCATAACTAGATGACCAACTCAGTTTATAATTCCTCTTCAGTCTTTGCTTGAGCTTTATACATCACATGAATAATTATATCCATTTATTTTAACTTGTTCACAACAATCCAGTGAAAGAAGAGTTGGGAATTAATTCACTAGTCTTAAAACATCAAACTGAGCAGCCTGATCTAGTTGATGTCCCTGCTTACTGCAGGGATGTTGGACTAGATGATATTTAAAGGTCCTTTACAACCCAAACTGTTCTCTGTTTCTATGGTTCTATAATCAATAAGGCCAAATACATGAAGCAAGTTGCAGGGACAGGCTCTTGCTCAGCCTTTCTGGATGAAGAAAAAGATGGTTGAGGGAAAAGGTGCAAGAACCATTGATTGTCATGCTTCTCTGTACAAAGCGTTCATCATCATTCCACCCTCTAGTGCTCCCTGACTGCAAAAACTGCCTCTAGGTGTACAGCAAGAGCCTTGAATTCACAAGCGGTTGCAAGACCATAGTCTACACCCTGCAAGTGTAATGATGTGAGGAAAGGAAGACCTGCCACCATGGTTTTATGGTTCTGGCTTGTGTTTGCATAATAAGTGTGAACATGCGGGATGAAGCTCAGACCATGCTCAAGACAGTAATTCCTGTCTTCTGGATGGAATCCTGCACCTGGGCATAGAGGCTTTGCCCATTTGCTTCTCTTTAGATTCAGCCCTGAGAATGCATGGAATTACTCTTGATTTATGCTAGTACTTCAGGAGACAGCTTGCAAGGCACACACTGGGTAATTTCTGATATGCTTTTGTGTGTTGAGGTGCTGCTTCCACACCACTGCCATACACACCATTTAAATGGAAAACGATGGAATGGTACTGATAGAAGGTTTCCCTCTGCCCTTGGGCAGTGGTGGTGGTCAGCAAACCACTGCAAGTCCTTGCAGTAGAGCAATTGCACTGGAAAGGGGAATTCAAATAAGGAAAGAGGATAACTCACAGAAGTTTTGTTCAGCAAGTGGAAGGTACATTAGACCCATGTCTTACAAAATATCCGAGCAATGTAAGGAACACAAAGGCAGAAAACAGTATAAAGGTTCCCCTGCTATAGCTGGAGATGTGTCACCACTGTCCTGGTGGAAGTATCCGCTGGCACCTGGGTCCTGTCAGTAGGATGACAGAGCTTGAGGAAGTGGCTGGTAGTTGTGTAGGCAGGGACAAAAACGAGTCACATTTTTTATGCAGACAAATGCAATTTGATCGACATGTTTGGCTTAAGAGCATCCCGTAGGGTTGATTTTAAAAGCAGGTTATATTTTTTTTCTGTTAAGGCAATACATAGTGTTTGCTCTGCTTAATCAGATGACAGGAGGGGGACATAGGTTTGTTCCATTCACTCACCTTGAAAAATGTGTGAATGATGTGTGTCATCATCCATCATTGACAGATGAAGCATCTCTCCCAGTCTTTGTTGTGTTAACTTACTCATTTGTGGGTTTTGGCTGGAGCTGGACTGGACAAACTAGGTGAACCAGGAGAGATGACTGGTAAAGCTCTATCAACACACAGGGTAATTTGCCTTTTCTACAAACCATGATTTCAGTGTGAAGCAGACTTCAGTGTGAACACAGCTTTCTTCCCTCAGCACATCCATGGGGTTAATCCTTTTGACAGGTTAATCCTTTTGTATGCACATACAAGTTATGCAGCTGAGGAGTGACAGTAAGCACAAGATTATCTCCAAATTACAGAAGGAACTTTTCCTGCCTATCTGTAGCCATGATTGTGCTAAAAGTTGCACTGTCTTCAGGAAATGGAGGCTAAATGGTGATTCCTATCTCCTGTAGAAACAGTATTTTGGGACTGTGCTCAAATTTATTTATGGAGGGACATGTGCTCAAATTTATTTGGTAATTTCCCCATTTAAAGACAAATATTTTTTGAATAATCTCTCTCTAAAAAAGATAGATTCACAGGGTAATATAATTCCATTAAAACTCATTTCTTGGGGCTTAATTACAATTTTCTCCTTGAGATGTACATGGCTGGAGTAGCATATTGCCTAACAAAGTAATTGAAATTACTGAATGAAAAAGTCACAATGCCAAAAATGCCCAAAGCATTCACTGCTTGGATCAAAAAAAGAGAAAGGCTTTGTTTCCATTTCAGTTCCCTGTTACTGTGCCATGTATGAAGGTGACCCTCCAGAACCCGTTTCCCAAGTTTTGTATTAGATCAGGGAATGCTGAAAGGGATTTGTGCCAAGGGGATAGGTTTTTGGCCAACTTCAGCCCCTGGCAAGTTACCTGTACCCAGAACTGCTGGCACTGCACCTCCCATCTGGGGGCCTGGCAGATGGTGTGCAATCATCACCTGCTGTCAGTGAACCTCCAATGTGCCTTTGACCCAGAAAGTTAAAAATACCTTGATAATAATAACAAAGCTTCTGTGAGAAGACAGACCATGCCATAAGCAAAAGCCAGTCTCGGTGAGGACTTGAATCAGGAGCTGCACTGCATCCATGGCACCACTGAAACAAGAATCATGAAGTTTGAGGTTGGCTCTATATCCATTGTTGCTTCATGACCTTGCCCAAGCTCTTCTCTCTGGCTGCCACTCCCCCTTCCCAAAACAGGTGTAGGTATGAAAATTAAAATAGTGATTTCACAAGGCTAAATGTATCTTTATGAAGGGCCCTGTTCATTACTACGCACTGTAGAATATGATACTGACCCAAATGGCCTGTCTGGCAGGTCTTCTCATCAATTGGAAGCTAGGAGTTGTTTAGAAATGGAAGGAGATTATGCTGAGCTCTGAAAAGCAAATTCAATTTCTTGTTAGTCAATTAGTAACTATCAGGAGGATAGACAATACCTACAGCCCATCCCTCTGAGCCATTTTATTCTCAAGAGGTCATTCTAAGTGGCTAGTATGTCATTCAAGGTTTACCTTTGCAGTTAAAATGGCATCTCTGCTGTTGTCAGTAGAGGAGACAAGAGTGCCACCTTCCTCAGATGTCTTTGAAAAGCTGGTAGAAAAAAAATGCTTCTACTGAACTATAGCACAGATTCTCCTAAATCATTTCTTTAGTGACTGCATGGAGGTACACTTAAACTAGAAAACCAATTCTCTGCCAATGCACTGCCAACAATGCACAAGCACAGATGAAGAGGAGGTCTCTACTGAAGGATGATCTTTGATCTTCCGTGAAGGTATCCATAACTGTGTGTGAAATGCTAAGTAGAAAACTTACTATTAAGATTGAGACTAAGTTAGATCAGGTAAAACCTTTACATATCTTCAGGGACCTTCACATATATGTACCTTTGTAGTGATAAAATGTACCTTTTTCTGTACCTCCTCTTTGGTACAGCAGAGAAAGCCAATAAGAAGAGTACCTTTCAGATGTTGCCTGGAAGACATGTTGAAGGTGAAGCCTAGAGAAGGTCTCCTAGGGCTCGAGCCTTGATGTAGTTACTGAGGGTAGTCCCAGCTGTGTTGCTGTATATACCCACTGCCCTGGCTGCTGGCAAAGGCTGGCTAAGCTGTCCCCAAGCAGCTATGGTGTTTGAGGTAGAGTCATCTACACACAAAACCTATAGATTAATGTGCAGAAGGAGCAGGAAATGTCAAGTATTTAATTGGTAAAGAACAAACAGGTCTTCTACCTGAAAGGTGGGTTTCAGGAGAGGGAGAAAAGCAAATCAAATGATAACCAAAGCAACTTTCCTTCTCCCAGGACTGTGGTTAGCTTGGAGTTGGAACATGTAGAGAAATTGCAAGTGGGTTTCATCCACTATACATATCAGCTTCTAGTAAAGTAATCTTCCAGCCATCTTTCCTTTCAAATAATAGAAAAGGCTATCTTCCTCTGCATGAAGCTGTCTCCAGTAAACAAACATTTTCTGGAGAAAGTCTCCAGCCAAGGAATGGGGAAAAGACATACCCTTCAATCCACATCTCTTCCAACTCTACTTTTTTCCTGTTTGTTTTCCCTTTTGCTGTTTCAGCTTCAAATTTACCTGTCCTTTCTCTCTCAAAAGCTTTTAAAAAATTTGTTGGTGTAGGAAATCAGGCTTAAGGGATAGTGTTGTCTACCAGTTCTTCTTGCCTTTTCATGGTCAGTTCTGAATTGATGCTCAGTATCAACTAGACTTGATAAAAAGATATGTTGCAAAAGTGTTTTCCCAAATATAGTAATTTTCCTGAGAAATGGAAGGTGGAAAAAAACTAATGAAGAAAAAGCTGTTGGATGTTTTGCTATTTTACTTGCAGCAGATAGTTGGCCAGTCAACAACCAAAATGCATGTCCTTAGAAGCTATGACCTGTATTGTCTTATTTGTTAAGGACTGAGGAAAATACAGACTTTTTTTTTTCCCCAGAGAGCTGTATGACAAAGGACATGAACAATAGGAAACTGGACTCCCTCTCTAGCCTCTCTTCTTTTTTCTTTGACTTCTTCAAATATAGTTTTCATATGCTTTGAGCTCTTAACAGAGATTGCCAGAAAGCTTGCTATATTGCTAGTAACAGGGATGAGGACTGTAACAGAAGTGAGAGGACTTGGGATGAGATGCCCACTCTTTTCTTATAGAACTTTTGAATCTTAAGTGTTTTTTTGGTAGTGTTAAGAAGTGTGACTGGAGAATCATCATGCAATACGTTCTAGAAAAATGCAAATATAAATTGTATGTTCTTTTCAAAAATATTTTCTTCTTCTTGTAAATAAAAGGTAAGGCAGGTTTGGAATAAAAACTATTTCAAACTGAAAATTCCGAATGTTTCACTAATTGAAATACAAAAGTCAGAGGTTTCAAGGAATATATGTGAAGATGTTTTTCCAGTAAATAATTTAGCACAATCCATCTGAGTTCATGCAGGATTGCTAAATTTGAAATTTTTTACCTAAAACAAATCCATGGAAGAAAAATATTCTTCCAAACACAGGTAGAGTGCAGGAACATAGAATAAATTTATTTCCATTGCCAAACAATCTAGGGCAATTCTGAAACAGCACCCTGCAGAGGAAATACAAGCAGGAACACAGACATCACAGAGCTTGGTCTTGGCTCATGATCTGGGGCAACTCTGAAATAACACCTGGACACAGGAAATTCAAGCAGAAATGCAAGCACCACAGAGCTCAGTCCTCGGTTGAAAAACTGCCACTTTGCCTGTATTTATCAGGGGAAAGTAGATTTCCACTGTGCTTTGATCTTTCTCACAGCAGGGCTGAAATGTCAAGCATGTTTTCTAGGATGGCCTGAGTTTATCACAGACCTATCTTCCCTAAACACAAAAGATTCTGCTTGTTAAGCATCCGAGACTGGGTAATGATTAGGATTATTTTTGTGTTTTTCTGCATCCCAGCCGCAAGGTCACTTGAGTGTGTTTATAGTTCCTCCTTGCTGATCTTCTCTTATATTCCCATAAAGCTCTTTGTGTAACTCCCAAACTGTACTGAGCTGTGCTGAGAAGCTGGTAGCACAACAGCTTGTTTTTCTATGTGGTTCCCCTAATTCCGTAGGCAAAACCATACTGAGTAGCACAGGTTGCTTCTCTGTGCTCTCCCCTGACCTGCCAGAAGAGGAGACCACACTTGAAGCAGAGGTCTACAAGTAGAAGGCTGCAGCTTGTATTTGCAAAGATGCATTGGAAGGAGGACAGCACAATATTGGAACAAAGAGTGTGTTTGCAGGTGGCATGGGTCACTGAAATACAGCACGAGTTTACTGATATCATCCTAAAAAGGCTAAACCTTCTGCAGTCACTCCTAAACTGGTCAATCTGATGAGTCCCAAACTTAGTCTTATCATAGCTTTGAAAAAACACCTGTGATCTAGGTGACCAGTACACATCAGGTGTTGATAAGGCTAGATCATACCCAACTCATAGCTTGAGTAGTTTTGTTGGGACTTTTTGACAAAGTTTTGTGAGTAATGAAGAATAATCCCTGTGTCATGTGGAGATGAGGAAAACTTCATTTTTGAGGTGTAGGGACTGATGAGATTGAAAAGTGTAGTAGGGATCTTCAGCTGAAGAAATGTAAAAACTCTTTTCACATTCAGCTAGGGGAAGCTGGGGACCTTGTTACCATGTAGATGGACATACTGGAAACCTTTCCTTAAAGCTAAAGCAATTTGAAAAAGATGCATGTATACAAAGAGATGAGATCACATAACAGCTGGAAGCACTTCATAGTCAAGGTGTTTGCACTTATTTGGAGGGATATCAGAAAGACATAAAATAGTCTAAAACCCCAGGGGATCTACTTTACAGCGTGGAAGCAGGATTTTCAATCAACTAGATTTCTCTTAGAAAAATGTGAAAACCTCATTGTTGATGGTCTTTTTTTGTCTAAACAATGCATCTAATTTCTGAGGGCGTTTATAGTTTAGCAGGAAAAGGGGAGAACATCCAATGAGTGAATATTTAAATTAAAAGCAAACAGAAAAACATAATTTTTTGAACCCAGGCAGTTCTGGAGCACTTTCTGAACTTAAATTGTCAGGATTCCCTTTATGAGGAATCTCCAGTCCTGAAGGACATATTCTACCTTCACCCAAGGGCTTTATTCATGTAGTGAGGAAGCAGTTAAGAAAGAAAGCAGTTATGTGGTGTAATCTTATGGCCTGAGTTGTTAAAAGAATCAGAATGGTACAGCAGTTGTCTTTGGCATCAAATCTACACAGAAGTCTTTATTCACCAATATTTTAAATTCCGTGTTGACTAAGCTCTTCACAGCTTTACAGGCATATCTCTATTGTCTATTTTGATCTGTGGTGCTCAGTAGTTTACTCCAGGACTTATTTCTCTTGCTCAGTTAAAAAGTGTTGATTCATATCTTTGCTGAAAAAGTGACTAACAACAAATGCTTTCCAGGAACCAGCCCCAGTAAAACAGCCATAGATACATAGCTCAGATTCAATTATGTTGATAGGGCAAAGAGTTCAGCACCAATTATTTCCCATTTTATGTAAATAAGATTTCTTATTGCAGTGAAATAAATTATTATTTTCTTACAACAGTGCTTGATCTGCATGCTTATTCTGCCCTTAGTTCAACTTAAAAGCAAAACAAAATATTCCTCAAAATTCAGAGAGAATTGAAGAACTAATCTCTCATTAGTATTCTGGTAACAGTACATTCCTTTGTGATCAGGTTGTGTTTAGCCCTCATATAACACTCCCTGATTGAGGCGGTATGTTTGACAAAATAGATTAAGCATGACATCTGCCATATATACAACCCTGGAGGCAAACAACGCTACCTCTTAGGCTATTTGCATGAAAAAAAATCTGCATTTGGCTGAATTTGCACTTAAATTAAGACCATGCTTAAACAGTTTCTGATACATACTCCTGAGATGAAAAGATACATCTCTTCAATCTACCACTTGCCTACCTGCTACTATAAGTAACTGTCAGTCCATTTGGGTGTAACACAGTAAGCACAAAAACAGTGGAAGCTGCAGAAGTCATTCATTCCTGTTTTCCTCTGGCACTCAAGAACAAAGAATTTATCTTTGCAGAACCACTGTGACTTGGAGTGTTGGGGCAGCTTCCTACAGATAGAGAGCTGGATCATGCCAAGAGTGAAGAAATTGCTGCAAGGCACAGGCAATGCTCATGGTCAGGAATTAAATTCTCTTGCATCTTAACAAAGTGCCTAAACCACAAATCTGTTCCCTTCTTCGTGTAGAGTCCACTCTTTCAGAATGGAAAGCTCTTTGGTCTACTGTCCCCTGAGCTGACTATCAGAACAGTGATGATATTTCTTTACCAGCCATACACAAAAAGTTCTGTGAACTTGACACAGCCTTTTCTAGCTTCAGAAAGAGTTAATGGAAAAAATTGTGTGCAGTCATTGACAAAAATACTATCCCTCCCACATAACTGATTGAGATTACCACTGGGAAAGACAAAATCATTCTGGGGCTTGCCTACCTATGAAGACCTGTCAAAAATATGACATTTTTACTGATGTTAAATTCAACAAAGTAAGCAAGATGTCATATTTATCATCAGTAAAACCCTTATTCTTCTCCTCTTGGCTATTGAAATAGCCAACTTTCTCTTCAAGTCAGCTGACCAACATAATATCTATGAAAATCAGAATGCTTAAAAAATACACAATTAGAGCAAGTGCTGTCACACAGAGATAATCAATCAACCTTTCCCTGCCTGGGCTTTCATTCTGCCGTAATTCTTCGCACTTCCTCACACTGAGCTATGAATACTGAAGTTCATCCCAGAGTAGTTTTACAACTAACAGGAATGGCTTAACAAAGCACTATCAGTCTACATGCCAGTCCCCACCACTTATGTTTGTTGCTGGATTACTTCCTAGTTTAGCAGCATGAAAACAAACATTCTTGGGAGCTAATGCTGTCTGTGCTACCCACCTCCTGGAGGCTGCTGTGAGGAAAAAGCTTGTTTTTTGTCCAGACAGGCCAAACATTTCACACAGCGTAACTCAATCATAGCAGCATACTGTACACTCAGAGATGAAACAGATTACTTGGGAAATAGGGTTTATGCTGGCCCCACACCCAGCCACACTGAAGCCAGATAGCTCTAGCCAGTCATGGGCCAGCATATGCACAAGCCAGAGGAGATGGGAGGGGGCCAATAACTGAAGGGGAGCAGGGAGAGGAGGATGGCCCTCCCTCTTGACTTTGGCCTTTTACTGGGCATCATTTGCTTCTGCATCTGCATAAGTCTTACAGAAAGGCAATAACCATCTCCCTTAGGTGTTTCATGGAGTTTGTGCAAGTCTTTCGGGGTTTTCCTTCTTGGTCAAATATCTACTGTCATTAGCAGTTTTTGGTTTGTGGCTGGTGGGAAGAATAAGTTGGACTGGATTTGATTTCTCTCTCTTCCAGTCAATTGCATGAGAGCTTTCAGCTTTAAGGAGGACTCCTTTATTGGGGAAACCCTGTGGGAAGAGGAAAGTTTTGCAAAGAATCTTCAGACTAGGTCATGACCCAGTTCACCAGTGCTCTTCCAGAGGCTGCTCCTTGTGTGAAACACCTCCCCGATCCTCAGCCATGGCCACTGCAGCTGGCTCTAACTCATGGATACACTGGCCCAAAAGACTAGAGGTGTCCTGTTCTTATAATAAAAATTGAAATCTTTTTCTGGGCATGGAAGGTGTTTGGGATCTAGCAGAGGATGCATGAGAGGGTTCATCTTTCATGCTTCTGGTTCACTAGAAATAAACCCAGTGCTCATGTCAGTGAGGGAGGGACTGAATAGAAATGTTCTGGAGCACATGGTCCCCCAGGACCAGAGGCAGCTGTGTGACCCCAGACTGACCAATGTCCAGCTACTCGTTTTTCACCTTAAATACCACAACCTACCTGCTAAAGACTTACCAGATAAGCAGAAATAACTCCAGGGAATGGAAATTGCTGAGGGTCCCTTTGAGACAAAAAGGCTGGGAAGTGGCTTTTGAACAGCAATATGGACTGCATAAATTCCTGTTGGTTTATGTTTCTCAGGGCCCATCCTGATTTGAGGGCTCTTCCTCTTTTGCCTACTCAGCTTTGTGCTGCTGTATTCTCCCTGCATTGTTTCTTAGCCTGGTTCAGCTGATATGATTGGTCAGAAAAGTACCACTAAGGACTCAGCCCCCTCATTGCACATGTGATACAGACCACTTTTCCCTCTGCTCACCCTGCTGAAGGTTTTCTTTCAGACACTGATATTTCCTTTCACCAGCCCACACTCACCCTGCAGCTGTAAACTGTAACCCCCACGGTGAAAGCACAGTTCCTGTGCAAATTCCCTGTGCTAGGAAGGTCTCAGTAAAACCTACATGAGATGGGTGTGCGCAAAGAGACGAAGTCTGGGTGCCACACAGTGGTAGTCAGCTTGCCATTGAGATCCTTGTTTATACAATGGCAGCTCCAAGTATAAATGCAAAAGTTGAAGGTGGAGAGTGGAAGGCATTTGTGCCAGTATCCCCCGACCCCTGCAAGCAGAGAGTCACTGCTGGGATTCAGGGTGGTGAGTGGACTGTGACTGGAACAAAGAAAGAATTTTGTCTTATGGAAGAGAAAAGGGAAATGTAAAGCTGCATTCACACCAGCTGCTAATCCTGCTGTCGGAAACCTAATTTTTTTTTTTTTGATGCCTGATGAAAATACTCCTACATAATTTGCATTTGTATCCTTTGTGTTCTATAAAATATAACTGATTTCCATATAGAGAGGAGGCATTTCTTATACACAGTTGTCTACTTGGCATATGATCTGCAAAGCACATGTAATATTTTATTCCATGAGCTTTTTATTAACAAACACAGAAAGAAAACTAGGAAAAAAAATAAATTTGGGAAAAATTGCACATCCATTATGAATACTACCTTCTAGTTGTTGTTGAATTTTGAACATAGGATAGCTTAGGCCAAAGCTTACTGTTTTAAAAGCATGAACAACAGTGACTATTCTTGTTTCCTGCAGTCTGAGTTTATTATCTTTCATTCTTCATTGGAAGTAAAATTAAACAGTTTATTTTGCTCCCATGGAACTGTGAGTTTGCCAAAGTGCAGACAACTTGTTATCTAAACTTTGTTCAAACAAACACAGTCCAGCTTTTTACCACTTAAAACTCACTTGCTGACATTCTACGGAAAAATTTCATAAGCTCTAAATGACAAAATTGGGAAAACAATGTGCATGTTTTTTCTTTAGTTGTGTCCCAATGTCATCTTTATCTGTAGTATTTGCAAGTAAATTGACCTTCAGTCCTCTCCTTCTCTGATATCTTTTCTGCAGTGGATAACAGATTTGCAAGCAAATAGACGTTTGTCAAAATTTAAACCAGATTTGCTGTTTCACAGTTTGTACCTCTTTTGCATAAATACATTTTTTTCCATAAGGCTTAGAGGAAGCATTATCTGACAATCCCACTGGCCAGCTTCCTAAGGGGTTTGTTTGTTTCCTATTGATTCAAAAGCATCCTACCCTTCCTCTCCAACTTTCCTCCCCAGAAACCTCACTTGTCTCATTCCTTTATGATGTCTTTATCACGTCTTTATCACAAACCCATAATTTTTAAAGAGGAGTGAAGAGTATTTAAGTCATTTTTCCCCCTCATGGAAGTCACTGCACTACTCTAGTTAGGGCTGTTGTCACAGTTAAGTTTACCAGACACTTTGAAGTGGGAAACCCTACATTCATTTGCTTACAGTCTGCCAGCAGTTTGGGATAAAATCCTCCCTGCCAGGAACCTGTGTGTTTACTCTGTGTCACTCCTTCATTCCATCCAACATGTTCAGTGAAGGAGTTATGAGCTCTTTGCAAAATGTGGGATATAATTAAGAGCTGTATAATAATGATTGCATAGAAAGGTGCAAAATACAGTTTGAAAGAATAATTTAATCTTAGCATCTCCTGCCATTACAGAACTTACCTTTGAAGCTCAGTGTTCAAGGTTTTTTCTAACACAATTAATGTTAGATGGAATTAACAACACTGTGTTGTTTTTTCTCATTAAATAGGAGACAGGGGCTTCCAGACAGACCCAAACCTCCATTTTACATGTAGGTGGATCCTGCCCACCCCTGCCACAGCAATATCTCACTACTCCCAGCACAGTGCCAGAGCATCACCATCACTCTTTCAGCCTTGGGCAGCTTAGAGAGAGAGGTTGCATGGCAGTTGCTTGTAGAAGCAGAGAAATGCAAGAAGGATGGAGAAGAACAAGTTCTGTGCAAAGTTCAGCCATTGTTGTAATAGGTCTGCCTAGAAAAAATATCAGGAATTTTTATTAGTTCCTGTGCAGATCATTTTTGAGAATCTGAACTGAAATTTATGAAAGTTGAAGTGAGAGAAATTTGTTTGACCTGACGAGAGAGTAACTCTTCTGGTTTTTTTTGCTGGAGTACAGCCGCAGATTCAGAAAACTGACACTGTAAAACTATTTTATAAATTGGTAAACTCCAAGTGATCTTTATGGGCAATAGAATAAATGATCATGAAAGTACAAACCATGGACAATTGATATGCAAATCTGCCTGCTGGCTTAATTTTAGCCAGAGCACATCTGAATGCCTGCCTTCCCCAGGCAGATCAGTACAGGCTAATTAACCTCTCCTTGTCTCGAGGTGGGATTATATTAGGCATCCCCAAGTGTGAGTTATTATTCAAACCTATTAAAGACCCCACAGAGTCTTGCTGCTCTCCCCTTGCTCTTTTTAGGCACTTGGGTTATCTTGCACTTCCTTGCTTAGTCTTCAGTCCTGCAGTGTGCATGGCTATTCTTCACACAGTAAAAAATATCTTGTTCCACATTTGTGGCAACTTGAAATGGAAGAAACTGGTGTGTAAATTTCACTTCCAAGAGGGGGGATAAAAAGGAAAAAAAAATTTCTGAAAATATTATCCTATGTGATTTAAAAAATTCATGTCCAACCCTACTAGGGCTGTAAGCTCCTGGCACTTAGGTTACCTGTATAGAAATAGGTACCTCGATACTTTTTATGTTTGGGAAGCTGGTAAAATTAGACTCAAGAACTACTTCAATGTGTTTAGGGAGTATCCTTCATTGCCTTAAAGACAGTTACTTTTTTTATTTCCAAGGATGTTGTTTTCCTGCTAAGCCTTAGAAAACAGAATTGGATGTATTTGTGCTTTTTTTTCAGTATTGTTGTTACTTACTGTTCATATGCTTTCTCAGAACAAGCAGAACATTTTTCCCAGTGAGCACATCTTGGGCACTGAAACTCTGCACCATCAGCAGATATTGGGACTTTTCAGAGTGGTGTAGTGCCTCCACTGTAGTGTGGTGTTGGTCCTCTATCTCACTGGAAGCATCTTCCTCTGGATGTGCCAAAATAAGCCCAGGCAGAGCTTGTAAAAAACACTGAATATGAAACATCTAGTAAGGCTCTGTGATAATTCCAGCTGTGATTAAAACTGAGGGAGTAAATTACACACTGGATACATGTTTATAATAAAACAGGTGTGAGTGGCAAATTAGCATGACCTCTTCTGATGAGGAATGTGCCTTGAAGGCTAATAAAACAAATGCAGTAGGAAAAACAGATTACGGAAGGATGAAAGATATCTCTGAAACCCTCTTACGTTAACTTGTTCATTCCTCATCTCTGCAAAATAGATATAATGGAAGCAACACCCATGTCTGTCAGGGCTGCATTTGTTCCCAGGGTGAGTCAAGTCAGTGATGGGGAGGGTTATGTGTTTGGTGATATGCCAGGCTACTCTTTGTTGCTGGCTTTACTGTGTGTAACAATGGCACCTTGTGACTGATTGCACCCATATCAGCATGAGAACTAAGCTAATGGTGGGAGGGAATGGATTTAAAATAACTTGTCTGAAAAAAGATAATTATTGTGCTGCCCATTTTATTTGCTTCCTGTAAAAGTCTTCTGCAAGGGCTGTCAGACAAGTTTTCCACTAACATGGTTTAGTAGGCTTTCAAAATGAAAATGTGAGATCAGCGAGAAACTGCTGCAATTCTGTAGCATCACAATTGCTGAAAGATGAAAAATGCGAAAGAATGGCTGTACATTGAAAATATGGTTTGCTGAAAACAGTCAAGTCTCTTCTGGTTGCCTGCACACACACTGTAAGTCACAATATCTGCAGAGAGTATATTTAGGAATGAAATTAAATTATTTAAATGCTTGTCTGTGCTGGCCCTTTGCTACAGGATGAAATCAGAAAAAGTTTAAACTAAGTCAGTAACCATGCACACTGTTATGCGACCGCCTGGCAGCGATTCTCAATCTTGCCAAGACAAAACCTTGTCCCTCTAATGGTCATGCTACTGGGAGAAACAGGCACTTCATCATGACAACAATCATGCTTCTGGATGAAGATAATTTAAAACCAAGTATTTTTTGTTTTCCAAGTGCTCCGTTTAACTATAGTGACTCCTTGCCGATTCAGAACTTGACTCTACAAAGTCATTTTTGCTGATATTCTAAGGCAGTTCTCTGAGTATTGGAATGGCTGTTGCCATCATTCATTGGTCCTTTGATTGCTACTGGACCTCCAGAAACCAAAACACATCTGCACACTGGTTTTAGTCTATCTAACACAAATTTGCTATGCTATGAGGGCATGCTGAGAGAGTTGGGGTTTTTCAGCCTGGAGATGAGAGGGCTCTGAGGAGACCTTATAGTGATCTTCCAGTACCTGAAGGGGGCCTACAAGAAGGTTGGGGAGGGACTTTTTACAAGGGCATCTAGTTACAGGATGAAGGGGAATGGCTATAAATTGGAGGGTGGAAGATTTAGACTAGAATTCATTAGGAAGACATTCTTCACAATGAGGGTGGTGAGACACTGCCACAGGTAGCGCAGGGAAGTTGCGGATGCCCTATCCCTAGAAGTATTCAAGGCCAGGTTGGATGATCTAGTGGGAAGTTTCCCTGCCCTTAACAGGGAGATTGGAACTGGACGATCTTTAAGGTTCCTTCCAATCCAAACCGTTCTACGGTTCTGTGTGGTGGAATTAAAATTTCAGGGACCAGTGCATACAGCTTATTAGGAGAGATGCAACTGGAGAACAAAAATGGGCATATAAGAAAATGTTCCATTTTTACATTTAGGGGTGAAAAGAGTAGATGTTTACATCTGGAAGTCAAGCTACAGGTACAGTAATTCTCCAGCCAAGAAATAACTAACATTCTTTCAGAGACCAGGAGAATAGCTTGAAAACTGGATCTTCAGAGTGACTTCACTGATCAACAGTTAGCAAAAATGTAAAAACTGACATTAAGCAGGCATTAAAAACTTGCCATTTTTCTTGGGGATGCTCTTCTGAATGAGATCCACTAATATGGCCAACCAAGCAACAAAACTAAATTAGGTAATTTCTCTTTTATTTAGCAAGAGTGAAAGGAAGGAGGGAGGACAGAAGCTTTAAAAATAACCCCCCACTGTAAACAGCATTCAAAACTAATATTACAGGTTTTATTTTTATTTTAACTGCCTAATTCCTTCACTTTGTGAACAAAAGAGAAGAAAATACTTAACATAGTCAGCATTCTCTTTCCCTGCCTTTTGCCTTTTTTACATAAAAGGAAACTTGTTCTCTGGAGGAGTTATGTTTTTGACATTTGACTAAGCAGCCAGAGATGCAAAGATAAATACATACAGGATTTTATGGCTAACCTTTCCATAATGTGGCGTGTGAGGAATAAGAGATGGGGCAAGCCTGCAAAGCAAGCAAAAAAAAAGACCCAAACCTGCATCTTGCTGCAAGCATGTCTCTGTGCCAGGAGAAGCACACTGCTGGCACCCTGTACTCACAGCCCTGAGTCTGATGCATGTCACACCACTGCAGCTGCCCAGAATAAACAAAGCAGCACTGGGGAATGCACAGACTTGGCTGTGGAGAGCTGCGGGAAAGGCAGTAAGTTATTCAAATGACAGAATTGCCCCTTGGAAATCACCAGAGATAACAAAAAGCAGTAAACTTGATTGAAGAGGTTGAAGGAGAGATGCAGGGGGGATAGATGGATTGAAACATGCCTGGGGCAGACAAGCAAGCAGCTGCCACATCCCCCTGCTGAACATCACTCTGAGGAAAGCAGGGCATGCTGCACCCACTGAGCAGCCAAACACAGGCCATCTGCGCTCTGTGACCACTCTAGGCAATGCTCATGACCTGCCAGCCTGCCTGCTCCCCCCACCCACCTGCCCTTCACACTACCTACAGACCCACATTCCCTGGCCTCTTCGTGCCTGACTCAGAGGATGAGGATGCAAATAGGTTTGTCCTTGGCTATATGATATGCTGGATATGACCACTAATATTTCATTGCTATTACTCTGTTTCAGAGGTTTGATGGAGCCTCCTACCCATTGCCAGGTAGCAGTGGTAGGTAATGCTGTGGCTCAGAGGTCATTTGATGAGTACTGTGACTCATGCATCCTACTATACTTCATCCCAACCACCCTCATCAGCAACTGAGCAGCTCTGCAGAGCAGGACAGAGCAGCCTCTGGGTTTGCTCTCAGCAGGCATTTGACAAATATAAAGAATCTCATTGGAGCTCATTGAAACAAATACTGAAATCCTCTCTTTTTGTTAAAATGCTTTCTTATTAGCTTTACCTTATGCATAGTTAGGTCCCTTCATAGGTATTAAATTAAGGAATGAAAGTATTCTCTTTTTTTTGCAAAAATTAACAAGGAACATCACCAGAATAAATAAGAAATTCCACTTCCCTCTTAGTTTGAGTTAAAGCATCTATTTTCTGGCTTTCACAAATCCTTTTTTCTTCTCACTGGCGTTCCTCATGTGGACATAAAGAAATATCACAGTTATCTATGCATCCCACAGAGTCAGTTTATATTTATTCACTCTGCCTCTTTCCACATCCTTTTGAGCAGAAACAGCACAGTAGCCACAGGGGAGAAAATTAGCCCAGCAAATTCTCCATCTGTCTATTTTTCTATTTCCCAGGGCTATTTGAGTGTGCATCTTTTTGTGGGTATTGGTGGATCATTTTTGTGTCATGCAATTTAAAGTAAAACAACACAAACCTACAACTTCACCTACACAACTAACCAGATGACCTCAACAAGACTAACCTTGACTGTGGCTTCACTAGGTTGCATGCCACGATTTGCTTTGTCTGAGGGAAGGCACCGAAGGTTTGGATGGTTTTTATTTTAACTCATGGCGTTCGAATTCCTGTTTCTGCCCCTTAGAGGCAGCCTAAGTGATCTTGGGGAATGGGACCCATAGCCCCTGCAGAGAAACACTGACAGGAGAGTTCTTCCAAAAGTGATGTCTGAAGACAGCAGAAGGGAAAGCTTATGTGTATGTGTGTTTTTAAACACATGTATAGAGGCATCACCTTCCTTTAAGCAAGGCACATGGATTAGGGATGTGATTGAAGGAAGTGGAGCAGATGTTACAGCAGACCTACTACTTTGCAAAGCAGCAAGGGAAGGGTTGCGGCAGGGAAGAGGGATAGCAGACCAGGGAGGGGTGACACTGGACGTTCTGCAGAACTTTCAGGTGATTGTGTTGCGGAAAAAAGATGGAAAGACTGAGTAGACACAGGTCAAACAAATAAAGCAAGAAGAGGACAAGAACATCTACACAGACAAGGAGAGAAACTGATGAGACAAAAACCAGACATATTACAGAAATAGTGGACAGGAAGGTCCAGCTCAGGAGGATGGTGTCTAAGGAAAAGGCAAAGTTCTGAGACACGAGTAAAAATAGCCCCCATTTTGCAAGGTCTGTAAGTTTTCAAGCCCCTTAGTTTTGGTGGTAACTTTCCTTAATTAATCTTATTGACTTCATTATGCTTTATTTTCATGTATTTCCCCTTGTCAAATACAACTCCAAGGTTTTTGACTTGGATACACATTGCATGGTGTTCCTGCATGGAGCTATGAGGGAAACCCACGGGACTCTGATTGGGCTGCTATTTCCATTGCCCATTTCATACATTTCATCTCTTCTTCCTTGGCTGTCATTGTCAAGGCCATGACGAGATTGCCAAGCCTGAAGCCAAGCATCCACTATCTATTCAAACTGAAAGCTCTTAGCTTCTCTGAGTGACTGTGCTTGTGTCAAGAATAACCCAAAAGAGATACGGAAACCCCAAAGTCGTGCTTTTCCTAATGCCATTTTAATCTCTGAGAGTGGCCTGCCCTTTTTTGTCATGTCCTGCCAACACTCCCAACTGCAGGCCATTTGTTCACAAAGGAGAATGTTTTTGAGAACCAATTCAATACTAGCGTTATTATATGTTCACATGGACAAGTAAGGGCAACTCATCTCTACCACTTCATCCTCAGGAAAGAAGGAGAGTCTGAAACTGCATTAAAGGAGCTACAGTTTGTCACTGGGGAATGCCATTTGAAATTTTACTCTTGTTTGATGCTAGATACTTTCTCTGGTTGTAGTTGCAGAGTATCATAGAGCTGATTAATTTGTCTACTGTAAGTGATGCTCATAAATTTAGCCTGTATTTCTCTGCTTGAGTTGTGCATTAAATGATCTGGGTTTCTTCAAATATGTTTGTTATTCATAAGGATTCTGAGAATAGTTTGGACCAACACTTTTCAGCTTGCAACACCCTCAAGGCTGATGACTTACAATTCACTTTCCACGGTTTGTGATTTGTCTTCCAAGTCAAACGCTATTATTTCTGTTTGCCAGCGAGTGTTAGAAAATGTATAAATAGAAGAGGAATGACTATTGAATGATGATTTTGTTTTGCATGAGTTTTTGGCACAAATTCACATAGATTTGAGGAGATTCAAATATTTTTATTAATATCTTATTTTCCTCATAGTACTGAGACAAGTTCTGGTGTAAAATTTGCAAAGCCAGCTGTCTTCAATCTGTTTGTCCCTGGAGTGTATCATAATAACAATGTATTGAGTTATGACAAGTTGCCTTGACCCACACCAACTTAATGGTAATCACCATTAACATTTTATGTTCCAAAACCTGAAAATACTTTGAAGGATATCTGTATAGGTTATCAACTTGAGAGATCAATTTTGCTCCCCTTGAATGTGATAGTGAAATTCCCAAATCACTGAGTATATTTCTTAGCTTATTGTTGTCTTGGAGGTGTTGTGGCACCTCATGACCTGAAAGTTTGTTTTTCTGTTCTAAGAGGTTAGCAAAACAAATTTCCAGGCCAAATCCAGGCCATGCTAGTGGCTTACATACTATTTCTTTCTCCTGACTTGCTGCAATGTGTTTGAGAGTCATTTCACCCCAGCCTCTTTCATTCCTTGTGACTCTGTGGACACAGAGCACATTTTAAAATACGTCAAAGCTGACATGAATGGTTTAATTTAGATGGATACTGCAGTTTGCCATCAAATTCTGCAGTGCAGTTATTCCTTCCTGAGACATTGTGGTTTTCTTCCTATGCTCTGAAGGAAAAGATGCATTTCCATGTTTGTGATTCCCATGCTCCTGTGAAGATCCAGAAAAAGATGATCCCCATTAAGACTCCGGGGAAGGGGAAATGGAAGAGAGATGGGACTATGACTTAGTTCCCATTGCCATGGGCCTCCATAAACCTTCTCTGGAAAAAGTCCTTAGTCAGAAATAATATTTTCTCTGGTGCGGTTGTCATTCCCATTATTAAACTGGTAGTAGCATATTGAGAAAACAATGGAAGAAAACTATGTACAGATAACCAGAACTCTGTCTACACTTCAATGGCATCAGGTATTTAAAGAAGTAATTTATTGGGTTGAAAGTTATTCTGTCTTTTACTACTGTTATTAATGGTATAAATTTGCTGTACCAATACTGAAGTCCAAAATTACTTATGCTATTCTTCAGAGCATTTTCTGTACTTGTACAAGTTCTCATTTACTACTCTCCAACATTTGCTATGGTGGCAGTGTTTTATGGTTTGGTGCCAGGAATGGCAAAATCCAGCTAGTACATATGGGCTGGGGTACACGAATACATTAATAGCAGGTAATCTACAAGGGGAATGTACCATACTAACAAATTTGCTTTAGGTAGGTCAATGGGTTTCTGCTCTTTTAGTCATGATAATGTCAATCCACAAATATTTCCTACAGGAGTACGTGCAAAGATGTAGCTAGTCCTTAAAAAAATCAGTCAGATTTACTGGGTTTGAGAAACATAACTCCTTCCAACAAAATAACTGATGACACCTTTTGTATTCGCAAGATCTTTTCTTTGTTTCACCTGCTATGCCGTGAATGTCATTTGCATTGCTGCGGTACATGGAGAGACCAGCTTTCTACATGGGTAACCAATGCAAGGCACTTTGCTCACACAGGAAGGCAGAATGAATCGCTTCACAGTGCCACACCTGAAGCTGTAAGTCCTGCTGTGAGGACATGGACTGGTACCTCTGCAAAATGTTGTGCTTCACCAGAGGAGGGAACCAGCTTGGATCTGGTCTAATGTGGGGTTCTCAGCGTCATGGTCCTTTGTGAGGAATCAGCGTTCTCTCAGAGTTGTAAGAAATTTATGAATGATATAAGAAAACACGTGAGAGATGTAGGGCAAGTTCCTCTCTTCCTGGCACCACCTAACAAAAGTTAAGCAAATCCTTTCTGCTCACAATGCCTCATGTACTCTGTCCTTAAAGTGGAGGCTGAGATAACAAAGTTCTTTTGTGGAGTCCTTGGAAATGTGCTGGTGTTTGCTGTCATTGCATTGGATGAGGTTTTGTAACTTGTAGAACTGCAGCATTAATGCTAGTTTTCCCTGAGCTTCTATATGTACAGCTCCTAACTACAGCAGGATACCTTGCTGCATCTCTGTGTTTATTCTTCTCCTAGAATAATGCAAAATTTTGGGATGGCTTTCAGATCAAAATTTGATAGTTAGGTTGGCTTACCCAGTCACTAAAGGTGTTAGCTCCAAGGAAGGACTTTTCTGAAGGCCTGCAAAATGCTGGCAATTTTTCCTTTGAACATGTTGCAGTCAGTGAATGGTAGTCATTTTTATCAAGAGCCTTCAGTGATGCTGATAGTAGTGTCAGCACTTCAACAATTCTTTAATTTTTTAAATTAAAATAGTTTCTTTTTCTATTTAAAATGATATTAAAGTGGAGAAACATTCTATAAGATAAAATGCAGGCATTTTATTGTCCAGGTTCAGCAATAAGGATAAATTACAGTTAATATTATATATGTAAGTACTGCAATATTACACAATGCAGCTTGATGAGATTTCTCCATATATTTTGAAGTGACCTATTTCTCTGCATGAATCATGAACCAGCTGTCTAAGAATACAATTGGGTCATATTGGAATTAATGACAGGTATTTCAGTGAGTAATATGTGCGTTTGTTCTACAGTTTGCTTATTGCATTGCTGATGCAGTCCCTTGCTGTGTTGATACAATACAGTGTGATAAGACAAAAAGGATGGCAACACAAGTGGAAAGGAGTGATGGAACTTAGATAAAGCTGGAGAGACCTCACTCTGGGACTTTGATCCAGCCTCAGCTTTTTTCAAGGATTAGAAGCCTCATCTGATTTCTGTTTCATATGGGAATCTAAAACCTAGAGTCAAACTAACAATTTATAACTGCTGTTTTCTGCTAATAGCCAATCTGAAAATGTTTTTCCGTACTTTGACTAGAAGTGTCCCCCTGCTATTCTCTGGCATCTTGTATCCAACCCCTTCTGGACTGGACAAAGCTCAGAGCCACATCTAATTATTACTGAACAACTGTCTTTCATTTGTCTTATCAAATTATCACGTTCCCTGAATAAAAGCGTACCTTACTTTGCTCAGAAACTCAAAAAGTTCAGAAATCTCTCAAAGTGGAAGATTTCCAAATCAATTAAATTTTCTACTGAAAATTCATATGCAGTTAATGTATGACATACCTGGCATGTGCCTGTAAGTGCAAAGGAAGGTATTCTCCAAGCAATTTTCACTTCAGCAGAGACAATAGGACCTCAGTGGGTTGCAGGGAAAAGTTCAGAGTGGAGAGTATGAAGAAGTGAGGAAAAGAGAAACAGTCTTTCATCTAGACCTTTGGTTTAACACATTTCTGGAACTGAGAGTAAATGTCAACTTGTTATGGTGCCTCACCTGGACTAAAAACCTGGGTCTGGACATGGTGAGCTGATTAATCAGCTCTGGTCTGCTGTGTGTGTCAAATGGTCTTTACCTTGTGCTCAAATATGGTTTCCAAGGCAATCTGCTTACTGGCATTCAGACTCCCCAAAAAGCCATCATAACTTGGTCTCAGTTGTCATTGTGAATCAGGATAAAAGTCATCCAGCTCCTGTCCAGAAAACTGAGATGTTCATTTTGTCCTAATGCACACGTTAAGCTTTTCTTGGGCTTGTGCTCAAAGTAGCCTTACACTTCAGATTGTTCTTTATTAGTGTACTGCAGCAAATGGAATGGCAGGGATTATGTAACTACTACCAACCATTATCTTTTCCCATCTTCTTTTATCCCTTCAGAAGAAGTAGTGCAGAATTAATTATCATTTCTTTGTAAAGATATCCAAGAACATCATGTGGAACCTTCTCCTGTGCAGCTTGGTTTCTAGTCAAATGTGATTATGTAAAAACTTAATTCTATTGTTTTAACTTTGATTGATTCAGACACACTAAGCTTACAGCAATTAAGCTAATATAATGAACATCAGCGGTTGTATGGCAAGTTAATGAACTACAGCCAAAATATTAAACTATAAATGTGTAATGATGAACTTTTTGCTGGATTGTTTGAGGCCCTCCTAGTTTAAATTCAGAACCAGTTTAAAATCAAAACCAGATCTCTAATGTGTACCCATGCAACTAACTCAACCCCCACCTCTTCATTCACTGACATCATCCTCTCCCTCGCCTCTGAATACCAAAATTGAGAAGCAGCCTGACCATGAGACATACTTCCTTCTGTCTTTGTCAGAGAGAATGTATATTGCTGATAATGCCTTGTGATGGGGAATGGTCTGGTTGCACTGCGCACCTACTGCCCTCTCATCCTTATCGTGGCTGCCTCTGGCTTGTACAACTCAAAACTCAGTCAAAGTACCCACAGGGGAACAAATAAGTGACAACACTTGGGAACAGCTGAGCCTGAGGCTGCAATGTAGAAAAATGTGTAGTGTTAAGCCTGTAATTTTTGTTCTTTTGCATTCACACCTATCAGACAGGCAGTCAAACACAGACACATTTGTATAAAACAAAACTAGGTAGAAATGCAGGTTCCAAAATTATAACCTAGGCTTTTCTCAGCAAACACCTGCAGATACTTCTTAAATATGTTCTCCATTGATGTAACATTAGATGCTGGCAAATACAGTTGTTGACATTAGAAGCAATTATGGAAAGTTTTCTCTCCTGGCCTGCTGACAAAGGGGTTTTGTTATATCCATGTATATATCAGTTGTTCTTCACAAATTAATCACCTCAACAAACAGGTCTATCATCAAGCCTGATCTCTGAATTTTATATTTAATACTTGTTAGATGTTACAAAAACACAGATGACATCTTACCTGTCAATCAGAGTTCTTCATTTTTACACTCTTAGGCTCCTTCCCTGGCACCTGTGGTTCTGTGGGATCTACCTGATAGCTCACCAACTGCTCTAGATGCCCTTCAGAAATCTGCAGGCTCTGCTCTGCTACTCTGCTGTTCTTTTTCAAAAGCTTCCTTTCATTTCTTCCTGGTTCACACCATTTTACAGATGGTGGTTAAAGTTATTTTGTGGATCTGTAGTGGATTTTGGTTCCTCACTTCCAGAGGCACACTGAGGACACCAGAATGGAGCCAAAATATATCATGTCTCTGCCCATCTCCACTCTAGAAAAGCTGTGGACTGGTTTCAGGAAATTGCTAAAACTGCCTTCTGTCCCCGAATACTTTAATCTCTAATGTGGTTAGAGTAAACTAAAACAATGGTGGCAGGTCATATGAATAAAACATTTGAAAGAAGAAGGAGTCCTCATTGTTAGAGGCACTTTGGTAAGGTTAGAGATTTCCATGGTCAGGCTGGTTTTGACCACGGTTTGTCTTGCAATCTGGATCTCTGAAAGTGCCGTAGGTTCCGCATCCTATCCGTCCTGTCTCAGCTCTCAGTTCAGCTGGTGCCGTGCCATATCTGCCTGTACTTGGGAATCAGTAGATTTGTATTGCAAGATGCAGAGAACTCTGAAAGTGGTTAAATAACACCTTCATGCTTGATCAGTTTAATTTTCATATTTTGTAAAGCATAACAGTTGATGAACAGTGAAATTAGTTCCTGTAATTGCTTTAGACTACACACAAGAATCAATGCCAGAGTCTTCAACACCGAACTTTTTTGCCCTGTCCCATTACCCACTTTTGGGGAAAAGCTGTGAGTTTGATAAACAGTGACGATGCTTCTGGGGTTGGTGGCTTTGTGTCATTGCTTTAGAATCACTGGCCCACTGCATATGAAACCTTAATGATCACATCAATTCCAGGTTCTGTCTCTCCCCTGCTGCTGAAAATCATCAAATAAATTTATCTCGATGCTCTACTGCCTCCATAGGCATGCTGCAGGCTTCTCCATGCTGTATTTTTCCTCCTCTATTTTAATGCTTCATTCAAATCAATGCTGACACCCACTGCTGAGAAAGAGAGGTCATGTATCCAAGCACAAGCAACAAATGGAGGCTGCTGTTAAAGGACACCATAGCTTCTCACTTACTGGGAGCATGTTGTAACATTAAGCTGCTCCAGTGAAGGCAGCTGATGCCAAGCTGCAGAAAGACTGCTTGGGTGTGGACAGGCAGGAACTCTGAAGTCCTGCCTTCATTCCTCTCACCTGGCTGCCATCATCTCTACAGCTTGCTTAAAAGTCATCATCAGAAGACATGAGCACCTTCTTAGTCACTTTAGGTGTAAAATGCATTAAAGCCTAATTCACCCCAAAATGACATATTTCATGGTCAATATTTAGGTTATTGTGTGCAGTATCAATGTTGCTCTTCAGGTAGAAATTCCTACAACACATATACTCTTTTTCCCAGGAAAAAGATGATGCATTCTGCCAGGTCTGGCTGACCACTCCTTACCTGGCGTCAAGAGGCAGAAGACTCTCCTTTTTAGCACTTATTCTGATGGAAGATATGTACCAGACTTACCTTTGTTTGTGAGCTAGGACTTGACACCCACAGAAACATCAGTGTTTTGTATGGCCTTACCTACACCAAAACCAGAGTGTTCCACTGATTCACCCTGCTCCCTGCCCTGCCATCTACAGCCAATGTCTGTGGAGGGGAATAGACTGATGGACATTAACCACCTCAGAGAAGCCTCTCTGGGTCTCCTAGTGGCATTTGTAGACAGATTGAAAGGGGAAAATTAGCATCTGAGGCTGTGATGCAGTACCCAGTGTGCAAGGAAGTTTTGAAAAGCCCTGGTTATATTTGGAAGGAGAGGATTTACACAGTAGTTGTGGCTGTAGTATGGCTGAAAGACACCCTACTGTCATCTGACATAATCAGAAGCCAGGTTTGTTGCAAAACAAAAACACTGCCTCTAAATACAGCAGTACTAGTAACTTCCTTGCTGCAAAACATCACAAAGTGAAGCAAAGAGGCAAAGAGCTACAACACAAGGGGTCAAGAAGCATAAAAGTATATAGGAACAGTGAACAGGTTCAGGAAGCAGAGTTCCTTCTTCTCCCAAAGTCAGGATGTCCTGCATCATGACAGAAAGGAGGTGGTGACAACAGGCCAAGAGGGCTGCTGCTCACATCTCTAATGGCCTTGAAGCAATGGGGGTATTAGCACAACCTCCTCCTCTGCTGTGTGATCACAGCCCTAGTAAAACCCAGAATTGCCAGTAGTTCCTTCATTAGAATCATCTAAGAAAGTTGTCTGGGCAAGTGCAAGTAAGCAGTACAATGCCCCATCCTTCTCTTCACGAGAAGGACATATTAAAAAAAAAATCCACAAAGAGCACCTGAATGCCTGTATTGGAAGGAAACTGCAGGGAGCAGAAGTTAAAATCAAAGAAACAGGGAGAGCAGATGAGAATTTGACAGACAAATCCCATTTTTAGGACAGGAAAGTACATCAAAAATTACCATCTGTGCAGGAGTTTCTACAACTTGTTTTACTGTGAAAGAAGACAAAGTGACTGCCACCTTTTAAAAAATAATAACAAATTCCACTGTGCCCTTCACATTACAAAACTTTTTAATAGGTTTTACATAACCTCTGGATTTGGCCCATTCAAGCCATCATGGAGCAGGTAAGGGAAGGTAGCCAGGCACAAACTGTGCTCACTGAATTGACGAACTGTATAAAAAGCTCATGAGACATTTTCACTGCTAATTGATTGCAGAAAGCTTCTGTGACGTGTCACCATCCGCCTTGAAGAAAGCTTGACCCATGGGGGATGTGGATCAGCAAGCTGTGCAGCCCCTTGGAAAATTCAAAGTGTTTTGTAAGAAGATAGCAGAAAGAATGGCATAGCATCTCCAAAGTAGCAAATACCTGATGAATTATCCACAGTGCTATAGCACAAAAGGCTTTTTCTCCATTCTGGCTATGTAATTATCTTAAAGAATTTTCAGCAAGTTATTTGCTGGTTTTTATAGGGAAACTGCTCTGATCTTAGAATGCAGCTGCCTGTTTAGCATCCTTCTTGATTTGAGTAGCTCTTGGATAAACTTTGAGAGAAACGGAGGTGCAGCCATCAGCAATAGTACCTGCATGTTCTTCTCTGCATGACCTGCATGCTTTCTCACCCTGACTTTTGCAAAAGCTGTTTTAATGCTTCAGCTGAATGATTTTCCCATTGAATTGCTATGATGTGAAATGGAACATCAGCATTTTCCCATTGCTACTGGTAAAAGTTGTGGCCATTCTACCAGGAAGTCCTCGCCAGCTCTGATCCTGGTAAGGAGTGGCAAGGGAAAGAGTAGATTTTCTTTTCCCCTCAGCACTCTGCTTTTCTTTCCTCCCTTGCTTTGGATAGTGTTGAGGGCACATCACTGCCTTTACACACCTACAAGCTGCATGAGGATAACTGCGGGTGCCAGACCTGCCTATTGCCTTCTATCATAGAGACAGCAGTGAGATGGGGAAAGAGTGAGGGAGTGTTTGTTCATAATGCTCAAATGCAAAACCTCAGATGTACTTTTTTTTTTTTTTTGTCTTTTTAAGTGCTGAGATCAGTCTTGAGAGAAAAGAGAGCTGAAATAAAGAGAGAGACCAAACAAACCTGAACTTGCTGTCCTGCACTTGGCAAAGCCTTTGAAACAGATAAAGAAAAAAGAAAAACATGAGGAGGAGTTGCTCTTTTCTGTCTTGTTTTTTTTTAATCTCTCCCCATCTTTTTTTTTTCTTTTGTTTTTTGTCTTGACTTATTATAGGAATTGTTTTTATCAAGCCCACGGAAGCAGGTTTTGGACAGAAGCTCTGCATAGTTCCTGCTTCATGTCAAACTACCAGCATATAGCATGACTGAAACCATTCACCTTACAAAGGCATGGTTGTGACCTCTCCCATATGTTTAATACATCATGCCCCAAAAGATACTTGGGGAATTAGAAACAACATCTACTCATCTTTTTATTGAAGGAAAATAGTCTGCATACTGACCTTTTTCCTAGTGTTGTAACCATGTGACATAGGAAGGAAGAGACAGGTTCCACTAGATAAAATAACTTTTTAACTTTTCTAATCTTTCGGATGATCAGGGGGACCAATGCAGTTCCAGCAAGGCTCTGAGGCCATGATGGTAGCTACAACCCACTTCAGTAACAGGTACTTTCTTCTTTCAGTCAGAACCATCCCCAGCTTCCCTTCTTTGCTGGTTTCCCACCTCACATCTACCTCCAAAGCAGTTAGCTCCTTGAAAAGGATCCGGCTGTGCAAACAAGCCTTTTCTAGAAGTCATGTCCTTTATGTCACTCCTAGGGGAGGGTTGCCTTTTAGAGTCTAACACTTGCAAGTAACAGCTTCAGAAAACTTGCCTTTAGCTGTTGCTGTGTTGAGGCAGGATTTTGAGGCTTTGTTCCAGACAACAAAAGGCTAGACCTCACCTTACACAACAACATATCTAAATACAGTGTCTTCCTTCCAGATGTTACATTTATCTGCTTTTGTTGTCAGCCTGTGCTAGGTGGGATGCCTTCCAAGGACCACATGTTTTAAGTAAATACTGCCTTTCTGACAAAACAGTGAGCAAGTGTAGCCCACGTGCTTTGCACTCATCCTTCCATGGACCAAGTAGCTCTCTTCTGGTGCTGGTAGTGAAGCTAGCTCAGCCTGGCATGGATGGGAATCACCTTAGAAGCTGGCAAAGGAGCACATGAAGATATTTCTTGGAATTGTTTTGTATTGGTTTTACAGAAACATGGACTTTTCATGTTTTTAAGATCATCTTTCCCTTTCCAAAGGGCTTGTAGCACTTATTGCATCATTAAAGCTAGAAGCTGACAGAGCTTTCAAGTAATTATTAGTGACAAGTCTAAATAAATAAAATAGAATTTAGTTTCTAATGCTGAATGCTTTCTTTCAAGAGGATTGCTAAGCAGTTCCTTTGCAGTTTTCTCACTGGAGCTGTATAAAACCTTCTTCTTTAAAGCTGATTATTCAGTTGGAAAGCAAGTTCCAGTTAGATGCTAATGTTTAGCTCAAGATGTGCTTTATATTTAAAGGCATTAGCCTGGGAGATATGCACTGACTGAGGAAAGGAGAGTAATGTAACTACTAACGGATGCATGGGGGAGAAAGTCAATCAACAGCACAAAGGAATGAATCATATAAACATACCTCATTGTTCAAGACTGCTCATTTCTAAGGCAATTGTTGTATAACTGAAAGTATCTATTGTAAGAAGGCAGGTATTGCACAGACTGGGGAACTAGAGCATGATTTAGGGATTACAAGTGAATGGTGGCTGCTTCTGAGGGCTTTCTCTCAGTAAAGTGCTGCTAGTATTTTAAGAAATGCCTTCCTTAAGAATGTCCTTGTTGTAAACTCTGAGCTTTGTGAATAATGATGGGAAAATTGGTTATTGGTCCCTTTTACATGAAAATGCTTTTAACTCCTCATTCAGAAGGAAAAAAAAGACAACATCTAGACCACATCTAGCACCTGGGGTTATCAGGTATGCATGAAGAAAAATAAAAAGATTTTGATAGAATATATGGAGTTTAATTGTGCAGTCTGAATGGTGCTTGTGTAGTGAATACTTTGGAAATCCTTTCTATGACCTCTAGGACAAGCCAGTACTTTCCAAACTGAAGCAGGCACTAGACACTGCCATGGGATCAGAAGGGATCCTTCATCCTTCACAGACAGCTCAACAGGGACCAGCAATGGCATGGAAGTCCCCCAGTTGGGCTCATGTATTAACAATATTTTCCCAGGTATCCCCTTCCAGCTCATATCCATTTTTCTTTTTACCTTCACCTGATAATATTCTATCTTGTTTGCAGTGGTTTATGTGTTAGTGTGACACAAGGAGCCTCCAAATCTTTGTGAGGTTCACATAGGGAATGAAGGAGGGGGAGTACAAGGTCTTGTCTTTTTCCCTAGTGGAATCTCTAGGCTGCCTTGCAGATTGTGAAACAGAGAGGGTCTGGCAAGAGTAAAAAGCTAGAGAAATCACGGTGGATGACTGACTGCATTGTTGATGTGGGACTTGGAGCCATAAAACTTTCTCTCTAGTACTATGTCCTGCCAGGATGTTGTGAGATGGATGGGACCTATAAAATATTATATGGATCTGTCTTAGAAGGCAATACTAAACTGTTTCTCAACAGATGGTGACTGCTTCGTGGCTGTAACTTCTCAAATGGACTCAAACATAAAATAAGAATTAGAAAAGGAAAAAAGGTAAGAAGGAAGGTCTAGTTAACTTTTGCTTCTTCCAGTCTTGTACATTAATTAAGCATAGCATACAAAATGACCCTAAGAATCCTAGCAATGTTACAGGACATGGGTTAACATGGAAAGTACTAGTGTTCCTCAGACCAGCCATGCTGCTACCCTGCACTTCTGTAAAATTTAAGTAGAGATTACTGGGATCTAAGTCCTAGCAAGAAATACAGAGGATGCCTTTTCCTCACACTCATTCAAGAGATATTGAAATGAAAAGTTACGTACTCCAAGCACCAGGGCAGAGAGAAATTATGTCTGTGTTAATGAAGGTAGGCCTGTAAGTTTTGCTGTATTTGCAGCTTTAAACATCCAGGGTGGTTTGTGCTCACTATATGGAGAAGAAAACACAAAATAAACAGCTTTATTCATTTTATCAATAAATGAAATAGTTTTGGGTGGTAATTATTATTAGTGCTTGGGCCAGTGCAAAGAGGGAATGTCTTTTATCTTGTAGAAGTGAAGGAGTAAAATTTTCTAATTATGTTCTTATAGCATACTGTAGAGACTTGCTGGAAGCAACCGAGAATCAAATAAGCTTCTTTTCCTATCTGCCCTGATCCATCACTCCAGAATTAGCACTGGTGTAGTAAGGACTTGTGAGACTTTCTACTCTGGCACTGCTGCAAGAAAACAAATGCTTCTCTGACTATTGTACGTTAGCTAAGATAATGTGGATAATTCATAGTTGGATTTCTTTCTTTCCTTTCTCTTCCTTTCTCACCCAATTTTTTTTCCCATAATTTCTCTGATTCCCACTTTGGAGGAGGTACATTTTTGAATTTGCAGTGTGTATCATGATTTTTTGACCAAAGGGAGGTTTACCATAGTCCTTTCAGATAACCTTAGAAAGAAGCCTCTGGTGTAGCCTTGACTTAAACGTGACAGAGCAGGGCAGCTCTTGGGTCCTCAGGGAACTGTACTGTTCTGCTGGTGGAAGGCAGGTCTCCAGGACAGCCTAAAGACTGGCACAGGCCATGAAAAGGCACCTCAGATTTCCTGAGGGATGCTACAGGGACTAGTTGGCTGGTTGTAGAGGTAAAGCTCTGGAAGGAGAAGAGTACTTCTGTAAAACCTGCATCTGTCAGCCCTCAGCTACAGCATCAACTGCTGCAGTCCTCTTCTAGGCCTCCTCGGGTGTTTCTCAGCCTCTCTCTTACATCCCAGGTCTCTTCTTAACTTTCTTTTTTTCCACATAGCTTTTTAAAATCCCTTTCAGGTGGGGAAGTTGGTGAGAGGGGCTGGAAGGGGGCATGTTATATTACAAATTAATATCTGGTGGCTGAGACTTCCCATTGTCTTTGATGTGTTTTTTAAAGTCTCTCAGATAATTGCCTCATTCAAATACTCAAGGACTGCTCCACCTCTAGCTTAGACAACTAAGTGCACATCTCTTCAGGCTCTTTGCCTTTCTGCTAAAGAAAAGATTTTAACCCATTCTACCAATTGATCAATTGCTTATAAAAAAAATTTGAGAAACTTGAGGGTGCACAGCAAGGTTACAGAAACAGCATATAACATTCCCAGGTTCTCCAAGCAACAAGCAAGTTCCTATGTGGTGTCAGAGTTTTCTACTTTACTTGAATACTAATAGCAGCCTGGACATTTTACTCCAAATAGCAGGGTGCAATATAGTAGCAGAGCAAAACTGGGTATTCTTGGTCCCCAAGTGGGACTGTTTCAAGGATTCATCTGCTTAAGATGCAAAAGCATCCAGAGGGCATTAGGATGATGCAGATACTTCAATTTTTGCATATTCAGCTTGAGATATCCTACAGAAGTCAGGTTTTTTTAGGTCCCTAATCTTTTTCCTTCTGCCAAATGAGTTCCATCAACACGTCTTTGTCTGAACCCCTAAGTCACAGTGGGGAACACAGACCACCACAGCACATCATAGTCTGTGCATAACCAGGGCCTGCTCTTCAAAATATCTTGCCAACAGCATGGAAGTGGGATTTTTTAATCCAGAGGCTCCAGGCTGATGTTAAACACAGATGTATTAAGATCTTGTTGAAATTGCCAGGGAGTTATTGCTGCTTTTTATTTTAAAAGGTAAACAAACCCTGAGAGATGCAAGTCAAGTAGTGCCATGCATGACTATTTAATAACAGGGTTTGTGAGGCTGTAATTCCTGTGATACTGCCCAGCTTCTGCTTGCTATAGGTGGTTAATTGTAGCATTTGCAATGCTCCCAGCAGTGAAACAGAGGCACACAGCATGGCCTCTTTCTGTCAGAATTCCCCCCAACCTTGGCCTCCACTTCCCCTCCTCCCTGGAAGATAAAGAAGCAAATCCCAATTCAGTCATCAAGGTCCGAGACATGCAGTGAATAATTCAATTCCTCATCTTCACAAATGAACTCAGCTGTATAAACAAACTCAGCTGTTTCTGCAAAGCACACAAATACATTTCCCAGTGATTTTTAGGCATGAGATATATTACTGTAGTTGAATAACATGAGATGTAAAGATAGAGGGGTCATGAAAGCTTTGCTGGTAAAGCAGCAGGGTGGAAAACCGATGAGCTCTAGCTGCCAGACGTGGGACTGGAGTACTGTACAGCACTGAAACGATTGATCAGTGAATCACACCAGGAGAAAGTCTGAGCTGCATGGCTGAGAGGACTGGGGGAAGCAGTGACATATGCCTCCTACAGCTCTTCTCGACATCCTGTTCAATGTGCCTGCTTTGTAAAAGCCACTGGACCCCGAATGGTATGAAATTAGTCAGATTCATGACATAAATGTATAATTCTAAGAACCTGATAGCTGTGACAGACATGCAGAGGTTTTGGTATGCATGTGAATGCTGTTGGACACTTGAGTCAGCATAGCTGTAAAAGGAGGTCAGAATGATCTTTGTTTTCATTAATGAAGATAAGCCTTAACAGAGAGATTGGCTGGTGAGCAAGGGAACCTGTTCGATTATCCACCTTTGGAAGTGGATGACCTCAGAAATCCCTTGGCACTTCCCCTTGCCTTAGGGAGGTGGGCTTTGGGCTTAAATGCTCTGTCAATGGAGTTCAGTTCATTCCTGTTTGCAGTATTATCTGGGATGTGCGCACACACACAAATATGTGACTCTAACATGGCTCTGATGATCCTTTTGTCTAGTCAGTCATTCATTGTGATTCATCTGTTATACACTACTATGTGTATCCTGATGCTGGCTATGTTTACCAGGTACTAAGTACTGTGAATCATCTTCCACCTCCTGCAAAGAAAACTGCAGTATCAATTGAGGACACCATCCTGTGTGAAATTGTAAATGAGCTGTAAGGAATGACCATCTCACAGGAATCAGCCCAACAGCAGAATTAAAATTTACACAGGCTAAGTACATACCTGTAGGCTCTGCCGTGTTTAACTAACCAGTTTTATGGATTTTCAATTTAATCTTTATTCTGGATGCTGTGAGATTTGCTCTGGGCTTGAATTCTGGAGAACAAAGTAACCAAAGTCAAGATGAGCTCAGGTGTTTGATGCAAAGGAGAGAGGATGTGTCTCTCTATTCATTTCACTTTGAGAAGTTGGACTCGGTTCTCTTTATCAACACACCCTACATGTCTTGCTGCATGGATTTGAGAAAAAAAAAACCACATTGAATGCATTGTCAAAATGGAGAACAACTTGATTTTCAGGTTGAGTAGTTACCTACTTTCCTGGCTGGGAGCTGCCCCATGTGGTCTTTCATTGTCTGTAACAAAACATATCAACTCATTGCCTGGCACATGCCAAGAGAGAAGTTGTGTGTTAAGTTGTGTGCTAGAAGATCAGGATGCTTCAATTAAAAGAGCTTATTTTCAGTGTACAAACATGCAAGAACGAATTTCTAAGTAGTAGTAAACTAAATGACAGACAGTCACATCCAGAGATAACCCCTGTGACTAGATAATGCAGTAGCAGATAGGTAATGTATGATGCTGGAGGGGAGCTGTGCATCAGATCACTTGATTCAGTTAAACTTGGACTGGATGTCTCATGATGTCTGGTGGAACAGTGCTGTCAGACAGTCACCGCTCAGAGCTGATTTCTCTGCCTGTGTCATTACTGTGGGGCAGATGTTTCCCATGGTGTCTTTGCAGTTGTCCTTGGTTCCAGCATGTACAGCTTGGCTGCTCCTGGCTGTTGGTCAATGAGCTCCACAGTGGGTCCCACAGTTGACCACTTCAGCACCCAGCACTAGTGGATCTCTGGGAGCATGTCACACCTCCCTCAACAACATGGAGTTGGGCTACAACCAGCCCCTCATAGACCTTGTCACCAGCCCTGCAGTTATCACCCATATGTATGTCAGGGTGTCTCCACAAGACAGGTCAATATTTCCTCTCTTGCTGCATTTTTACAGGGAATCTACAGGACAAGTCCTCTGAAGGTGCAAAATAGGAATTACCAGTTGATGTCGAGACTGGTAAACCTCCCAGGATCTAAAGGCTTGGGATGGGCATGCACTTGAAATCTCCTGTGCTCTGTTAAATTGCTTTGTGGGCCAAGAAATTGGGCTGACTCTCTCCTGAGAAGCGTTTCACAATTAATGTCACATAATCACTATGGAAATAAAATTAGGTGTCTGCATAAGGCTGAGGCCATGGTTGTATGAATAAGTTAACTCACAGCAGCTCAAGCTGTTCCAGTTTCCAAAAAGTTGTGAACACAAATTAAATTCTAAGGAACCGCTAAGCCCACCCAGCAACAACAGATTTACCCCTGGCTTCATTGTGAGCCTTTTTCTGACATGGTGAAACACCTAACCTTTTGATACACAGCCTACTCCCTGCTCACATCTCTCACTGAAGGGTCTACTTATTGAGCTGCTCCTGCTACTGTGCACTTTGCTCCAAGGTTTTATATAAAGTTCAGTGTCTCGCTGTGCATGGCCAGAGGCTTTGCTGCATATTGTGCACATGAGGGTAAAAGCCACCCACCTAGCTGAAAAACAAACATCATCTAATCTTCCCGTTCACTGCAAAAAAGCAAGAATCATGTTGCCTGGTGTCTCCAAAATAAGATTGTATGGTGTGTTCTTCCTTCTCCCCTCTTCTTAAATTTAAGGAAGATGTATGGTTTGCTCCTTGTATGTGTATAGGGAAAGAGAACAAATGTGAATGGGGTCTCATATCAGTGTCGAGTCATGTTTAAGCAAGGTCTTCCTTTTTTTATGGGCTGGGAGGACGAGGAAACAAATTAACCTGGTAGTTACTCTATTACTCCTGGACTCCCTCATGTTCTGTGGGCGAAATTTTCCCCTTCTTGCCTCAGTCTCCCTACTGCCAGAGGTATTACCATTGGCATGGAAAGGGAAGGCTGAGCCACCAACACACAGCATGCTACTGGCAGCCTCTCCCCGCACCCCTTGATGTGCACCCCCACTGCTGCAGCTTCCACCCTTACCCAAACCTGTTTCTTACCAGTGCCTTTTGAGAACCTGCAAATAGCAATAAGAATGTTCCTGGTCCCGCCCCAAGAACTTATTCCCAGGTAATTACTCAGCACAGTATCAGCGCTTTTTAGCCCTGATTTTCCTAACTGGAAAACAACTAACTGAAGAAATGGGTGCGGGATAGATTTATTGCCTAATGGGTAAGACTTGATAAAGAGCAATGACATATTGGTTTCTTAGTATCTCCTTCTGTTATGTTTCTTTTCTTCCCTGTGTGATGGGTTTGATTTTTAGACCCTCCTTAATAGTCAGGTTGTAGCTGAGAAAGAACTACATTTCCCAGTATTCCATGCCATTTTCTACGTGAACTGGGGTATAAATCAGCAAGGTCAGACACTCCTCTTCCCTTCTCCTCTTCCAGTCACTGTGTGAGAAAGTGCTCCCTGTTGTCGGTCTGCTCGTGTGTAGGAGCTGGAGTCTTGTGGACTCTGAGTGGCACGGAGTGCTGGGGTTTGCTTAATGAAGTTCTGCTATCTAAAAGGAGAGTAAGATTTTCTCTCGTTAGCTTTTATTGCTGTTCTGGGTTTTCTGGGGGTCTCTTATTCTGTGTACATGGTATTTTAGTTGCATATAAGTGTTAATACATGTGTATATAATCATTCAGCTTTGGTCTGCTCATTTTCAGCATTTCAGTCTCTCTTTCCTTCTCCCTTCCCTTGGGTTTGTACAGGGGGTTGTGGGGGGAAAGGAAGGGTGGGCTGCAGACTACTGTGGGATTTGGGTGTTCAGCAGGGGGGTTTCACCCAAACCATCACAGTAATTCTGGTGCATTGGCCGGGAAACGAAATCTTTACAGTTTTTTGGCCAGGAAATTCATATAGAAATCATATATAGAAATTGTATAGTTGTCAGTAGCATAGCTGCCTTCCAAGCAGCTCAGCCTGTGAACAACTTTTTGTTTTGGTTAATTTCTGGGAAGACAGCCAAGTTGGTAAACATAGTTGTTATGTTTTAAGATAAACTTCTGGGAGAGCTGCCAAGAAGAATTTGTTGATATAAACATACCTGTTCGTTTTGGTTAAATTTCTGGGAAACCGGCCAAGCTGTTGCAAACATATTCTATATTTTGAAAAACAACTTCTGGCAAAACTGCCAAAACCATTTTGTTGATATAAATATATCTTTATTTTGAGAACACAGAGGCAACTAAAAATTAAACAACGAAAAGTAGCCATTTCAGCCACTTTTCACTCATTCTCTTTTTAATTTTAACCATTTTTGTACCTGTTCTGGGCTATCCCATAGGGAAACGTCCAGGCCCAGAGGATGAAAGAAACCAATACTTCTCTTTCATTGATTTTGACATCAGCGGCCTAGTGGAGGAGATCCATAGGGTTGTATTTGGCTCTGATTATTTTAAGTGTGCTGCAGCCATGCTGCTGTTGATAAAGGCAATGAAAGTGTTATTTAAAATCGGAAGAATGGTGTTACATTGCTTTCCCTGTTGTAGGAAAGATTGTACCTCAGGGGGACTGGCTGAAGCTATGGAAAGGGACTTGAAAAGGCCAGTTCCCGGTTGGCAAGGTGCATGGGTAAATTTTGGTAAATTGGTAGGATGTCTGGCACCTCCCATTAACTGGGACTTCACTCCAGAACAAGTGTCTGATCCTGATGAGATAATCCGTCATTTAATCGAAGGGTGTCTTTCATATAAGGATCCAAATGTGCGACTTTCTGCTTTGTTCTGGGGCCTGGCTAGTGCTTATTGAGCTGCCTTAGACCATCCTCAACAGGCCATGGCTGAGACAGAACATCAAACTGCGCTACCTGAAACTAATGATGACCCTACTGAGTCCACAGAAATGGGAGTTGAAACGCAATTTGAAGTCAACGCCACCTCTACTAAGTCAACTGAGTGTGGGACTCAGACTGAACTCGAAACCAATATGGTTCCTGTTAGTCCTATTGAAACTGGAACTCATGCTGCGACATTTACAGTCAAGGCTATGACTGAGAAAGAGACCCAAACCATCACACCCTGAAAAAAGATATGATGGGCAAGAAAACCTGAAAGCACCAAGAGGAGAACATTGATGCTGGGGGCAAGGAAATGATTCAAAACAGTCAGGATATTCGCTCTGTAGAGGTAGTTACATTGAACCAAGGAGGTGCAGAGTAGCATCCCCCTGATGCTACTCTGCTACTCAAGGCAGAGGGGCACTTGACAGAGTGGGGGAGGCCCAGGAACCCCAGAGGGACCCCAGTGGGTGGGTCGGGTCTGCTGGAGCCCAGTCTAGTACATGGCAGCTGATGCAGGGGAGGCGGTCCCGGAAGCCACTGCAGGAGATTTAAATGGTCTTCAGGGAGCACTATGACTCTGAGTGCACAAACAGGGGCACGCTTCTCAGAGGGATGCACTTGAACAGTTTGCGAGATCAGTTCATCAGGGCAGGGCATGCAGGAAGAGCATGGTTCCGGTGCTCAAGAGGTATTTTCAATTGGTGAGAGGGATCCCAGCCATGGTGTCCACCCGGTGAAAGGTTGCATCCTCCACACCTGCCGGAAGGGACACATCGGTTCAGACTGAACTCCCTGGAAAGCACACAGCCATCCAGGTCTTGGGCTGCACAGAGGGCCACCAACTTGCTCTGGAAATGGAGGGCAGCAAGGGAAATGGCTGCATAATGTGTGAGCAGGTGGACTACCTCCTCAGCCTGGTTGCAGAGCTGACAGAAGAAGTAGAGAGGCTAAGGAGCATCAAGGAGTGTGAGCTAGAGATAAACTTGTGGGATCACACCCTGAGCTCCAAAGCACAAGAGAATCACAGAATCACAGTTTAACTAGGTTGGGGAAGACTCATCGAGTCCAGTCATTGCTATCACTCACTAAACTATGACCCTCAGCACCTCATCCACCCATCCTTTAAACACCTTCAGGGAAGGTGACTCAACCAACTCCCTGGGCAGCCTGTTCCGATGCCCAATGACCCTTTCTGTGAAAATTATTTTCATGATGTCAAGCCTGAACCTCCCCTGGCAGAGCTTGAGGCCATTCCCTCTTGTCCTGTCCCCTGTCACTTGGGAGAAGAGGTCAGCACTTTCTTCTCTACAACCTCTTTTCAGGTAGTTGTAGAGACCAATAAGGTCTCCCCTCAGCCTCCTCTTCTCCAGGCTAAACAACCCCAGCTCTCTCAGCCTCTCTTCATATGACTTGTTCTCCAGCCCCTTCACCAGCTTTGTTGCTCTTCTCTGGACACACTCCAGAGCCTCAACATCCTTCTTATGGTCAGGGGCCCAGAACAGAACATAGTATTTGAGGCGGGGAAGACACGAGTATTCAAGGTGGAGAAAACAAAGACATAGGTAAGAGCTCAATACCAAAAGGATCTCGTGTCTTCCTCGCCTAAGGTTGTAGGCAAGAGCTCAAAAAGAGGTAGTGAGTGACAGCATGTCCACCAATAGGACAAAAAAAATCCTTGCCCACACCACCTCAGGTGTCTCTCCACAACACATTTGAGGCTCTTGATGTGGAGGACAAACCAGAGGAAAACAAGGAGGAAGATGCACCCACATCAGAGCAGGGTCAGAGTCAAAACCAGTGTAAATGCTGCATTGCCACAACTACCACAAGGACAGATAGAAGAGTCATAGTTGTAGGAGGCTCACTATTAAAGGGGCAGAGGGTTCAATATGTCAAGCAGACCTCACTCACAGGGAAGTCTGCTACCTCCCAGGAGCCCAGGTAAGGGATGTGGCCAGGAAGCTTCCCAAATTGGTGAGATCTACAGACTATTACCTGTTACTACTGCTCCATGTGGGAGGGGATGAAGCAGCAGTAAGAAGCCCAAGGAGGATTAAAAGGGATTTTAGGGCCTTGGGACAGACACTGAGGGAATCTGGGGCCCAGGTGATTTTTTTCTTCCCTCTTTCCAGTAAGGAGTGGTGACATAGCACAGTTCAGATGGATCCATTCAGTTAACAAATGGCTCTGTGGCTGATGTCACCACAATAATTTAGGGGTTTTTTATAATGGGATGGCCTATGTGGTTTCAGATAGGAGCCACCTTTCTCAGAGGGGGAGGAGGTTCTTTGCCCAGGAGCGAAAGGGACAACATCAAGCTAGCCTGTAACAAGTGGTGGGAAGATGGGTGTCAGGAATCAAGTGTTAGGGAGGATACTTCTCTAAAACACCTTGTAAGTAATAAAGTGTCCACTGGGAAGATGAAGCAATTGGGAGCTCAGCTGAAGTGCCTTTACAGTAATGCACAAAGCTTGGGTAACAAGAAGGAGGAGCTGGAAGCTGCCGTACTACTAGACAGCTATGGTCTAGTGGCCGTCATGGAAACATAGTGGGATGAATCCCATGACTGGAGTGTGGCTATCGATGGCTACAGGCTGTTCAGAAAGGACAGACCGAGAAGGAACGGTGGAGGTGTTGCTCTCTATCTCAGGAAAGAGATAGAATGTGAAGAGCTGTTGTTGAAGAGTAGCCACAAACAGGTTGAGAGCTTGTGGGTCAAAATTAAGGACAGAAGAACCAATGGGAACCTCTTGGTTGGTGTGTACTACACACCATCCCATCAAGGAGAACCAACTGATGAAGTCTTGTTCCTCCAGCTACAGGAAGGCTCCACGCTCGCAAGCTCTCATCTTACCTGGGGACTTCAACCACCATGACATATGCAGGAAAAACAGCACAGCAAGCTGTGGGCAATCCAGGAGACTCCTGGAGTGCATTGAGGATAACTTCTTAGTCCAGCTGAAAGAGACCCCCACCCAAGGGGATGAAATACTGGCCACAAATACAAGCAATCTCATCAGTAATATCAGGATCGGAGACAGTATGATCTGCAGTGATCATTCACTGGTAGAGTTGAAGGTCCACAGGGATATAGGATAGGTGAGGAGTATAGTTAG
>WAAB01013727.1:0-10020 GCA_013389865.1 Piaya cayana
GAACCTAGATATTTGATGTTCTTAATCAAGCAAGCTTCTTAACAAGGGTGACCACAACTGCTTTAAGACAACATGGAGCTGGAGCTGGCTAAGACTGCATTATACAAAGTGTAGTCTATGAAGTCTTGAAAAACAATTACAGTCATCAGAAGACTGAGTCGACTAGGTCAAATCCTGGATCCAACAGTAAGGTCAGCACTGGAAACTGTGACCTTCACCCTCCACATTGCAGTGACAGGATTTTTCCTCTTTCATCACTGAATAGGAAGGGGATAAGATAGAACCTACAGCATCATTCCTCTTGTTCTATAAGTATGAATATACATTACTGGCTGGAGGAAACTAGTTGGAAGAAAATCATTTCACATAGCCAAGTGCTGGTGGCAATGAACTGGTTAAAAAGTGGCTGAGGCAACATGGTCAGTGTCACACAGAAGAGCAAAGGGGAGAACCTCTTCCACATGAGGAACTTGTACTTTATCAGAAGGCACCCAGGTTCTTCAGAAGAGTCATGCACCTTAGCATCTGCTTTAGAAGGGTGGGAGGTCTGAAGGTCAGTGTTTCCTTTTGGTGTCATCAGCAGAAGTGACAGTCACAGCCTGAGGGAAGTATCTGGACTGGACTCAGCTCAAGGCAGAACACGTGACAGTGAAGAGCTCTATGACCAAAATGGAGTTTCCACCAAAGTGCAGCAGCAGATCAGTCACTATGACCATAGAAGAACCAGAGCCTTCACCCTGTGGTATAAATCTAATCAGGGTGTTTTCAGAAGACACGTCAAATCAAAGAAATGAACAAAAGCTTTTCTGCAAAGATGGAACACTACTACACTTGAGTGATTTTTGCCAAAAAGCAAACACACTCAGTGTGGGAGAAAGGTCCAGAGACAGAACAAAACCTCACATGGGTGGCTCAAGGCTGCAACACAACCTTAGAAGACGTTACTGGAGTTCAAACAGAAAAATGTGCCAGGAGGGCTGAGGGGCATTGGACATTTCTGACTGGAAATCGGGAAACCAGCCCACAGCTCTGAGCAGAGACTGTAAGGGTCAAAATGACAGCCCTGTCATCTCCATCTGCTGAGAGCAAGAGTGCAGAGCCAGAACATCAGCCTGCCTGGCTGCAAAGGTCTTGGATCAGAATGGTAGAGTCACAGACATCCCAGCACTAGAAAATGAAGATACTGAGGAAGGAGCTCACCGAGAAGTACAGAAAGTGCATTAACTACTGTGCGGGGGTTAAAACTGTGCAAGGTAGAAACCTTTGGTATTAACCCTGTGTTTACAAAAACACCATCAAGGCCACCAGACCTTCGTGCCACATGGAAGGCGGCGTTTCCTTTTGTTTTTCCACATGGTACCTACAAGTTGCTAGCAACACAGAGCACTAAAGGGGAATCGTGTCAATGGAGCCTGACAGACACAGGCAATTATAACTGCGTGCAGTGCTCACAAATGTAGAATTCCAGCGCGCCCACTGCTGCGATACAGCGGCTGTTAGCACACGACTGGATGAGAACAAGAACCAAAACCATCGTGAGGCAATTTTAAACCACAGCACAGCAAATCCTGCTGTTGTAGCAATCGGCCTGCTCAGAACAGCAGGCTGCTGGGCATAAATCAGTGCCATCAAAGACGGCTTTAAAGCCAAACTACTTCATTGCAGCAGTTTCTTGAAACAAAGCAGAGCCAATTAAAGAGAAAAATATTGCTTAAAACTACAGATCACTGATACCTTTCAAAAAATGCCAACTACCTAACAAGCAGCTAAAGGAGCGCTAGCACTGAATGCATTAGATGAAAAGCGGTCTAGCAGTTCCCTTTTCAAGCAAGTGGTTGTTACAGTCCATACCTGGCTGATATGTACAGCAGAAACCTGGGCAGAACACACGGATGAGTGGCTCGGGGAGTTTGGTAGTGACTTGCAGGGTCCAATCGAGAGCTGCTGCTTCTTCCTTGTTGCAACGATCTTCTGAGCAACTAAAGACAAAGAAAACATACAGGCAGGTGAGGTACAGCGCACACAGTGAAATACAGCACATCAAAAATTCACAGAATGTATAAAAAGCAAGGTCTTCCACTCCCATTTGCTCCACAAATGGACTGCAATACATCCAGTTGTGAAGACAGGTGCTGGTGTTCCACATTACGTTCCATGTGAGAGTCCATCCCTGTTCTCCACCTGGATGAAACTACCCCCGAACTCCCACTCCACCAGGTAAGCACCAGCGAACCAGTAACATCCCAGCAGAAGGGAAAAGGCAGCGTGCGTTACAAAAAGCAACACCAGGAATGCTGAAACAAGTCTTCTATGTGCTTACAATACTCACTAAGGAAGCTTATAGCAATACGCATTCTTCTATGAGTTGTTGTCTTTACAGACAGAAGATAAAAATGAGCAACTCTGCACTACAATCTAATTCAAACACTTCTCAGTGCTATCTAGGTATAAAACCCTGGAAGGCATCCTATACCCAGGAGCAAAAGTTCCTTAGGAAAGCTGTCACACTCCCAGCCCAAGCAGGTTTAGTTTAAGCCACAAGTTTATAGCATTTGAATCAAAAAATAATCACAATAATAAAAATGAGAAAGGGTCCCTGATACAGAATAGTGGGATTAGCAGTGCTATCAGTGGTGCACCAGCGTGCGTATCATATCCCATTCAAATTCATTATGGAAAGAAGCTAGATCCCGATTCCTAGTTTTAGCTTTAGTTACTTAACAGCACTAACAGAGCTGGAAAAATGACACGTTTACTTTGTGATTTATTAAGAAAGTTTTTACAACAAAAAGCAGCATTTCTCAAACAGAGACGGGGATCCCAGTCATTGACATGTTGTATCCACAGCTTAACAGACTCATAATAAAAATGGAAGCAACTGATCTAAAATGCAGCGAATTCCATACCTCTCCTACAATTTTTCAATTTAGAAAAGTCAAACTATTTCAGAAGTTCATCCCATGACACACTGGAAATTCAGTTCATTCCTGTGTTCAGCTAAAGTTTTTGGAATAAGGTCCTTTTAGGCGATAAATATTTTAAAATGAAGTCCATTACACTACACGTGTTGCCTACCTTTTGGGTCACTAATTAAAAAGGGAAACAATTTTCAGTCTTTGGAAACAGAGACCAGTGAGGTGGCTCATCAAAACCACTACTAAGATGACTCATTCAGTTCCCTTCCAAGCCAAACCCAAAATATGACTTCTATGATCCTAAATATTCTCTAAGTTTAGCTTCCCTGCATGCAGTGAGCTTCATGGAATGAAGGTTTTATGAAACCTGTGTAACAGAATTTGTAGCCACTGACGCTTTCTCCCACCAAAATAGGTCAGTGAGGCAGAACTACATCAACTTTTTGATAGGAACGGTTGGACTCAATGATCTGGTGGGTCTCTTCCAACCTGGTTGTTCTATGATTCTATGATTCTAACTATTTGCATGTACTTAAAAATTCACACAGAAACCTGCCGTAATTAAACCAACGGCATTCAATCTGTCTCGTTTGGAAAATACAAAATGGTGTTGAATGCCAGGTTGAACGGGGATTTGAGCAGCCTGGTCCAGTGGGAGGTGTCCCTGCCCACGGCACGCGGTGGAACTGGCTTTGAGGTTCCTTCCAGCCCAAACTATTCTTTGATTCTATGTTTTATGTAAGTTCTAAGATTATTTTTCCTCAATACATTATAACACAGGCAGAGATATTGTTTAGCAGTGCAAGCATACGATTTCTCCTCAAATGAATGCGATTTGAATAACAAGCTGGTCCAAGCCTTATGTTTTTCATATAAATGAATGATAGCATAACCGTGATTTAGTGAGAATTCATTGTATAAAAAATGGCTCCTATACATAAAGAAGCAGCTTCATTAGTTACATCCCACCTCCAATAGGCCCCTTATCATCCTGAAAGGATGATATCAATTAATTTATTTTCCCCTGGCATATTGATCATAACCTTCATCAGCTAATCATGTTTAAATTACAGAGGAATATCGTAGCACTCTGTCATTTCAGACCCATTGGTTTATTGATCTGGAGCCTGGAAAGCTATATATTAGAATATTTTAACACATATTAGTGAATGCAGAGAGCAAACCGAAGGTCAGATTTTAACATATGCACATGGATTTGTCTTCATCATAACCGGTAAGGACCTAAATTAAGACCAAAAGTGAACTAAAACCACACGTGAATGAAAAGCACCTTCTCGGCAAGAGCTTCCACTCTTGCATGGGACAGGTAATTAGTCAAGGAAAATATTTACCACTTTCTTTCAACCTGAATATCGGGGTGTGTGCAGCATCGCATTAACACACGCAGTGAAGCTGGGCCAAACGATCGCTCCAGGACGTCACGAGGCAGAAATACCCAAGGCAGTCTAAACTCACCTATTCAAACACACGACCTGAATGCTGTGCTACAAAAACTAAACATAATATTTCAAAGCAAAAAAAGGCACAAATTGTTACTCTATAATTGTGAAAAGTCATCCACAAAGCAGCTGGAAACTAAACCTTACACAGAGCAGCACAAAGAGTGATTTATCCCGTAGAAATGACAACGTTACAGCAGAAGATCCAGTGCACCCTCCTTCAAACTGAGCTACAAATTCTGAAATGGACCATTCTTAGCCTCAGATTTCTTGGCTATTCCCTCCATCAGATAAATGACGTGCCCCCTAATGGAAATCCCCTTCTGAGTTGCCAAACCTTCCCAATTCCCCCTCCGTTTCGGCAACAAGTCTAATAACCCCCGTCGGAGCACGATTTCCTCCTGCCTCTCCCCTCCCTTCATTAGCCAACCTGCTCTCCTTTGAGACACCAGAGAGGTTTGGCTTCTTTCATTGCCTCGTGTAGCTGTCCCTTCGTAATTAGGCTGCATTCAATATTCAAGTGCTCAGGGCTACTTGCCCTTGGGTACGATGGTGGCAGGAGCTTCAAAAGTACCGCAAGGAGTACCCTGACCCTTCAAAGTTTGCAACGTATGAAAGACGTGACTGATCATCTGCGGGGCAACTGCCGGACCGCCAAAAGACCCACTGTGCTCTTTCTGAAGCTACCTTGTGAGGAGAGATGAAACCTAAATCTTGCCCATCAGAAGTCAATAAAAGGGGTTCAGCACACATCTCCCTCAGCAGTGTTGCTGCCAATTCGCGTTTGCTACGTCTTCTGTTCCAGAGAAGAAAGCCCTGGAATACACAAAACTTAAAATGGTTGGCACTGAAAACCCCACCAATCTGCTGACTCCTGCTGCTGACATCTTCAGACACCGTAGTTAGGGAGGGAAAAAAACCACGGTTAAATGGTTATGTAGCAAGAGAAACACACCGTAATTAGAAGGACAAATACCAAAACCAGAGAACAGCCACGCTGCCTTACTCCTGCAGCCCCCAAACCTATTTCTGTTCCTACATCTTTGTTAGGACTCAATGTGACCACTCATGAGCCCCATCGCGGTGGTGGGAAACATCCTTAAACCAACACGTTTTGTTTCCAGAACGATATACAGGCTCACACTGGATTTAGGAGCAAATTTCTCAGGATATTCTAAGATCAAAGTATATCCATGAGCACGAGGGTTTACTCACCACCACAGTCGAGGCAGCTGAGGTGCAGGGTGGGATCTCGACTGAAACCATAAGGTGAGAAATAATTGTTCTTTAGGAATGCCTGATTTAAGCTCTGCCCATACCCAAGCATCTTTTTGCTGTTGGTGAAAGCCAATTTGTGTACTTCATTAACTGATTTAAGACCGCTCAGCATAAAAATCTTCGGACTAATGCTGCAGTGCCTGTAATTGCAATGTCAGTCCGGAGGAAGCTCCACAATTAAAACAAAATTTTTTTCTGTACAGGGAATACAGAAAGCAAGAAAGCAGAAATATTTTTGCTCCAGAGCTTTCAGGTTCCATCTCAACCCAAGAATGATTCAGGGCTTCTGAACTGAGTGTAAATATTCTTGCTTTAGAAAACAGATGAATGTTAACTTAATCTATGGGGCAGATATTAAAAGCAATCAAGAAAGTAGCAAGCATTTCAACCTATTTTTAAAAAGCAATGACAGTCTCTTGTTTTTATAAAGTCAATTACGCTATCAATTTCAGAGATTTTACTATTAGCCTTCTATCTATAGTACGAAAAGCTAAACAACATTTGTCTGCAAAGTTCAGAATTCTTTAGTAAATAAACGGGGATATGCCTGGGATATTTGGTTATAAGCTAAGACGTCCGATGTTCAGCAAATACTCAGTCTTTGGGGAAGCGTGAGGCTTATTTTTTACACGTTTAAACTTAATTTCACAAGCCAGAATGACTAGAAGCTCTATTTTGCTTTAAGGTCTTGTTAAGAAAAAGCATGCAAAATCCCTAGTCTGACAGATGAATAAAATGTCCAAGTTCGGAGAGAAAGCTCTTGACTTGAATGCCTCTTCTTCCATGCCTGACTTAGCTCACCAAAACAAAATTAACCTTCCAACCCCCTGCCGCTTTCATCTCCAACACAATTTTTTGTTAGTCAAACTACTTATTGGTAAGCAGCTCCTAACACCTTCTCCTGGCTGGTTTACTGGAAGGACTGGACCTCTGAGTGGGAAAGCTCACTGGTCCAGCAGGCTCTGAGCTGTAGAGCCCGGCAGATCTGCACTGCAAACCACCTCTGCTCCCATTTGCACATAGAAAAAAGTTACCCACAGACTAATTTCCCCCAAACAAAGCTTTCCTATTCCACTCTCGGCAGCGTGGGGCTGACTATTGGAAGAGCGGATTCCCTCGCTGTCGCCTCCTCATCCCGAACCCCAGAGCTGTGCCTCCATAATGAACCGAGCCCTCTTTGTGCTCCGTTTGGGAGCTAATCACCATTAGAAATACTGTTGCCAGAGTAACTGCTCTGACAGAGTTGTCTTTCCTCGGTTCAAAGGGCTGTTCACATGTCAACTTCTTGTGCAGTGCGGGGCCGCTTTGGCGGGGGCAGCCGGGTCTCTCCAATCTCATTAGCACAGCTCCATTCAAGTGTAAGGACAAGAAAGGCAGAGACCTAGGGGGAAAACACTCCTTACAAGAAGTTCAAGATGCAAGGTAAGATTGTCTCATCTAGCTCCAAACCTCTAAGAAGTGAAAACACAAAGGTGCCTAAAGCATCGCACAATAGGAAACCTTGTCTTGCCCGAAACCTGATCCTTCCCTGTTTAATGGTCATTCCAAATGTCCAAAGGTATCAACGACATGATACCACCCTCTTTCCCCAAAGGCACATTGTGTTATTGCATTTTAGCAAGGAACACTTGACATAAAGAAAGGGAAGGCTCCAGATAAACAATATCTGAAACATCTGGTGATAGTTCTCTTCTCAGTCATCACTGGTACAAAAGCATCGTGTATTTAGGAGATGCAAACAGCCTTCTCGAGCTACCACTAATTTAAATAAAAATTGGTTTATCGCAGAAACCTCTGTAAGACCATTAATCTCATTTATTTGCACTGTGTGCACAAGCAGGAGTAAACACCAGGGTTTAAAACCTGTCACTTTGTGCAAAAGGCGGAATACAAAAAAGGCTCACTAAGTTTTCTTCCCCTTATTGACAGAAAATAGCTCTCAGTTGAACTAGGAATGTTCGTGGCTATCGAAAAACAACAGGATCAGAGTGGTTTGAGTCAGAAGGGACCTTAAAGTCCCACAGGCAGGGACACCTCCCACTGCATCAGGTTGATCTAAGCCCCATCCAGACTGGCCTTGAACCTCTCCAGGGATGGGGCAGCCACCAATGCTCTGGACAACATGGGCCAGGGCCTCCCTACCCCTACAGGAAAACATTTCTTCCTCGTATCCCATCTCAATCTCCCCTCTTCCAGCTTCAAACCCTTTCCCCACGTCCTATCCCTGCACTCCTTGATCAAGAGCCCCTCCCCAGCTTTCTTTGAGCCCCTTTCAGTACTGGAAGCTGCTCTAAGGTCTGTAACACAAGAGGCAAACACTATGAATATCTGTTTTAATTGCTGAGGAGAACGAAAAAGAATCTGAAAGCTGACAGAAAGACCTTGTTTCTCCCTAAAACAGTGCCCTCCATGCTTGCCATTTGCTGTGAGCCACAACCAACAACTCATCTCCAAGGAAAGACCGTGGTCAAACCACATCACCTACTAAGGATTTGTAAAAGGTGAAGAATTCATTTGAAATGAAATCAAAATGCTAACAACAACGGATGGAGATCTGAAAAATGAATGTTGGCCTTTTGAAATTTAGAATTTCGAATCTAAATTAGATTTTTTTGAAGATTTTAATTTCTTTTTTTAATCTAAATCTTCATTCTTTTTGTAAACTAGTAGATCAGAGTAATATTCACGCCACTTACCGATAAGAGCTTTTCCAGACCCTCAAGAGAACTCTGCCTAAAAAAAGGCACAGAACATTCACCTTGCATTGAGCAAGATGCTTGATAAGAGGATGATTTCTAAGGAGGACTAAGCAATATATGCACTGCAGTTCACCTTTGAAAAGGGCACACCCTCTGCAGAGCCAAAGGCCATGGTGATAATTTTAATTACGATAAAATTAACATTTCATCATTACGAGGCTTACATTAATAAAATCCAATTCTCTATTTAATTGATAAAAACCGTGAAAAATTCATTTCACATGAGCACAAGGTCAAAATATTTACTTAGTTCTTAAAACTGCAAGGGAGGGGAAGAGCTTCAAAAACGTCACGTGAAATTTCTAACCCTCCATTTCATAGAATCATAGAATCACCAGGTTGGAAGAGACCCATCGGATCATCGAGTCCAACCATTCCCATCAAACACTAAACCATGTCCCTCAGCACCTCATCCACCCATGCCTTGGACACCTCCAGGGAAGGTGAGTCACTAAGCATGAGGATGGCTGGGAGCTGTATCCCCCAGCCTGACCCTGCACCAGTAGTGTCCCCCCTGGACCCTCTGTCCCTCCTGCTCAGCCCTTACCCCCTCCTAAGCGGTATCAGCACATCCATCTCCCCAAGGCTGAGGTTCTTCAGGCCCATCCCAGTACTGAGGGTCTGTATGTGCAGCAGCAAAGGGGCCTCAAGGTGGATCAGAAGAACCTCCAGGAGAGAACACACACTCTTCCCACGTCCAACACCTCAAACTTCCCTTGTCACTGCCTCCTCCTTGTTGATAAATACCATTAGACAGATCTTAACGAACTCCTGTAGGAGTCCTGGATCCTAAAATATCCCAGCAAGCTCAACAGAACCTGGCAGGGAGAAGGAGGGGAAATGGAAGAAGCACAAGTCGTACAACTGATAAAAAAATTTAAAAAAAAATAAAGAAAGAAACAAAATGAAGTTTCATTAGATGAACAAAACCCTTCTGGTTTCTGTCCACGAGCGCCGCTGCTTACTGTTTCCTTGTTTCACGTGAAAATCCTTGCCTAAGGAAAACTTACGCTTGGAAGTTAAGATCCATAGCAACTTACATTTTTACGGCAGCTCCATTTTAGCTTAGCAGCCCATGTTTACAATAAATAACTGTTCAATAAAAGTAAATCTATTCCACAAGTGCAAACCACAGCTAAAGCAGCAATAAGTGCAACAGCAAGCGCTACCCACAAATGCTTCTGAATGGGATCCAGTTATGTAAGTATCCACTATTGAGGCCACTGTGCTGCTTCTTGTAAATTCAAACCATATTTGAATTCCAACTATCTGACCAAAAAATATAAATATCTATAGGGCAAGGTGCCAAAAGCGTTAGGAAGTTTTACAGAACAAAGTGGTTGGGTAACAAATCTCCACTTCTTAAACCCATCTGATATCTGCACTTAAGAAGGATGTTGAGGCTCTGGAGCGAGTCCAGAAAAGAGCGACTAGGCTGGTGAAGGGGCTGGAGAACAGGCCTTATGAGGAACGGCTGAGAGAGCTGGGGGTGTTTAGCCTGGAGAAGAGGAGGCTGAGAGGAGACCTCATTGCTCTCTACAACTACCTGAAAGGAGGTTGTGGAGAGGAGGGAGCTGGGCTCTTCTCCCAAGGGACAGGGGACAGGAC
>WAAB01013728.1:0-24190 GCA_013389865.1 Piaya cayana
AACACCGCCCGATCTCCTTCTTGGAAATCCTGGACACTGCACAGATTTCTGAACAAAGAGCAGAAATTAAACTTCAGGGCTGACGGCATCAGCTCCCCCATCATCCTCCCATCAAAGCCAGACCTCATTTCACCAACACTCCCAATTACTTTCAAAAATATTTTTTTTTTTTTTTAATGCATTACAACCAAAAATCCCACACCTGAGCACCTGGCTCCCTTCACAAATACAAGAAGTTTCCAGACTCCTTCCTTCCCTCTAAAGATGAGCCTGCAGCTGAGAACAACCCATCCACAAAGTCTTGGGATGGGAAAACCAACCTCCTGCAGCAACAGTGACCAAAATTAACAGCAGAACTGGATCAGTATCACCAAAAAAGTTACCTTTAAAGGTTCTTGGAACCCCCTCTTGTCTACAGGCTATGTAGAGACAAGCGGAAGCAATAGCATCATTACTCCTTCCCTTCAGGCTCTTCTGCTCATACACTTGCTTGAATAAATTATTTGTTCGATCCTTCAAAGCAAGGAGACCAGATTTAATTAACTTGAGGCCATTCAATTAGCAGCAATATCAAAAATTCATGTGCTCATTATATTATGCTAACTAAGTCAGTGCTGGAAGGATGCGAGGGAGGGACGAGGAACTTACAACTCTATTTCTGGGCAGGTTGATTCTGTCGGCCATGTTCGTAATCTCTTTAAAAGCGTTCAGCATGGCACGATCGGAGCTGCTCATGGTTCTGCGATTCTGGTACTTGGAATTACCAAACTCGTCAAAACTCGCTGCGCCCGTGCCCTGGTAAAGAAAAATTGTTGTTGGTAGTTAGAACACGAGAAACTTCCTCCTCGTTTTGAGAGTGAGCATCCTCCAGCTCTCCACACCTCCATGCGAGGTGTCTGCTCCGACAGCTGAACATCCCTGAAGTAAACCACACAATTGAGCATCGACCCAAACAGCAGGTTCTACCCTCTCCACAGGTCTCAAACCGTGAATTGATTTCCAAGAAACACAGATTGTGCAGGGATTTTTCTTTCCTAATGGAACGATAGTTTAAAGAATGAAATGAATACACAGCCAAGCATCCAACTCTGCACTCCTGTCACCGAGATCCTAGGATTTGATTTCGTGTGACCTGTAGGTCATTTGGGCTCCATCTCCCCTAGCAGGTCAGAAAAATACATTGTTATGGCCAACTGGAGAGCAGCTGTTGCGACGATAACTCAAACATTAGAACAAAGAGAACCCCCAAACCAGTGAACTCTTCAAAGCCGTTTGATGCTGTCCCTGCGAGCAGCCCCTCTGAGCAGGCCCCTACAGGAACCCCAGGGGCACTCAGGTGGCACGAAGAGAGACCAGGCCAGCACAGCCCAAGGGCAGGACCACATCCAGGCAATTATCCCTCTGAGCCACCCAGATGGAGTCAGAGCTTACGCTTCCTTCCCCGATCCACGTTGTTGGGAATTGCCCTTCTATTTTCAAGCAGTGCCTAATGCTATAATCCCTCTCTGGTGCACATCTGCATCTAATCCATGCTCTCTGGCTGACACTGACTTGCTCACTCTTAACCGTTCCCTTCCCTATGCCCAAGGACTCCTGTTAGGCCCCATTTTCGATGAGCTCAGTGGGCACGACTGCTGGTGAGGCCCTCTGACACCTGCTGGTACTCGTGGTTACCTTTCCCTCTAGTTTGCTTATGTCTATTGAAACAACCAACACCGCTCTGGGCAGGGACCTCTACCCAAAGGGTTCTACCCTGTCAGGATGAGCCCTCTCCAAGAGGGATTCCCAACGTACAGCCCACAACTATAAAAGGGTTGGAAAATACTCTTCCATCTCAACAACAGCCTAAATTAACCACAGGAATTCTCCCCAAATCTGCTATTTAAATGCACCATCCGAGCTCCTTCTGGAGCTTTCAATGGAGGGACAATGCTTTGTTGGCATCAGCCCATGACAACCATGTTGGGAGCCCCTTTCCCTTCACAGAAAACACGGAAGCTGTAAAGTTTTAACTGAAATCAAAGAGAATTGTGTGTTCTACTGCTGCGGCCTTTATGAGACATCTACTCCTCTTCACAATCTCAGCAAGAAAGGCACCTGTCGAAGTCGTGACTGGCAGGAAGATGCACGAAGGGAGAGTTAGGCTGGACGTCAGGAAAAGGTTCTTCAGCAGANCCCCTATTGCTGCAACCTTTATGAGACATCTGCTCATCTTTACAGTCTCAGCAAGAAAGGCACCTGTCGAAGTCGTGACTGGCAGGAAGATGCACGAAGGGAGAGTTAGGCTGGACGTCAGGAAAAGGTTCTTCAGCAGAGGATGGTGGAGAGCTGGAACAGTTCCCTGGGGAAGCAGTCACAGCCCCAAACCTGACAATATCCTAGAAGCTTTTGGCCAATGCCCTCAGCCCCACAGTGGGAATGTTGGGAGTGTCCTGTGCAGGGACAGGAGTCGGATGTGATGATCCTTGGTCCCTTCCAACTTGGGACATTCCATGACTCAATAGCAGAAAGTGGAACTTATCACAAACATCATCCACCACCAGCTCGAGGTTATCCACAGCATCAAGGAATGCCCCTAGGCCTGGCAGTCTCCTTGCCCAGTACAACCTGCTCATTATACAGTTTGATGGATCCTTTCCAATCATCAGCCCTCGAGATCTCACCGCTAATTATTAACATGGCACTTCTAGATCCAGACTGTGCAGCTTCCTTTCCAAGGCAGTGATGAAGGGGCAGGAATCCCACACCGAGACATTACTTGTTTCTCATTTGACCCACCTGAATTTTCTTGTAGCTGCAGTCACTACAGCAAGGAGCAATTAACTGCATAGGGTGACTAAAGAAAACTTTTCCTATAAGGTAGGTAGGTAGCAAAACTTGAAACTTCCTTTCAGCTGCACAGAAGAGCTCTTTACACCAAGGCAGACTGACAAGCTGCTTGTGCAGTTAGTTTTCTTGAACTTTACACTAGGATTTCAGAAATAACTATAATGCTCTGACAATCAAGCCCAACTAATGCCACACCAACGGATCTACACTGCCATCAGATCCACTGCAGCACACGGAACCTGCTTTCAGAGATCCAGAGCTGTGCCGATATCCTAATGACCTGCCCAGAGAGCAAACCGCTCCCACCGCGGCCAGCTACACTATCCATCCTCCTCTTCAGACAAATTAATCCTCCTCCCAACACAGGCTGCTGCTGCCTCAGACAGATGGGTCCCTTAAGCACTAAAACCAATTAGGAACTAACTAATCCCTCTGCGTGGGGCAGAGCAACCTCTCTTCTGCTGCCAGCAGATACGGACCATGCACCCTCCCGCAGCAGAACGCGGTCCTGAAGCAGCACAGCCGGGTTTCGAAGAGAAAGAGGGACAAACCGTTCTGTGAATCAGCACTGACCCTCCTGCCTTGCTAATTTGGTCATCAGAACTTTACTGTTGTAACGGGCAAGTGGTTCGGGCTCCGCTTCCACTCCCAGGAGCTTAGAGTAGATCACCAATATGATGTTGCCGTGACAGTTATCGATGTCCTCCTCTTCTGGACTTTCTGCAACACAGGGTGTGGTTTGGGTTTTTTTGGTGCTGAGGTTGCTTCACGGGGCGGGTTGTTGTTTTAAAGATTCTATTATCTGCAGCTGTACCTCAGGGAGAGATGAACCCAAGTTCCCTGTCTCAAAAGGGTGGAACAACCTCCGACAGACAACTCTGGAGTCCACTCCAGGCTGTTCTAGGGACTGTTACATGAGAAAATACCACTTTATCCTGCTTCATTCTCTGGAATTCACTAAGACTGTTCTGTACTCTGTCGGATACTGCTTATCTTCCTCACGACCACACCAATCTCACTCTTGTTGAGCAGATCTAGGTCAATCCTCGTCCCAGCTGACTGCTGACAGGGACCTCAGGAGGCTGCTGGAGAGACGTACGCTTCCTTAGGCGAGTTATTCCATGCCTTGTCTGCACCCATAGGAAGTTTCTTCAGCAAATTCTGACATAAGCCATCCTCTTCCTTCAGAATGACTGAGGGAAACCACAGCTCCTGATACAGAGGTCACATCAATGAGCTGACATCCCAGAGCTCCTGCCCACCAGCAAGACAAACACAGGAACTCTCGTCCTGAACACATCCTGGTTTGTCACAGATTCCCTGTTTCCCGTAGAGACTATTTCTCTTCTGCGATTCCTCCTCATGCAAATAAAACACTCACAGCAGGGCAGATGCTCCCTCTGTGTTCTCCAACACTATCCTGGCAGCTCCAGTGCTTGGACACTTCTACTCACAGTTCCCACAGGTTAAATCACATCACGCTGGCGGTTGTGCCTATTCTGGGATGTGCTGGTTAACAGCAAAACTGTTTCATTCCATGAACATCCCTCTCTGAAAATCTGTAGTTTTCATTGAATAACAAACTTTTCACAGATGCTTCTTCACATCCTTAAAACCTCATCTTTACACAGNAATGTATAAAATTGAACAAAAGACAAAAATAAACACTTACCTGGATCACTGCTTGACTGCTCTCTATGGGAAACAGCAGGATACGGCTCTACCACTACATTTCAGCTCAAACATACACTGAGCACTTTCCTCTGGAGCACCCACACCATGAAAAAATTCTACATTTAGTGCTTTAACATCAGCTGTAAGAATATGTACGACATGCATGTGGATCTCTGGGTCTCCAACATCAATCCGATACAGATCTTATTACAAAAAATGATCACTCAAGCTAGACAGTAACAGTTACTGAGACTTCAAAACTAATTATCTGTTATTTCAGGAGCATCTCAAAGACACCTGCTAAGTCAAAGTGTTTCTTTAAAGACTGCAACATCACCTTTCCTATTTACAGCAGCACACGAAGAAGTGGCAAGTAACCCCCAGCACAGCAAACTTTCCCTCTGCTGAAGGGGTCAGCCCCTTCCTGCTGTTTGACACATCGCTGAAATGCAAGACATTTAAACTTAGTAAAATTTAGCATTTAGAGTGTTACCTTGCCGATCATTGTACTCAAGTCACNTAGGAAAATGGTAAGTAACCCTGCAGCACAGCAAACCTTCCCTTTGCTGAAGGGCTCAGCCCCTTCCTGCTGTTTTACACATCACTGAAATGCAAGACAATTAAACTTAGTAAAATTTAGCATTTTAGAGTGTTACCTTGCCAATCATTGTACTCAAGTCACCGTCGCTCAGCAAGGGGTTCTGGGTGTCCCCAACTCGAGAGGGATCTTTTGTGGCCTTGTCGTTGCTGAAGGTTCTCCACTCTGACCCCACATCTATGACGCGGTCACCTGAGAGCACAGAAGGCAATGGTCTGCATTAATGGAATGCTGGGAAATAGTTCATGGAACATGGAGTCACACATCTCAGCTCTCCATGAGGAGAAGGCTGCCTGCTGGCGTTCCTAAATGGAACAGTAACCCAGGGGACAACGTATCAAAATGGTCAGGATTTACAAGTTAAGCTGAAGGCAATGAAAAAAAATGCAACTAGAGTCACAGAGCAAACTAGAGAATAGCATCCAGATTGAAGAGAGTTAAAAGTATCACAGGATCTTCCACAGACAAAACGCATCAAGAGTTTGATTTCAAGCTGAGGTCAGGGCTGCCTATCGATGTTCTCAGACAAATGAGTAAGTTTTTGTCACTTAACAAGTCTCTCACATTTGCCACATGTTTGAGGCACGCGTGTGAATTATCGATCACACACGATCTCCCCCAACTGCAGCAAAATCTCTTCTGTGTGTAAACTCCAGCCTCCCAGCACTCTGGAATACACCACCTTCCAACCCACCTGCACAACCACACTTTGCAGCTCAGTTCTTGTTCTTGAAGGGAGGCCTGATCCTGCCCAACTCCACAGGTTCTGATGCTTGATGGTATCAACACACACACTCTAGAGAGGAACCTATTTCTTGTTAAACTCAGCCTACCATGTTAAACCTGGAACAGTTTAAACACAGAGTAAGCAGAAAAAGCACTAAAGCCACATTCTCTGAATGAAACAGCTTCCCTTGCAGCCCTCTATTCATAACACATTCACCTCAACCCTATGAGTAGGGATCTCAGAATACAATTGCCATCCTGCTTTGCCAAACCCAAGGGAAAACACACTACCTTTATTCATGTTTAAATACACTGTGAAAGAAACGTCTGCGAGAACAAAGTGGCACTGACTGCAAGAAAAATTTCCGGTGGAATTCTTGGTACAAAACCACAGAGGCTGATTTGCCCCGGTGCAAACACAGGCAGACAGACAGAAGGCCTCTCCTAGCAATGGCAACGTAAGAGGTGAAGCTGGAGAATCCAGGGGGGACGGGGGATCTGTTCTGAATGAGGAACTTGATTCTTAACATGAAATTATGCAAACATCCCACTTGGAATTGAAAGCTGTGAATGAAAGCTAAGAAATCACCACAACCCCAAAGAACAACCTCAGGTTAGAGGTGTTCTCAGTGATATTTGTCAGACGTGCTCACAGCTACGCTCCACCTTTATTTACTGCCCTAATCCAAACTGAGCAGGCAGGGTGGAATCATCCAAAACTAGAAAGTTAAGGATATGGCAAAGTAAAAGGAGGTACAGATCCCATCCTTCAGCTATAAAGATCACCCCCTGCTTAAATTAGCAGACAGCATGTTCCTCTAGCTCCTGGGCTCCATAAATATTTGATTCAGAACTGCTCCTTCTATGGCCTAGCAGAAACTTCACTGTAAGACAACCCCCCAGTACTGTTTACAGCATCTAAAAAAAGCAAAATGTACTTAAAATTCTGGCAGGGTATAAATAGAACACTGAGTACAGGGCAATGATGTAATATTTTTTCCACACAAGGGGGAATGACCTAAATGACTCGCACTTAGGGATCTGCCTGTTGTGAGTTATGAACCACTCCTGCTCTAACAAAAAAGGATGTTTTATCACTGCCCACTCTGGCAAACGCATCACAGAGGGCCAAGAAAAGATAAGCAGAACAAATCCCCAAGTCTAACACATTTATTTGTGCGCTTAAGGTGCTGTATGCAACAGCTCCTACTTTGCAAAGAAATCTACTATTGCAGAAAAACAGTTTTCCTGTGTCCTCTCAGTGTGTAAAACACAGTGGGCCTAGGAAGGCCATTCCACCTTATAAAACTGTGACATGAGCTAGAAATATCAATGAAAATGGAACAAACAGGCTGCAAGGTTTTCAGAGATGGAAAACGCACCCAGCAACAAGCAGCTGATCATCACATTCTACATCCCAAACCAAGAAGTGTGGCATTTGTTATTTTTAACTCTACAAAACACGTTGGAACTGCGATGGCAGTACAGATGCAATTCAGCCCCATCCCAAGGGACTGAAACTAAACTAGGAAATACTGAGGTCAGCCTCACAAAAAGAAATACAAGGAACCAGCCCCAAACACCAGTCCGGAGGTAACATTTTGAACTGGATTTGCTGGGTCGTACACTTCTGACTGGCTTTCCCGAAGCAACTGGCTAGCAGGTCTGACAGTCTCACAGAGTGAAACAAGGTCCCAGTAAGTGCTTTATAAAGACAGAGTTGTTATACTGGTCTTGGCAATGGTATCGAGAGCTGTGATAAGTCTGGGAGTGGCTGCATGTTGCCCTCACGACTTCCTTCTGATGCAGCCCTTTTGAACAAAAATAAGCTCCACCAGATACGGTGACGTTCGACACTCCTTTATTTAATTTTCATCAGACAGATCAGTCAGTCTCCTCAGAATCCTCCTCTGAAGAGCACACAAAAACACAGTTCACAGGACCACATCTCTGCAGAACCCACCTCCAGCATCACTCTGAACAGAACAGTTTTTCACAATTTAATTTCATAAACCGTTCTTCCTACGTTTAATTACCGGTTAAAACACAGCCTAACAGGGTAACACACAGGCTGAAGTGGAAGCAAGCTGCAAACTTCACCGGCTCCAGTTACCCACCAGCTGAAAAGCTCATTTAGCAAAAGGCAGAACTGTTCCTCAGAGCGGAAAACCTCAGCCCAAGGTTACTTCACTTCGCAGCTGCCAAACACAAAGAGCATGCGCTACAGAAATGCAAAAGGAAACTCAGCTCAGTGTCAAAAATTAAAATAACATCATAGATGGGTTTTTTCTTAAAAATTAACTTAAAATGTCTGTGCATCACGCATTATGAATGTTTAATTCCCACCCCCTGCTAAAACCAGAAAAACATTTCTCAAAGGAGAACATTTTTTCTCATCACATCTAAAATTTGCAATTTGTATTTTTAGAGAAATAATAGCAGCTATTTCAACACTGCACTCCACTTGCAATAACTCGCAGCACACGTATTTTATTCTCTTTTTGCATTTTGTACAGTTATAAGATGAAAACGTAACTGCAAATTAAATTGAAGATGCTTAATCAAAACAAGAAATGGGACAAAATTCAAGCCCCAGGTGATGTTCCCTTCCATATCCAGCCCTGAAACTGTTCTGAGAAGGGATGTTCTTAAGATTTTAACAGACGAGCTCTGGTGTCAGCTGTGCATCACATCAAGCTTTACACATTATTATCTGATATTTTAATCTTAATATCAATACGGTATTAAAGTTTATTTGCACTCTGAATTACCCGGACACCTATTGTTTCTACAGAATGTGTCATTGTCACAGTTCGTTAAGGAATCTGCTGCCATCTAGTGAGCACACGGATTGTTCCTTTAATTAAAAGCATTTTACAATGCCAGATTTGTAAAGCAGCACATAAAACTACAATTCCTTTCAGTCAGCTCCTTGTGAAACAGAGTAACGAGGTGCTGAGACAAAACTACGATGACAAACCCTGACAGCAGACAACAAGCCGAGAACCATGCACAGGGCCAGGCTGAGCTGAGCTTTTTCCTCATCTGGAGGACGCTCTGGGCCCTACATCCCTTTTGCAGCCTCCTGGACACACTCCAGCAATGCTCACTGTGTCTGTCCTCTAGAAAGGAGCCCAAAGTGACACAGAGCATTCCAGACGCCAGCTCCTCCACATCCTCATCATCAGCACTCACCTTTATAGCTTCCAAAACAGGACCTCAACTGCTTGGGGGGTTTCCAGTTTTCAGTTTTAGAGTTTCTATTTAAGACCAGATGTATTACCTAAGAATAAACTTGTGGGGGACAAAAAATCCCACAATTCACAGTCACAGCTCTTTCTACAAAACGTCCAGACCTTTGTAGGATACCCACACTCCCTGCAAAAAGTTCTTGTTTCCAGTAAATTGTGAGCACCACAAATGCATCGTTGCCACTGGCAGCACCAGCCGACTCACAGGACTCAGCTTCAATCACCAGCAGAACCAGAGCAAGCTTTGAGGCGTTCAATAAAACCCCCAAACCAAACCAATAAAATCCCCAGACAATACTGTGACTCATTTCCAGACACGGACAGCAGGATGCCGATACGTACAGGCAGCCGGGGATCGAAACAGGCCGTACAGCACTGACAGCAAACGGATGTTACACAAACAAAGCCTCAGCAACTTCTGCACATCCAAACAATGACAAATGTGAAAGGACTTCCAGGCTTCCTGCATGCTGCATTCAGCTCTGGAGTCCTCGGCACAGGAAGGACGTGGGGCTGTTGGAGCGAGTCCAGAGGAGGCCACGGAGATGATCCACAGGCTGGAGCACCTCCTGTATGAGGATGGGCTGAGAGAGATGAGGTTGTTCAGCCTGGAGAAGAGAAGGCTCCAGAGAGACCTTAGAGCAGCTGCTAGTATGGAAAGGGGCTCCAGGAAAGCTGGGAGGGGCTCTGGATCAGAGAGCGCAGGGAGAGGACAAGGAGGAGTGGCTGTCAGCTGCAATAGGGGAGATTGAGATGAGATCTTAAGGAGAAATGTTCTCCTGTGAGGGTGGGGAGGGCCCAGGCTGCCCAGAGCAGGGGTGGCTGCCCCATCCCTGGAGGGGTTCCAGGCCAGGTTGGATGGGGCTTGGAGCCCCTGATCCAGTGGGAGGTGTCCCTGCCCATGGCAGGGGTGGGACTGGATGGGCTTTGAGGTCCCTTCCAACCCAAACCATTCTGTGATTCTATGATTCCTAAGCCATCAACCTGCAATAATTTGAGGAATCAAATGAGAGTAGAAATGTTAGTAAATCTGGTGGACAAGGCTGGACAGCTGAAATTACAAGTCTCCAGGACATATGGCCTTTAAAAGACAAACAGTTGAAGTACCTGAGATGGATGGTCCAAACAACAGAATCTCAATATTAAATGTTATGCCTGATCTAGATTATATGACAAAAACAAGAGACTTTGGGCTCTTCCATCAGAAGGGTTCAGATCATTTCTAGCCCGTATCTGACCTAAATCACTTTGCCAATCTGGTAAGGGAGCAAGGGAAAACACAGGCCCCAAACAGAATGATTCAAAATGTAATAAAGATAAATCCAGTACTTCAACAGTACCAGCACCCTGTGCAGTTTGCTGTCCTGTAGACACAGTTTTATTTGTATGGACTGACTTCTGTGAGGCGCTTTGGAATCCTCTGGACAGCAAGGGCAGATGCAATCACCAGATATAAGGTTTTCATCCCCATCTGAAGTTTTGTGCCTATTTAAGGAATACTTTAAATTGAGATTTCATATGTTAGTTCTAAATACTGACAATACAGAAAGAAGTAACCACAAACACACACCCCAACGTGAAAAGGTTTTTCACGGTTTGAAGGGATGAAGACACGAGAAGAGCCATAACCATGTGACTGCCCTCTACTGGCTCCGAGTCAGCAGGACTTAAGCACCTTCTCCGCTTACAGGGAACCACCAACTAGGGAAAAACAAAGAGGTTTCTTTGGCTTTGGGAAAAGAAGCAACTAGACATAGATGCAACCTGTCTTATCCCTAATGACAGACATCCACAGTCAGGGCCTGGCCAGCAGACACAACTGTAAAATCCTTTCTTGTTTGTTACGTGGTAGAGAAAAAAATACCTGTGGCATAGTTCAAGCTTATCTACTCTTCCTAGACCATATCTGAATCTAAGATGCACCATTTGGATCTCAGACTTTTCAGAAGCATTAGCCAATCAAACATTCTTACAGAATTTTATAACAGCCTCACTGCTGACCATGAGTTACCGAACACGCTTCCCAAAAATTCTTTAACTGAATGCTCGGGTGTGCAGTGAACAAGGAGTAAACATAATAATAACATATAGGTTAACGATCTGACTCAAAGCCTTAATAAGCTGATATGTGTCCAAGGATTCTCATCATCTGGAGCCAGACTTCTGATTTTTTATTTAAGGCAGCTATCAAAAGTGACTCCATGTGAGAGGACTGTTGTTCTCCAAGCCACACCTGTCTAGCAAAGCAGACACAGTGAACCAGTTAGAGAAAATCAATGTACACGCTGAAAATAAACTCCTCTCAGCTCCAGTTCCTTAACACCAAGAAAATGTGTAAAGAAACTATATAGAAGCTTATGGAAAGGCTTAGCAGGAAGGCTGAGATGCTGCTCAGCTGTACATACGCCACTTATTCCCCTCTGAAACTCAGCCTTCCAGGGGCCAACAGCCAAGATGCTGCTGAGGGGGTGCTACAACTCATCAAGAGCACAGCTCCCTACCCACTGTTTCTCTTCCGTGTGGGCATGAATGACATAGCAAGCTGGAACCTAAGTAGAATCCAGGAAGACTATAAAGCCCTGGGGGTACAAGTGAAAGCCAGAGGTGCCCATCTCTCTTCTTCCACATTACCAGCTGAAGGGCAGGGGGCAGGCAGAAACAGCATATAAAGCACATCAACTCCTGGTTAGGTGGCTGCTGCCATCAGGAGGGGTTTGATTTTTACAGCAATAGGACATTCTCCAGTGATTATAGCCTGGTAGGGAGGGATGGGATCCACTTGTCTAGGAAGGGCAAGGGAACCTTCAAGTTGGTGAGGCAGACTTCAAACTGAAGGACTTGGGGGTGGTGTCCAAAAGGGCAACGCTCATGCCATCACACCCCACTGGGAAATAAACCAGGAACTGAAACCCACCCCTTACGTGCCTCCCACAGCAAGAACCAGAACACAAAACATCTCAAGAGCATGTGTGGCTGCCATGGATCCTCCTCTATGGAAGCCTGCACGCTCAAGGAGTTCTCAGAGCACATCCCACATGGAGAACAAACAGGAAGAACTGGAGATCTGTGTGCAGTCACAGGGCTGTGACCTCACCGGGATCACAGAAATGCGGTGGGATAGCTGGCATGACCGGAATGCTGTCATGGACGACTTTGAGCTTTTAAGAAAAGACAGGCCTGCAAGGCAAGTGGGTGGAGTTGCTCTTTATGTGAGGGAGCAACTGGAAACTATCAAGCTCAGCATGAGGAGCAAGTGGAGAACTTCTGAGTAAGATCCCAACATGGGGCACTGCTGTGGGTGCCTACCATAAGCTGCCAAATCAGCAAGAGGAGGTTGATGAGGCCTTCCCACAGGCAGCTGGAAGTAACATCAACAGCCCCTGGTTCTCATGGGAGACCTCAAACATCTAAGCATTTGCTGGAAAGGTAACACAGCCCAGCATACGCAGTCCAAGAGCAGAGCACTGATGATTCCTTCTTGACACTGATGGAGGAGCTGAAGAAGCTGCTGGAAAACGTGCAAATAAACAAAGAACATCCTGATCGGGGATGTGAAAGCTGGGGGCAGCCTTGGCCACAGCAACCATGAGATGGTAGAGTTCAGGATCCTGCATGGAAGAAGCAGAGCAACAAGCTGGACCTCAGGAGAGTGAATTTTAGCCTCACAAAGGCCTGTTTGGAGAAATCCTGTGGGATAGGGCTCTAGAAGGTAGAGGACTACAAGAGTGAATTTTCAAGCACTTCTTCCTCCAAGTTTCAAGATAGGAGCATCCCTAGGAGTAAGAGGTCAAGCAAAGGAGGCAGGAGACCTGCTTGGATGAGTAAGGAGCCTCTGGAAAACAAAGAAAATCAACTGGAAGAAAGTATACGCCAATCTTCAAAGGCTGTGGAGTCTCCTCTGGAGTTTTTCAAACCCATCTGGACACCGTCCTGTGCCCCCAGCCATATGTGACCCTGCTGTAGCAGAGGGTTGGACTGGAGGAGCTCCAGAGGGCCCTTCCAACCCCAACCTGTTCTGTGATCAGCTGGCTTCCAGCCTTTTTTATTGCCTAAAAGATACTAGGCAAAATATTTAGCTGAGGGAGAGGATTTACTACTTGTGTTCTTCAACAACATGCTTCTCACCCCACCAAGTCTCTCTGAACAATGAGATACGGTCAATGTTTTAAATGAACACAGAACTGTAAAAGCTCCTCCTCCAAGCCTTAAAAACTGTGTGTGAATTCTTGAGTGAGCACACACAGTCTTACCGTACCATATATCCTAGAACCATTAGAGAAGGGTACGTATAATAAAATGCAAAAGCCTTATGGCAGCAGGTAAAGTCAGACATAGTCTTGTACAATTTCAGATACGTGTCAATCCAGATTAACAAAAATCCCATGGATAATTACAATATAGGTCTTCCACTCAAAAGGCAATCGGCAAACTGGAACGTTACCCATGCACCAGCTGCTTTGTCCCACAACACTGGTTTACATTTAACAAACTCACTTTTTTCATAAACAGGAAACTTTACTCTTCTGCCATAGCAAGCAAGAAAAACATTAAGCAGAAATACACTTAGTTTAGTCAATGACTCTGATTTCAGCCCAACTGTACTAAAACAAACAAACAAATAAATCAGTGAGTCACATCACTGTGTACTTCTCAACAGTCCTATAAATGCAAAAATCCAGCATTTCCCATTCTGCCCCTGGCACAGCAGCACTGCAGACAGCAAAATCAGAGCCATTTTAAACAAATTTGTAATGCTTCTGAGAGGTTTGGAGAGTTTAACTGTTCTAACTGATCCCCTTTGGTGCCTTTCAGCCCACCTCACAGTACATTCCGATCAGGCCGTACTCACAGCAGCTCCATCAGGCCCCACGTAAAGCTTCAAAACACAGAAACACAACTTTTCTGTGTGAGAGCAAGAAATGAAAGCATTACTCTCTTAAATGGAATCTGCAACAAGCACACAGAAGTTCTCATTTGGAAACAAGGGTTTGTCTTCGCTCCTTTTAAACTTCTCTACTTCACAGCACCTGCAGAAATCAGGCAACCAGAACAGGATCCGATTTTCTCCTCTTCTAAATTTCTTAAAAGACCAGAAGAGAAAGTGTTGAGTGTTCACAGTTCTGTTTGACTGACTCTTCAATTATTTATCTTCACCTGATCTAACTGGTTTTCCTAACCAGCTCCCTAACTAATGAATAGGAAACAGCCAGGTAAGCTGACTTGCTAAGGAAGACAAGACAGAATGAGAGCAATCAGCACAACAAAAGTAAGTGTCGGTTAGCCCTTTAGTGACAAATCCACAAAAAGGAATACTTAAAAAACACAGAGAGAGGCTTTAAGTAGCAGCAGCTCTTACCCTGCAGCGATGTTGCCTGTAAAGGGGACCCAATACCACCTTAAAGACATTTTAAACATTCAATTCAGCAATGGTTTGTATTAATATCCTAACAGTTCTGCTCATCACAAACACTGGCCACTTGAACCAAAGACTCCTCCAGAACTATTGATTCCAAGGAAACCAGAGTAAATCCCTAAACAAGAGCACCTTGTAACTGGGTAACGGGTGGTGCATGAGGGGTGATTTCTGATGAACAACCCAATTCTAAAAAATATAATCTATTGATCAAAATCTCCTACAGCCAGCGTTACCTGAAAAGTTATCAGCTGATCGCAATGGGCCTTTCTAAACTTCAGTTCAAGTCCTACAGCAGCCACGGAAAGAGCCAAACAGGGACCAAACTGTGTTTAAGCACTAACTTAAAACTCCATTATCATATTTCCATAAAAATACTGCTGCAGCCTCTTGAATTTGGAGCCAGCAAACTTACTATGAATCATTCCTCTTTACCAGAAATGATGTGATTTAAACCAGCCCTGCTGTTAACAAAGCAAGTAACCACCCGCCCCTCGCCTCCACGCAGGGTAGCCTGTGGAAATAATGCAGTTTAGAGAAATAATGCAGTTTACAGAATACAGTTTAGCCTGTGGAATTGGCTGCCACACGAACAGAGCAAAAGAGCTCAACAAAATTTGGATATTGTTAAAAGCCTTAGGAGGATAATTAACAAAAAGAGGTGCTGGCAAGAGCTTAAAGTGAAACCCTTCCAGGCAGAAGAAAACCTCCAACAAATGCGAAACTGATGGTATTTTTTAACTTTTTTTTTCTTTTGAAACTTGTCAAGGAGCTTTATTACATTCCTTACACTTTCCTGACTGAAACAACAGTCAAAGTTAAAGACAGAACCCTGGACTCGACAGCAAAATATTCTAATTCAATAGGGCAACATATTTTAAATTTTCAGTCTTTAAAGAGAGACCTTGATTCTGTTCATAACACAAGCAGGTACCAGAAAGCAGACAGTTCAAAACAGTAAGATTTTAGCCAACAAAACAATATCAAAGCACGCATGCAGCAAGAAAAAGCCTTTTAACGCTCAAATTGTCATATACCAGCTTTGCGGGAAACAACTCTACACACACCACACAAGTCATAAGGTAATTGATAAAAATATGAATAGCTACTTACCCACTACCAGCCCACACTCGGAACAAATCATGTCTCCAGCTCTGTAATCCTCCACTAAAATGGAATCTGGATGATTCGGGCAAGTCACCCTCGGAAGCACATCCAAACTAGGAGAAGGAATCAGCAGTATTAATTACTTGGACTCAGGCAGGCTGCACATCCAAAAGTGTAGAAGCTCCTTGCTCAAAAGAACAGTTAAATAATACAAAAGTTGCAGCCATTTGAGTGACAGAATATTAAACACCTGAACCTCATTTTCAGTTTCAATGCTGTAACACTACAGCTGACAATCAAGGCTTTAGGTAATTTTAAACTCCACCTCCTATTAACAGACATCAAACCCTGAACAACAGCCACGATAGGTAACTCCCACTGTGCCACCAAACAAAGTTCCCCATGAAGTCGGTGGCCACTGTATCATTCCAAACGAGCCTTCTCAGCCACTCAGATCAGTATCACCGAGTTCTGAGTTCAGGAAGTGGTGCACACATACCACATTAGCTTTAGGAAATAGTTGATTCTACCACTGTTCTATTATTTCAAGAATGTGAATAAAAAGAAAAATCCTCTTTTAAATTAAGCAGCTCAGAGGTTTTTGTTAAGATCTCACAATTAATCAGCTCGTTAAAGGAGTTCTGTGACAACTGCTTCTGGAAACAGGCATCCTCAACAGTTAAAAAACTCTTATAAAAATACATCAAAAACTGCCTATAAATCATTCACACTCTTTAACTCAACAGTTTCAGTGATCGACTAGAGCAATCACCAGCTGCTGCCAAGCAAATATTTTCAAAATAAATACCTCGTTCCAGCTGCTAGGGACTGCTCAGTGATCTCGTTAAAACCCATCAATTCAAAATGGGAATAATATGTATTTACAATTTGGGTCTGTATATTCAACAAGCCCATTTTGCTCAAGCTAAAAAGCAGAACGCACAGAGGCTGATCACAAAAAAAATCATGATGAGTCCTCTCCAACCCTAATCTGACTGTTCCAAAAAACAATCACATCTTTTTGATTGCAGAAAACATCTCATTAAGAGTTAAATTGATCTCAGTTTCCCCCTTTCCTACTAGGCCATTATTTCAGCCAAACGTATGTATACTTAATTTTGATTTTTTAGATGTTTCTGATGAACCAAAAGCACAAAAAAATTTAATCCAGTGACTGTTCAGAAAAAATATCCAAGAACTGAAACTGAAAATCAACGTTTCTATTAATACCAAAGAAAGGCCACGTACACACAAGACCACCAGATGCAAATTATGTTCAAAATAGCACATAAAAGTCTTCTAAGCTACTTCCCTTCTTGCTTTTCCCACTTTCAAGCGAGGAGACAGAACTGTTGACAAAGCAACTGCAGTCATCTGACATTCGGCGTTACGCAAAAAGCTAGCGACACACCAAGCAAAAGGGGGAAAAAACAGTCCAGGAGCCTGAAAGAACACTAGCAGTGTTTGGTTTCTGAGTCTAACTTCATAAAACATTAGGGGAGAAAGACCAACTTTTACAATTTTAGCTCGTTTATCCAGACAGACACAACACAGGGTCAGTCCACTGAGTGAACCACACGGAAGGCAAATGCGTAGCTGGTGTGTAAAGGTCCGGCTCCAGAAATGACTGCCGCTTCCCCTGGGATTGGCAGGGAATGCTCCCCAGGTCCCAGGACAGGTTTAGCAGGAGTCAGAGTTACCCCACAGCCTGCTCCGCGGCCCTTCCTTCATCCCTGCCTGCAGAGAGGCTGCTGATCCACCTCCAGGGAACGAGGCTGACTCTGGGCCGCAGGCAGCAGGGACTCTGGGTGGACTTTTAGGGAACCTCATCATCCACCGACCCTTTGGAGTCCTCACTGCACCCCAGCGCCCCTGCTTCCCCTCAGACCCCACCTGCCCCTCAGAGCCCATCCAGAGACCTCTGCTCACCCCCTCATCAACCTCTACCTGCCCTCGGCCCCTGCTCACCTTGAGCTCCAGCCACCCCTCAGAGCCTCAGCTTATGCTCAGTCCCTCCTCACCCCTCAGAGGGCCTGGCCTGCCCCCTCCTCAGCCTCCTCCATAACCCCCTGCTCATCCCCTCAAAGCCTCCCACTTGCTCCTCCTCAGAGCCCCTGCTTGCCCTCCACTCCCACTCACCCAGGGAGCGCTCACAGCCCCCTCAGCCCCTTCAAAGACCCCTCCTCACCCCCCAGCCCCCTCTCAGCTCCTGCCTGGCCCTCTTGGAGCCCCACACTTGCCATCAGCCCCCGTTCCCCCTCAGAGCCCCTCTCACCCCTAGGAACTCCTACTCGGAGCCCCCTCAAAGCCCCCAAAGTATCATCAGCCCCTGCTCCCGCCTGCAGCCCCCTCAAAGCCATCCACTCGCCCCTCAGTGCCCCCCCACTCGCCACCTCAACGAGCCCCACTAGCCATCAACCTCCCTTTCCCCTTACAACCCCTCACCAGCCCCCTCNGGGGCCGCGGTTCCATACCGGCTGGTGGAGGCCATGGCGCCGCCCTGCCGCCGCGCCGCTCGGGGGAAGCCGGTTGGTGGCGCCACCTCCTCCATTAAGAGCGCAGCCGCGGGGCGGAGACAGAGGACGCGCCCCCCCGATTGGACGCGCCCCCGGGAGGCCCCGCCCCTCACTCCTGCGCTCGGCGCCGATTGGCCACGCCTGCTGGGTAGCCCCGCCCCTCCAGGCGCTAGAAGCGCTGGCTGGCCAGGGCCGCTGTAGGCCACGCCCCCTCATGCTGACCGCTTCCCCCCGCACCTGCACTGAGGGCTGATTGGCCACGCCCCCTTCCTCCAAGCACTGCAGGGACGGGGCACCTGGGCCAGGGCCTCCCCACCCTCAGCACGAAGGATTTCCTCCTAATGTTTAATCTGAGTCTTCCCCCTTCCCATTTAAACCCATTCCCTCTCATCCCAGCACTCCAATCTCCTTGTAGAAAGCCCCTCTCTAGCTTTCCTGGAGCCCCTTTCAGCACTGGAAGCTGCTCTAAGGTCTCCCCTGTGCCTTATCCAGGTTGCACAACTCCGACTCTCTCGGCCTGGCCTCATACGGGAGCAGGCTCCAGCCCTCAGATCATAGAATCACAGAATCACCAGGTTGGAAGAGACCCACGGGATCAAGTCCAACCATTCCCATCAATCTCTAACCCATGTCCCTCAGCACCTCNTAACCTGAACCTCCCCTGGCGGAGCTTGAGGCCATTCCCTCTTGTCCTGTCCCCTGTCCCTTGGGAGAAGAGCCCAGCTCCCTCCTCTCCACAACCTCCTCTCAGGTAGTTGTAGAGAGCAATGAGGTCTCCCCTCAGCCTCCTCTTCTCCAGCCTAAACACCCCCAAACTATTCTCTGGCCTCTCTCCAGCAGCAATATGCCCTCCCTGTGCCAAGATTCCAGCACTGGTCACAGGCTCCAGGTGGCTCTCACAGAGCAGAGCAGAGGGTGACAATCCCCTCCCTCCCTGCTGGTCCCTCTGCTCTGGATGCAGCTCAGGACACGGTTGATTTCTGGGCTGTGACTGCACATTGCCAGCTCGTTTCCAGCTTCTCATCCACCAGCACCTGAGTCCCGCTCTCAATCCCATACGACAGACCACATCTCAGCATCTCGTTATTCCCTGCCCACTGCAATCTTTCAAGTCCACAGGCAGCACAGAAAAAGTAGTTGACGTGGCAGAGGGGAATCCCGCTGTTAACAGCCTCCGTCAACAACAGATCATTTTAATAACTCACAGAAAGCTCACCTTGCTGTCCCCCCCACCTGTCTCTCCTCTCTCCCATCACTGCCGTTACAACAATAATCCTATTTTAAACCTTAACTGGTCATTCTGGAGTTTCTTAAAATTTCACCCAAAGCATCTCACGCTCGCTACCATCAGTGATAAAAACGTGTCGTTAAATTGCAGTTCTTACATTGCGAATACCGCTGGCATTGTTTCAAGAATGCAACAGGATATTCAGACGTCTTTGCCAACACAACAAACAGCACATTGATGAAAAGAAGTCACTAGTCCATACTTGTACTTCTAAAAGTCCTTTGATTCAGCCAAAACCCATTTTTTTTCTAAATAGCGGATGCCAGTCAAATGCCTCAAAGGTTCAAATGAAGGAAACAATAAAAAGCCACAGCAGCTGAAAGATGTATCTTAATTTTCCTCCACTGCAAGCTGTTGGTTTCACAAACCACCATTTTTAAGTCTCACCTGTTGTTCCTCTATCATCTCACACCAAAAAAACCCTCCCACTTTAAGCTTTAACATACTTACATCACCTGTTTATCTGACAGAGTCCTACACATTATTGTTTTTCAGTAAAAGTGAATCCCATAGGTTTATTTTTTAGGAGAAGTGAATGTTTTTGAAAAGACTGAAAATAACCTCCGAGCAGCATCACACAATTCTCTGTAAATAAGAGTTTTAACTCCTCAGCAGGTGGCAGCACAAAGTTATTTACAATGTCATATTCACTCTGTACTGTATGAAGTAATTTGGTTTTAAATTTGCAATAAACCCCCCCACTATTAGGTAATTACACCAGATGGAAGAATTAATACAAAAAAATCAGGCTGCCTGTTTATTCCAGTTCTTGAGGATGGCTTCAGCTGCATCTAGCGTGCTGTCTTTCTGCAAAATAAGGAATATCACAATTACTGCAAGTACGGGGGTTGTGGTTGAACCCCAGCCCCAAGCACCACTTGGCTGCTCGCTCCCTCCCTCCCCGAGCAGGATGGGGGGAAGAGGACTGGAAGGGTAAAAGTGAGAAAGCTCAAACAGTTCCATAATAAATTGTAATTAAATGAAAAATAATACAGAGAAATAAAACCAAAGACAGACAAGCGATACAAATTCTTATTGCTCAGCAAAAAGACAGCTTAAGCTTCTTTGTGCTGAATCTTACACCAAGCGAACTTTCTGTTCGTAAAACCACCNTTACAACAATAATCCTATTTTAAACCTTAACTGGTCATTCTGGAGTTTCTTAAAATTTCACCCAAAGCATCTCACGCTCGCTACCATCAGTGATAAAAACGTGTCGTTAAATTGCAGTTCTTACATTGCGAATACCGCTGGCATTGTTTCAAGAATGCAACAGGATATTCAGACGTCTTTGCCAACACAACAAACAGCACATTGATGAAAAGAAGTCACTAGTCCATACTTGTACTTCTAAAAGTCCTTTGATTCAGCCAAAACCCATTTTTTTTCTAAATAGCGGATGCCAGTCAAATGCCTCAAAGGTTCAAATGAAGGAAACACTAAAAAGCCACAGCAGCTGAAAGATGTATCTTAATTTTCCTCCACTGCAAGCTGTTGGTTTCACAAACCACCATTTTTAAGTCTCACCTGTTGTTCCTCTATCATCTCACACCAAAAAAACCCTCCCACTTTAAGCTTTAACATACTTACATCACCTGTTTATCTGACAGAGTCCTACACATTATTGTTTTTCAGTAAAAGTGAATCCCATAGGTTTATTTTTTAGGAGAAGTGAATGTTTTTGAAAAGACTGAAAATAACCTCCGAGCAGCATCACACAATTCTCTGTAAATAAGAGTTTTAACTCCTCAGCAGGTGGCAGCACAAAGTTATTTACAATGTCATATTCACTCTGTACTGTATGAAGTAATTTGGTTTTAAATTTGCAATAAACCGCCCCACTATTAGGTAATTACACCAGATGGAGGAATTAATACAAAAAATCAGGCTGCCTGTTTATTCCAGTTCTTGAGGATGGCTTCAGCTGCATCTAGCGTGCTGTCTTTCTGCAAAATAAGGAATATCACAGTTACTGCAAGTACGGGGGTTGTGGTTGAACCCCAGCCCCAAGCACCACTTGGCTGCTCGCTCCCTCCCTCCCCGAGCAGGATGGGGGGAAGAGGACTGGAAGGGTAAAAGTGAGAAAGCTCAAACAGTTCCATAATAAATTGTAATTAAATGAAAAATAATACAGAGAAATAAAACCAAAGACAGACAAGCGATACAAATTCTTATTGCTCAGCAAAAAGACAGCTTAAGCTTCTTTGTGCTGAATCTTACACCAAGCGAACTTTCTGTTCGTAAAACCACCCAGCTCAGTCAGTCTCTTGCAGACGTCTGTGCTGCGTTGATTTTTAGAAGCCTTAAGCCTTCCCAGGCCACAAATTTACCTTNAACAGTTCTATAATTGAAATATAATAAATTGTAATTAAATGAAAAATAATACAGAGAAATAAAACCAAAGACAGACAAGCGATACAAATTCTTATTGCTCAGCAAAAAGACAGCTTAAGCTTCTTTGTGCTGAATCTTACACCAAGCGAACTTTCTGTTCGTAAAACCACCCAGCTCAGTCAGTCTCTTGCAGACGTCTGTGCTGTGTTGATTTTTAGAAGCCTTAAGCCTTCCCAGGCCACAAATTTACCTTAATGAAGCAAAACCGTATGTATTTTTCAAACTGCTTTTTTGTCTCGGGGCCGCAGAATGCCGAAAGGGGAATTGCTGACAGCTTCTGAAAAAAACCAAAGCAGAAATAATGTTTGTTTATCTTACGTATGCATAAAGAAAATCCACTTTAAGCATGATGATTTTACTGTTCTATTTCTAGAACTCCTTCTCCCAACACGCAAGGGAAAGACAGTTTGGGTCTGTGCACTAGCCAGGCTTAACTAAATTCAAATTACTTCTCTTAAGCAAAACAATTCAAAGAGAGTTTTGTACAACTAGCGGTTAAACACATTGAAAGAGAAGTGCTGGGACGAAACACAACCCCACCCTCAGCATATTTAGCAATATTTTAGCCACGTCATTACCAGCAGTTACTATAAACACCAAATAGTATTTGGAATGGGATCTCTCTACCACATTATTTAATGAATACGGTTGCACTGATCCTGTTTTCGACAGCAAAGTGTTTCTGAAACTTGTTTTTCTGAAACTAGAGTTTGATCCAGACACCTTACCTTAGACGCTATCATCCATTTGACAAATTTATAGTCATAAGGCTGTTTATCGTCTACGCCAGAGAGATCCACATCTAAAAAGAAATCAAATTTAAATCACGTGCTGTAAGATTTCCTAGGCTCCACTGGGAAGCCATTCATTAACAGCACTTTATAGCAGTTAAGAATAAAGACGTATGCTTTTATTTTTTTAAATATAATTAAGATTATGCTATAATAATTAAAGTAGGCCGATAGGTTGAACCTTTTTGTCCTGACCCAAGCACCTGCTTTCCTTTCAAAGCAAATTCAGACATGTAGCTTGGGAGAAAGCCACCAGTACTCCAAAAAGTGAAAAAAAAGCAACTGGAAGATGTTCCCCTCTGGGAATTCTTCCTCCAGAGTTCCCTTAGCCTGAATTCCCCACAGGCTTTGTGAACATTGGAAGGTTCTGCAGCATTCAGAAAGCAGAATCCCTCGAAGAGCCCTCAGGCTGTGACTTTAGATCAGGAGATGTAAACAAAATAATAGAAAGGGGGAAGTACGAGTGTTAGGAACTCAAGGTATTAAGCTGTGTGCTTGTCTCTCAAACTTCTTTGTCACCGCAGGCCTTTGGAAAATAGAATTTTTTATCCACCTCCTTTTATCCTCCCCAAGCCCTTGCCAGAGCTTTGCAAAAGGGGACAGGAGTTAGGATCACAAACAAAGGCTTTGCTGGAGCTCACAAAATCCACCTCCCAGACAAAGGGCAAACAGAAAACTTCAGTCCCAGCTCGTACTTCTGACAACTTCATGCAAGCATGAAATGAGAATACAGCTCAAAATGAAAGCCGTGTGTGCAGATTAATTATAATATTCACTTTCAACACCCTTTTTAATAAACTTAGTACTAACTTAATGCAGAAACATCAACAATCATAAAGTATCCTCCACCGGGAACAACAGGCTTTAGTCCAGCTTCTTGAAGCACCTGAGCCATCCGATCACGCTTGCTTTCCAGCTCTCGAGACAGCGAGTAAAAATAGCATTCTGGGTCATCCATGCGCTTATAGTCTGTCCAAAGTGCTTGTGCCAAAGCCTCCTGGAAACAAAACCAGCGGTCAAAGTACGCACGGACACTCTGTGAACTCAGACTCACACACTTCCTCCTGAAATCACACAGATTTTTTACCGATTCTCGCATTTATTAAGTGAATCAGCACAGAAAAATCACACAAGCTCCCTCCAGGCACTGATCACACACAGCAATCACAATCCTTGGCACCAGCGTTTGATACCTGAATTGAAGCCAAGTTTACATTTTGATAATAACATACAGAATACTAGGAACTAGGCAGAGACAACACTCAGTAAAACCAGGTCTTATTGCAACAACTTCTATTGCATCCAGTTCTGGAATCCCCAATGTAAGGAGAACATGGAGCTGTTGGAGCGGGTCCAGGGGAGGCCATGGAGGTGATCTGAGGGCTGGAGCAGCTCTGCTGTGAGGGCTGACTGAGAGAGTTGGGGTTGTTCAGCCTAGAGAAGGCTCAGGGGAGACCCTAGAGCAGGACACTCCAGGAAAGCTGGGGAGGGACTTCTTACAAGGGTGTGAGGTGACGCTCTTTTCGCATCCCAGAATATATATTTTGACAACTACAACTTTGTTGTTTGGATTATTGAGACCGCTCCTTGAATCTTCAGTTCA
>WAAB01013731.1:0-14280 GCA_013389865.1 Piaya cayana
CCTCAATGTCTTCCTTGGAGTAAAGGGCCCAAAACTAAGCATGACACTCAAGGTGTGGCCTCACCTGTGCCCAGCACAGGGGGACAATCCTTCTCCTAGTCCTGCTGGCCACACCATTTCTGATACAAGCCAGGATGCTATTGGCCTTCCTGGCCACATGTTAATGCTGCTGGTTCGCATTCAGCCAGCTGTTGATCAACTCCCCCTGGTCATTTTCTGCCAAGCAGCATTCCAATCACTCTTCCCCAAGCTTTTAGTGTTGCACAGGGTTGTGACACAACTGCAGGACCCAGCACTTGGCCTTGTTGAACACCCTCTGGAGAGACTTCCTGTCTTCATGCAGATCAACACTCTCACCCAATTTGGTGTCATCTGCAAACTTACTGAGGATGCACTCCACACCCTTGTCCAGATCACTGATAGATAAACAAAACTGGTCCTGGCACTGAGCCCTGTCAGTTGTGACCAACCACCAACTGGATTTAACGCCATTCTCTATAACTATTTGGCCCACCCCTCTCACCATTTTTTTATGCAATGAAAAGTGTGCCTGTCCAAGCCATGAGAAACCAATTTCTCCATGGGAATGCTGTGGGAAACAGTGTCAACCACTTTTCAAACGTGCTTCAATCTGGTCATCACTCTGTGGAGCAGACTGCAGGACCTTGATGGCACACCATCCCTCAAACAGTGGTGTGCCACCCAATGGTTTATCACTAGCAAGCCCAGTTTTATCCCTTTCCCCTTTCAAATATTCTCTTTAAATGAACCCTTATAACTCATGTACGAAGATCCTTTTCCCCCACCAGAAACATATACCCCATCTGTCACTAGCAAGTCTGATGTCATGTAAACTGACTAATGATCAAATTTCTGCTGGTGACATCTGTCTTGAAGCTAGGTATTGATCAACTGAGTCTTCCCATTTCATAGAATCATAGAATCATAGAATCACCAGGTTGGAAGAGACCCACCGGATCATCAAGTCCAACCATTCCGATCAAACACTAAACCATGCCCCTCAAGCCCTTGTCCAACTGTGCCTTAAACACCTCCAGGGAAGGTGACTCAACCACCTCCCTAGGCAGCATGTTCCAATGCCCAATGACCCTTTCTGTNCACCAGTGCCAAGTACAGAGGGAGAATAACCTCCCTGGACCTGCTGGTCACACCGTTTCTGATACATGCCAGGATGCCATTGGCCTTCTTGGTCACCTGGGCACATTGCTGGCTCATGTTCAGATGGCTGTCAACCAACAACCTCAGATTCTTCTCCAGGCAGCTGTCTAGACAGACTTCTTCTAGTCTGTAGCTCTGCGTAGGGTTGTTGTGCCCCAAGTGCAGGACTCGGCATTTGGCCGTGTTAAATTTCATACCATTGGACTCCGCCCAGTTGTCCAGCCTGTTCAGATCCCTTTGCAGGGCCTCCCTACCCTCCAGCAGATCGACACTTCCACCCAGCTTAGTGTCATCTGCAAACTTGCTAAGGGTACATTGAATGCCTTCATCCAGGTTATTGATGAAGACACTGAACAGGGCTGTTTCTTCCAACATCGTTTGCCATAACTGAAAAGACAGAGAACACTGCTAGTGAGTCTGATCCCTTAACTAGTCATCCCAAGACCCTGGAATCTCTTTTTAGTGACTTTGGACTGCTTATTGCATCTCCAGCACTCTTCTGAGAATAATAATGTACCCAAAGTAGGCCTAAAAGCAAGCTGGGGAGGGACTTGATATAAAGACACGTAGTGATAGTACTAGGGGGAATGGCTACATATATGGTGAAGAAATTCCTCAGAGCCTTCTCTTCTACAGGCTGAACAAGCCCAACTCTCTCAGCGTGTCCTTGCATGTGAGATGCTCTAGCCATCCAATCATCTTTGCAGCCCTCCTCTGGACCCATTCCAAGAGTTCTATATCCTTCTTATGTTGAGGATTCCAGAGCTGGACACAATATTCGAGAGGAGATCTCACAAGAGGGGAGTAGAGGAGCAGAATCATGTGTCTCCACCTGCTGGTCACGCTTCTTTTGATGCAGCCCAGGATATGGTTGGCCTTCAGGGCTGTGAGTGCACATTGCTGGCTCATGTTGAGCTTCTCATCAACCAGGACCCCCAAGTCATTCTCTACAGGACTGCTCAAAATCACATCATCCTCCATCAAGTATTGAAACTGGAGATTGCTGTGACCTAAGTGCAGGACCTTACACTCAGTCTCATTGAACCTCATGAGGGTAGGGAGGTTCTCTAAAGGGATCTGAACAGTCTGGACTGCTGGGCTGAGACCAATGGGATGAGGTTTAACAAGGCCAAATACTGGGTCCTGCACTTAGGGCAGAACAACCCTGTGCAGTGCTACAGGAGAAGAGGGGCTAGAAAGCTGCGTGGAGGAGAAGAACCTGAGGTTGTTGGTTGACAGTGAACAAGAAGGGTGTTGAGGCTCTGGAANAATTTCACAGAAAGGGTCATTGGGCATTGGAACATGCTGCCTAGGGAGGTGGTTGAGTCACCATCCCTGGAGGTGTTTAAAAGATGTGTAGATGAGGTGCTCAGGGTCATGGTTTAGTGACAGACAGGAATGGTTGGACTCCATGACCCAAGAGGTGCTTTCCAAGCTGGTGGTTCTGTGAATGTATGAGGTTGGCTCAGCCTGGGGGCAGTAGGCACCCTGCTTGGCCTCTGCCTCCCCCCAGCACCACTCATCCGGGCACTGCCAGTCTCCTGGTACGCCCGCCTGCTCCGGCTCCTGCAGCACCTCCTCCCCATTGTCTTGCTCGTCGGTGCTCAGTGTGACTGTCTCAGAGCTGGCTGGAGCTGACACCGTTGGATGCAGGGACAGCTTCTGGAGTCATTCTGTGATTCTGCTGAGGTGCAATAAAAGCATCAGTATTTATCAGTCTCACTGCTAATGCTAGATGTTGGAAGGGCACAGCCTGTGTTAGGGTATTACCAAAGATCTCTTTGGATCACAACACCATCTTCGTTACTCCTGTTTGGGTCAAGTTAACTCCTAGGTTATCTCTGTTTATTTCACTGATAATAGACATACAGACAGCTTTGCTAGCTAATACTTACATGAGTCTGTAGTTTACAACATTTTGGAGCTCAGTTCAGCTGATTACAGATTGCTTTCCAAGTGAAGAGATGTAATTACAACACCTAGTTGACCTTGTCTGTTTATGAATCCTGTGATAGGTTTTTAAATACACAGTTTCAGAAGGGTGGAAGAATTAAAGGAGTCAGACAAAGCAATTGTGTGGATCATGATGAATGCACTGGTAGAATGACTTTGAAAGTATAAACTCTTGAACTGAGCCTAGAAATTCTTTTAACTGTGGTTTATATAAACATTTCACATCCTACTCCATAGCAAACCTGTGCCCCCACTATGCTAAGATAAGATTAACTTATAGTGCTTGGAAGTATGCAGAAATTAACACATAACCTTATAACATGTTTTTACTCCTTTTTAGCAGAACAGTTACATTTTATCAGAAGAAAAAGTAATATCCTGTTTTAACAACATTAAAGGCCTGTTGGAAACTTTAATAAAGCAAATATAATACTGGTAAAAGTTTATATTAAAATATGGCATTTAACTCGCTCAGCCTCATGATAGCAGCAGCAAAGCTATTGTTATGTTCTCAACCACCACTTAATATATGCTGTTACATTAATCACTGCCATCCAGCTTGCTACCCTTCCACCAAAGCAAGAATACTGTAAGCTTCAAGAGGAAGAGGGGATAGGAAGCAGGAGTGGGAGGGACAGAATGTAATGGTTTTCTGGTTAAGACCTGAGAATGAAAGGCAGGTGATCTGGGCCAAGAATTTCAACAAAAGTAGCTTCCAGATTCAGGCATCTTAATCCATCCAAGCCTTTCTCCCTAGTATTTCCTGTTGACTGGCTCTGAGTCGCAGGCAATGCCTTGCCAATAGAATACAACGGGCACAGAGAATTGGGTGGAATTTAGCATGTATGAATTGGAGCCAATGCCTATATACAGTCATAGAAACACAGTCATGTTGCCATTTTAATATCACTTCAAAGACCCCACACAGTCATTAGAATCTAATTCTAAGTAAGTTGGCTTGCTTTATTTGGTTTACTGCAATAAGAACTGCACTACATACAATTATTCTGAAAATTGACAGCTTTAGGAAAACAGTACAATAACAAAAATTAAAAATCTAGCATACTGCTTTCTTTGCTCTGGAGTAAGCTCGAAGGAAAAATTGTTCTTGACAGACAAATGATGTTTGTCAGTGTAAAACTTTTACTGATTTTTTTGTCTTATGGAGATACATGTTATACTAAGAGAACTAAGTGGTCATCTCCAAGCAAAATCTGTGAAGCCTTGAATTTCATAAATTAAGGGAAGCTACTTTTCATGGCAAATACAAAATATGTAGGAAAAAATCTATTTATAGCAACATAATTCTACTTTCAGCAGCAATTAAAACATTTTTTTAAAGTGGTATTTTGCAGCTTTACAACATCAGAAAGCTCTGTGCCTTTTAAGATTAGGTTAAATCAGACATTCCCATTTATATTCAGAAATGTAATTTATTTGGGAAAACTATCTTCTTGCTATCTGCATAGTCTCTTGTTACCTTATTTCTATCCTGCACAAAACACCAGCTCTGATACCTCATTGCTTGATCCTTCCAGGAGCACGTCTGTGTCATTTGGTACCATTAGGAACCACCACAGCCCATTCACTTCTCATTATGGACATTATCCAGACTGCACTGATAGTTTGCAAATGCGCCACTTAGCTTCCAGAAGCCTTGTGTTAGACTTCAGTTCTCATCAAAATGCTTACCACACCTACTAGCCCTCATGGAGATACATATAATAATAGAACCATAGAATAGTTTGAGTTGGAAGGAACCTTAAAGATCATCTAGTTCCAAACCCCTGCCATGAGTAGGGACACCTCCCACTAGATCAGGCTGCCCAAGGCCCTATCCAGCTTGGCCTTGGAGACCTGCAGGGATGGGGCATCCACAACTTCCCTGGGCAACCTATGCCAGTATCTCACTACTCTTGTTGTGAAGAATTTCTTTCTAATATCTAATCTAAATCTTTCAGTGTAAAGCCATTCCCCCTTGTCATACCACTGCATGCCTCTGTAAAAAGTCCCTCCCCAGCTTTCTTGTAGGCCCTTTCAGGTACTGGAAAGTTGCTATAAGATATCCCCAGATCCTTCTCTTCTGTAGTTTGAACAAGCCCAAATCTCTCAGCAGAGGTTCTCCAGAACAGATCAGATTCAGGATCTTATTTCTTTCAATTTTTAAAAAAACTATCAAAAAACTTTATTGTTAACATAATCCCTTAAGGAACACATAAATTTAAATGAAGTAAGTGCATAAATGGCATTCTGAACATTGATTTATTATTAGCAGAACATCTCAGGCACATTATGATTCACGTTTCGGTTTCAGCTAGCAAAAGGAAGAGGCAGAAATAGAACCACATGCATTTAGTCCTGTCTGTCTGCAACCCCAAAAGGAGGATGACTGCAGGACCCTTAACTCAGCTTGTACATCTTGTCTTACTTCTAATTTTAGCACTATTTCTGACAACATATGCATTCAGGATTAGAAAGAGATAAGATACTAAACTGGAAATTTATAAATCCTGGAGGAGTGATGTGCCTTCAGTTGCATCCTATCCCAATATTCTGTACCTTGCTCCCACCTAGGGGATGTTGGACTTCTATGTTCATTTACCAGTATAAAAACACCATGACTACCCAGATGGAGAAATTCCACTCAGCAGGCCACCTAAATAGTAATTTTGGCTACTTAGACTCTTGCAGTTTAGTGAGATCCTAGGACTCCTCCATAGAGTTAGACTATAGGAAGAATTATAGCTCTGCTACATATGCCTTCCATAATGATAGCTTTGGGAACTCAACTAATGAGATAATTTCACCATTGTATACATATATATATCATTAACCCCAGTGTCATCAGTATTTAAGTTTTCTTGCAAATTACAATTTTTCTTAATTAAGAACCATGGTTCACACTAATTATTACCCTGCTTTAGTGTCTGAAATCCTTCTGGCTTTGGTCTCAGGTCTGAAAGTCTAAAGAAATTGACTGCAAGTTGAAAAAAATACTCCGAAAACCTCAATATGCCAGTTGTAGTTGGGCCAAGTAATGACTAACAGGGACAATGTTTGCAAAGATTCTGAGTACATAAACACCAAGAAGGTCAGCAGAGTTATATTGGGTGGTCCAACGAGGTATAAGCAACTAAAGAGAAAGGATGTAAACCAAGAGTTCAATTACCACCAATTCCCCTGTTTTTGAAAGCAGCAACTGTTTCTCTATAGACAGGAGAATGCAGTTTGAAATGTGCAGATAAAATCATGATTTGAACTCGAGATTTAAGAGGGAGCAAACCTAGGACTTGGTCTTTCCCACCCTCCATCCCCACTTGAGGAAATTCTCCCATGAGCAGGTGTTAGAAAAGATGAGTCACAAGTGATGAGCAGCTGGCAGAAAATGGGGCCTCCCATTTGGTGGGTTTTCTACTCAAAACAAAGTGATAACCATGAGATTCCAATGGAGACAAAATGGGCCTATTGAACTTTTGGCCTGGTTTTTGTCCTTTCCTCAGACACTCTATAAGGTTTTACACATAACCTTTTTTTTTTTTTATCTGATCTAACTATTTTGGTGCACAGCATCAGATGAAAGGCATAATTATTGGCAAAAATTTTCAGAAATGCTTAGTAGTTTGAGACACTTCAATTTCTGGGCAGAACAACTGAGTGAATCTGATTTAAATTAATTGGGAAATGGTTTTCAAATGAAACAAGATTTTCTGACTTTTCACATGTATCAGGATTAAACCAAACAGACCTTTTAATGAAGAAAACAGGGGGAGAGGGAGAAATTTTCCAGTTGCCTTTGCCACTTCCAAAATGTGGAGTAGCTATAGAAAGAAGCAGTTCATTAAGATATATTTGATCAGTACCAGAGCAAGACAACATCCTACATGCCGATCATTTATATCTACAGAGAAGGAGAATCTCGCTTGGAAACCACTGATTTAGAGAAAGCCTTGTCACTGATGAAAGTGTTTTCCCAATGTGCTGATATAAAGGACTAATTGATTCTTGGCTATTTAAAGAGAAATATGTGCAATGGAAACAGAAAATTCCTGTCACAAAGTGATTCAGTCAAAATTAGGGTGTTGTGCCATTTCTAGTTCTTAAAGTAGAATATAAAAATGTTGAAGACCTGGTAGAAAAATTAATATCATAAAAATAATAGAGAAACTAGGAAACAGTCATTTCAACATTCAATATGTAGAGATCAAAGGGAAAGTTAAGGGATAATCCAAATTCTGCATTTAGGTCCTTATCCATCTTCTGGGTGTTTATTCTGGCTGAAAAAATGGATAGTCAGAACAAATAGTAGGATGATGAGTAAGATTTTAATTTAATCAGAACATTAAAGGCAGTGTGCATAATTTAAAATTTAATATAAAGAGAGGAGATTAAATAACTAATTATTGGAGTTTTTACCACCATATTATTTTTCTTAGAAGTGCATTCATACATATTTTCTGAGAAGTTTTGCACCTTATGAGTGTGGGCAGTTGGTCTACACAGTCATATTTGAGCTTGGATTCACTGAATCCCACGTTTTAACCCATCTTTCATGGAGGAGGTATTCCTTCTGGGAACTGTAAGGTAAGGAAGTTTCAGCCTGGACTGCTTGCTGGTTTATCTCTTTCTCACCTAATCATATATTGGGCACTGATGGAATTCGGACAATGTCTGCTTTCTCTCCCTGGCGTGAAATAATTTAGTCTCCTGGACGCTGTGGGATTTCCATGCAGGCAAAGTTATTGGGTACAGGAGAGAAGTAAGTGGCTGAAATGAAATAACTCACAATATTTAGTCTAAAATGGAGTTAAATGAGAGTTCATTAATTAGGCTTCCAGTTGGAAACTGCAAAAGGCTGAACAATAAATACCAGGATAGAAAATGAAAGTAAAGACTCTATAGGTCTGAGTAAATTCAAAAAATAACTAGATTAGAATGAATTCCAGAGACAGATCCTCAAAACAATACTTTTCAAGAGCAAGAACGCAGTGTCAACCCTTTAAAGAAGAAATTCTTGCATTTAATCACATCTTGTAATGTAAGATAGTAGGTCCCATTGCTGTTGGTGTGTAGGCAAAAGACAATGACCTGCTGGCTCCTGGAGACAGGAATTACATATTGCTGTTCTGCTTCCGAAGGCTGAGTTCACTGTTTAACAGCAAGGAAAGGAATATTTCCATGTAATGATCAGAAGTTAATTACATCATCTAGGGATCTGTTTTTCCTTCAATATTATTGGGTTAGCTCCGTTGATATTTAGACAAATTACCATGCTCAGATTCAGAAATTCATAAGTAGTTCCTGTAATCTCCATTCATCCATACTTCCATACAAATGCAATTACATCTATCCATACATAAAAAATATGCAGTGCATTGTTTGCTTACATAGAACTTCTTCAAATACAGACCAACATAAAGAAAGCATGAATTTTCTTCAATAAATCATCACTGAGACTTTATATGGATCTTAGGTGGAAATATGCATTTATTTGAATATGTTTGCAGGTGTATGCTTTGTATACATACAGTTTTAGATACATTATTTGAGTTTTAGAGCAGATCCATCAAACATTGATCTTCTCATTTTGGGTCCTTTTGTGTAAAAATTTCACCAACAGACAGTAACAAATTCATTTTTGTTTTGTTTGATTTTTTGGCACAGAAAGAAACTAGCTCCTACACTTCAAGGTGCCTGAGTATTCTGAGAACTACTCTTGCCTTTTATTCGCAGATCCAAGTGAAAGGTTTAGGAGTGCTAGTCCTTTCCCCCAGAAACACCCTATGTGTAAGGTGCACTAGTTATTCCTTCTCTTTCATCATCCAGGTTTGATACGTGATTTTAAGTATGTACCCACTAGCCACAGGATTCTCAGTGCGTACTTCCAGGCTTCCTGTCTGCTAATCAGGTTTTGCCAGCACAATGAGAAGGCATGATGAAAATTGAATTTTTTCATCTGTAATGTGGCACAGTGTTCTTCCAGAGCAGACAAGGAGAATTGCTTATTTTACTTCTCTGGGCAGTGCTTGTTTTATTTCTCTGGGCAGATGTAATATAAAATTGGAAACAGAAATCGCTAATACAGAAAGTTCAGTGCAAATGACATCTGAGGCAAAATGGTGATAAAAATTACAAGAAAGTTATTTATTTAAGTGACTATTACTTATTATCTCTTCTTTCATAGTGTGATTTACCTCATGTTGCATGAGGAAATGCAAAATTCTGCTGCTTAGCCATGTCTTACAAGTAACTCAACTAGGTTTTTCTGTTTCTATCTAACTTTGCATTTCAGGTCTCAAAGAATTGATGTAGTGCAGAATCTTATCATTAGATGTTTCTCTTTCAGATACCAGGGGATCACAGCCTTTCCATGTCTTATGATAATCATTCTCTTTTTTCTTCTCAATTGATAATGTACTAACACAGAACTTAACCAAAAATGATGAAAAGAACAAATTATATCATCACTAAGCCTGAGGCACTTAGGTACTAAATAATCTATGAAAGCCGTAAACAGCTGACTCTCACATTGTACTTAAACCTCTGTAAAATATGTGCTAAATTAAAGTTTGGAGGCTTTATTTACAGAGGAAGAGAGAACTGAATCCCAGTCTCAATGGCAGAAGAACTCAACATCGTGAACGTCCTCAACACATGAACTGTGAGTTCACGACTTAGTTAGCATTTCTTTGACAATATTTCTTTGGGCCAGTAACCTAAGGTGATTTTCTAAATACACTGCTCTATACAAGGCAGTAGAGGCAGTAAGAAGTTATTTGAAGTAAATCAGGATAAAACTTTATTGTTTGAAAACACTGATTTCTCTTCCAAAAAAAAAAGTTTCTAAAAAAAAATACACTTTTTTTTGAAACTTTTGTGAGAAATTTTCACAGACCTAAGGCAGAATTTCAGCCCTAGAGTGATAGAAATCTCTTATGGTTTTCTCTTCTGCTGTAAATAACCACTCTAGCCCATTTAATAAGATATTTTATGGTTTTTGGCAACACTGAATTTCCCTCCTCAGTATTTCTTTTTCTACCAATTTTGTATTATCCACTTATTCAATGAACAAGATACTGCCTAAGTCATGGACAAACAATATTATATGATAGTGGTTCACAGCAATAGGTACCTCCATTCACCTCTGTTAATTGGTCATTGTATTTCAAGGAATGCCAGCAAAGAATTCTGAAAAAAAAGGACTTGAAAGAGTCACTGACATGACACCCTGCCACCATCTATGAACAAGTATCCTTATGCCATCTCTGAGATCATGGTTCACAGACCCACAATGTTTTCCCAAAGACTCTATGAACTCTACGATTTACTTCCTGTCACAGCTCCAGTGATACAGAGGACAGTTTAATTCACCAGTCTTTGCAGCAGCCTTTTATGTGTTTGAAGATTGCTATCACATCTCCCTTCAGCCATTTCTTCTCTAAACAATCCACTTTCGGTCTCTAGACTGGGGGATTCTGCCGTGTAAATGCAGATTCCTTTACTTTCCACATCACTTCTGTTTGTCTTCCCAGTGCCCAGAGTAGAGATTCTGGCAACAGCTAATCAGTGTATCACAGTTTTGCCCAGTGAGTTTTGCCTGGCACGTTGCTCCTTGGTTGTAATGCAGTGGAAAGGGACAGTGAGAGATGGAGAACAATAGCATAGTTCTCCATTTCTGGACAAGGGAATGAATGTGTGCCCCATCATGTTTATCTAATGCAACTATTTTAATTAAAATGTCATGTGAAGTGCAGTCATTTGACTTGGAGAAGTTTAGGAATAGAATATCAAAATGGTATTCTTTATCAGACAGACTTGTGATCTTGTTTAAAAACAAAAACAAAACCACACAGGAGGTTTTTCAATAGGACCTATTTTCCATGAATCACGATGACTGGAAATGATTATATTTTTAGCCTCTCAACTTTCTTGTGTGGCCATGTAAAGCTGCCTGAGTTTAATGCAATAATTCAACATGCCCAGTTTCTTTCACCTCATTTGTGCAGGTGTTTTGTCATAAACTGCTGGTATGCAAGATCTCAGGTTTGATACTGTAATGCCAAACATTTAACCATACCCTGTAAGCAACCCTTTAGGCCAATTGTCGCTGCTTACATAAGCTCAACTTGTATAACAACTCATATAATCTGGGTGTCTGCAGCCTGAAAGAATGCAGTCTGGCAGAAGACTACAGTAATAATGAGCCAGCTGAAAAAGCATCATTATTAGCAGAAAAAATCATGGCATATTGATTTTATTTATTTCCAAAGACAGCTAAACCATACAGTGCATTTGATCATTCCAGGCGCATTTTGGAGTTATAAGCCACAAAATAATGCAAAGAAACTAACATAACTGAAAAGGGAAAATGTCATTTCTTAAGACACACCATCTGGATAATCTTGTTCATTCCAGGCCCTGCTCTCTGATCTCTGGAAAATTTTGTTATTCCCTCCATTTTTCTGTATCTCCTGTAATATTTTTTTTCCTGAATTCCCTATTATTTTTTTAATATGTTCTTCTGAGTGGCTGAGGCATGCAATCAGAAGCCATAGTTGGTTACGCTTCTCATATTATTCTGAAGAAGTGGGAATAGCCAGGAGTAGGCCTATCCTTTATTACTGTTCAAGTAAGTCAAGTAAAACCCACCAAATCAGTAAAATTGGCTTCCTTACATAAATTTCCCTGTAAGTATTTTTTCATTTCTCATCAGTCAGAATCCATTTTGGGCAGGTTTCATACATAACAGCTAACTCCCCTTAAATAGGAGATTCAAGCTACCCACTACTAGGCTCAGAAACAAAACCAAATCAGGCCAGACCAGAAACTGAGTCCCCAAAACAGAATATCATTAAGCACATCCATCTCAAACAACCTTGTTCCACAGCTTATAAAGCATAAACATACCACCCAACTTGTAGAAATTTAGAGTCAATTCGAATTACTCAGATTGTCTCATTACAAAAACTTGGTAGGATTAGAAGGGACATAATAAATAATGTTGTTATACAGCTATCCAAACTGACCTTAAGCTACTGTGACACTTTTTCCATGGAAAGGGTCTTCAGACTTCTGTTTTGGTTTTTCTAGCCACATCTATCATCCATGTAAGAAGCCTTTTCATTTGTCTTATAATTGCATTATTCCACACAGCTGCCAACAGCAACAGATCGTTCAATTTCATTTTAATAAGATAAGTGACTTTTGAGAAAACAGTAGATTAATAAATACTACAAGAGCCATAATAGAAACTCTTCAGTAATTTCTTAAATATAAACGTGTGCGCATTTCCAAAATACTTGGCCATTGAGACAAAACTGCCAAATGTAGAATAATTTCATTCCCTGAAGATCTCTAGCTCCAGTTTTACAGGGAGAGGGAAGACCTAAAAACATCCAAGATGGCTCGAGTGACATTTGTCCTGTGCATCAGTTTCAGTTTCATCAACATGACAAATTACAGAGAAGGCATATTTGTTTGAGCCCACTCCCTTTTCTTTCCAGTCTTTAATATTATTGCTTTATTCCCAGTATGCTTGGTACTCTACAGCTGATTGAGTATCTAACTCATTTGACATCTATTCCTTTTAAAAGTGAATTTTAAAAAGTCTTAATGAATAAAGTGAAAGCAAAAAAAATGTTTCTAAAACATACTAGAATAGTGGACCAGTTTCATAACACTATTCATAGTTCAGACCAAATAAATGTTGCTCTGTAAATATCACCTGCTTTAGGAGTTGTACAGGAATAGCCTTAACATTTGGAACAATTCTGTCTTCCTGAAACTGTGCATTATTTAGCAGTTTTTCTTTAAGAATAAAGTCTCTACCATATACGGTCCCTATAGCTTCCTTATCTCCTACGGTCCAGCACCACAGTACTCTGTGCTTTTCCAAAGCTAAAGATACGTTCTCAGAAGATTCCAGCCCACTTTGCAGAAGGTAAGAAAATAGATGGCACCCTATATACATAGCATGTAGACATAGGCACCTCTGAAAAATGTTCCTCAAAAACCTTACACCGAGCAGGAAGTCATTCAAAGTAAACCAGCAAGAAACACTGAGTGTAGGAGTGTGCCTATAGAAGGCAGCTCCCTAAACCTATAAAACATAACAGCACATTAGATGCCCCCATTGCTGTCAAGCTACTACATTATCCAGGTACTTGTGTGAATCAGAATATTGTTTTTTAAATGGTTATGGTGGCCATTATCTTTAGATAATTATCTAAAAGATTGCCCTGCACACTGATTTGAAATATAGGAGGCTTGGGTCAATCTGGCAGTAGCTTGAATGCATTCAAATCCACATCCTGGAAAAATGCTGTATGTGGAGGCAGCATGAGAACAGCCTGGTCTCCACCTATTTAAGAGGCTAGCTGCTGTATGCCAACAAATAAATGTATAATTACAAAGTTCATTTTTGAGAAGAGAACAAGGAGGAGTGGTCACTTCTAGATTCCATTCCTTCCTTAGTTCTGAGATTTGGTTTTGATTTAAACCTGGTTTTGGCAGACTGTCATGAAATACATAAACTACCATGCAGCAGCTCCCCAGCTTCCAGTAGATGAATTAAAACACCAAGACAGAGAAACTGGTCTTCATCCTTTGTAAATCATGCAGCTTTAGTAGCCTGTTCTCAGCTAAACTAGTTTGTGACTCCATGACTGTTGGACTCTGCTGACAGTATAAACATCTGCCCCCTCTGGTCTGAGGTGGGCTCTGAAGAAATGCTATAAATAGGGGTGAACACCTGTCTCATATTTTCGAACAAGAAGTCACTTTTCCTACTGTGCTGTGTGCTTACCTCCATGAAGCAAATCTCTGTTCTACTAAATATTGGGTGGTGTAAGGGATGCCATAAAAAAGGGAAGGTTTTCCCCTTTTTTATTGTGCTCAGTTTTTATACAAATTCTAAGAGGGAGCAGGTATGGAAAAAGCTATCCGGGTCTGGCCCTGAGGGTTTGTAACAGGCATTGTACATTACACATTGTCATTTCTAATGTACTTTATTCCTGACTTCTAAGGTTAACAGCTATGTTAAAGTCTCCACAAATGCAAAGAGACACAAGAGTGAGTTTAACAATAATTTCATTGCATTTGCATAAAATCCTACAGGCTACTAGTAGATTGCAAAAAAAAAAAAATAAAATT
>WAAB01013731.1:14292-52412 GCA_013389865.1 Piaya cayana
TGAATTGCTTCACAGTTTATTGCCGTACCTCCTGGCTACACAGTCCTCACTTTCTAATATATTCTCCAGAAGAGACATATTCATTTTACATCTGGGATGAGTGCCTGATCTCTATGTCCAAGAAGACCTTAAAGTAACCCTCCTGACTAATCTCTTACAAGCCTCACAGACTGCTGATTTGTGAGGTGACTATCTTTTACATATACCACATCCAGGCCAAATGTCTCTGCTGTTGTAAACCTCATCATGACTTAATGGGACAGTTGAAAATTCTGTGCATTTAACAAAATTCAGAGGTCACTAGCATCAAACAGAAGGGACAAAGTACAATAAATTAAAACTCATATCAGAAGCTCTGGTTTAGTATGATACGTATGAAAAACAAACTCCTTCACAAGACAGGGTGGAATATCTTTAGATAGACTGACAAGTTTTATCTTGAAAGTAAGAGGTCTTCTTTAGAAGTATACACATATAAGCAACATAAAAACATTAGGACAAGTACTTTAAATTTTCCAGGGAAAAAGTTTTCTCTTCAACTGATAGTTTCTGTATGTAATATCATGGAAGCAAGGCATAATTATGTTATCCTGTAAGAGGATGGTTACTTTTGTTCTTATTCTTATTTTCTAATGTTCCTTAAATTAGCTGAGTAACGAAAACTTTCTTTATGAAAGAAGAAAACCTGCAATGCTGTTCTCTGGGGAAAGACTACTGTAGTATGGAGAGTTAGAAGGAACAATATTCTTTGACTGTTTCAGTCAATCTGTTGCCAGTATCTCCTGGCTTATTCTGTGTTTGAACAAAAATGTCTCTGTAACTCTTTCAGTAACAGATAGTGATATTCCCTAGCCACTGAGTACAACAGAAAGCAAGCATCTAAAGTGTTCTGCAGGAAACTTTACAGTTAATTAACTCAGGGATCACAGAAGACTTCCATTTAATCCCCTACGCTAACTCTCCTGCTTGCTACAGCCAGCCATTTTCTCACTATCCTTTCAGAGTTGTTTTCATAGTGCTCCTCAATTATGCTGGAGATAGCAGTCTGCATTTGGCTCATAATCTCACCCCTGTTTCTCTGTCCCACAAACATTCTTTAAGGCCTTTGAGTGGAAAAGAAGTAGCACTTCTTGGATGAAACGTCTTGCTTAACGAGACATCCACAAATAACATTTACACAGAAATTTTGGTTCACACATCTTGTGGGATTTAAAAAGAAGTTTTTGTAAATGAATTTTGGCTTCAATCAGCAAGTAAACTAATAGACTGTAAGTAAAGAAGCTTGAGGTCTCTTTGAGGTTGTACCATCTGGGTAAATCTCCTTCCTTTTCTTTTGTTTTTCTTTTTTTCCCCCTCTGACACTTTCCTCCCTCTTTCAACTTTCTAGCAACCCCTGTGATACTGATGTCCTTTACAAGACTTTGTGGAAATGGCTGGAAAACCTGGGAACCCAACCTTTACTTACAGATAAACTTCATTACAAGTATGTGAATTTAAAAACATATGGAAGAGAACCACATAATCAGAACTTCGGAGTTAGAGAATATTTCTTTTTCCCTTTCAGTCTGCTCACCTTTTTGTAGCTTTTGATGGGAAGATGTCTTACCATTTTTTTAAGTGGCTGGGCTGTTTGCAGCAACCTCTGTTCCCTCTGATCTCATGAAAAGCAAGGGGATCAAACCCTGATGTTATTGATATAAAGACAATCTAAGCCCACATTTCTATTTGTACTGAGAATTCAACAAAGTGGGTCTAGTATAACGTGAATGTATGAACTTTTAATATGTATTGGGAATTCAGGATTTCATAGGGATATTTTCATATAGGAATTCAGTCTCCTAACTTGGAGGCAAAGTGTGCTTACTCAAATTCCCATTCAAGTACTTCATACCCTTCTGCTTTAAGTATGTTTTAAATAGGTCTCTGCTGTACAGAACAGGATTTGCTGCATATGTTTAACATTTCAGCTAATCATGATTTTCAAATGCACAAATTACCTTCAGACCTTAATTTACCTTTTTTTTCAAAGAGGATAGTTTTCCTGATTGGTTCTTTAATAAGACTGTCTTTGCATGAACTATATCGCATGGCAAATTGATACAGGTTTTAATGTGAGTTGGAGACATCACACCTGCACAAGTTACTATTTACTGGTCTACCAAAAATAACCGGCAACAATTCCATATGCTTCTGCTAGAAGAAGAAGATATATCTTTCTTTTTTATACACTGAGAGTTATGTAAAATTCCACATCATCTAATACAATATGTACTGTCATAAAGATTTTAATGTTTGGAAAGAAGAGAGTGGAATATCTGCCTTTGTTTTGTAAAAATTTCCATCTTTTTATTACTTTCATTTTACTGTAAAGTCAAGTCACTATCTGATCTTCTATCACCTACACCTTTTTTTGCATAAGCAGTCTGTTTTCCTCATCTGTAATTAAATAAATATTGTCATGTTTTACCTTTAGAACACGTCAGAGCTTTGTCACAGTCAGAGACAGCCAGCAAATTAGGTTGGTCTAATGCCAGAAAATATGACACCTTTGTGATAAGACAAATGAGTGGATGAAAAGTATTGTGCAATAATCAGGTGGTAAATAGACTGAGGATGGGTTTTCAAGTTTAAGTTGTGTGTTCTAAATGATCTTGTGCTGCAAGAACTTCATCTGCCCTGAATTTGATGATCCATAACTAAGATTTCTATGGCAATTGTTCACCTGTTACACAATGCTGACAATCACATTGACATTACTTTGTACATTTAAAGGCAACGTGTAGGGATAGTTCTTTTTTTGAAGTAAACTTAGATCATTTTTCTAAAACTTAGCCTTCACTATAAACTATTTTGGAAAAGACCCCATAAATTTTAATTAGTAGGAAACACAGAGATGTCTATATGTTATACTTGAAACAGAATTTGAAATAGCATTTGAGGCTTATTGTTTGTGATATGAGCGTATTGTTTGGTAGTTCAAGAAAGAAGAAGAGAGCAAGAAGTCATCTATCAGTAGCCTTCATTTGCTATTTCTATTATTATTGAAGGCCCTTAAGTGAAACAAATAGCTCCATTATTTAAATTAAATCTTTCCTCTGCACGCTACGCCTATATGTAGCTGTAGGGCTACAGTCTAAAAGTACCAATATTTCACTGTATAATATTTCACTTGAAGGAAAATGCTGGACAGATCATTCCAAGCCTTCTGACTTTCAATCTGGTCAACATTTTGATGCACAGAACAACAACAGCAATGGTAACACAATCTGAAAAAAGGAGTGACTTCACTCTAACCAGCTAGTTTTATGAAAGAAACTTCATCGTATAAGTCAGTTGCTTGGGTAGGATGAAGAGAGAGGAAGATTGAACTGATACAGAGGCCACCCTCTTGAACTGTACTCTGTTGTGATATCTGTTTAGCAATTTTCCCCTCTTGATTTTTCTGTTAATGAACATCATATATGCCAATAGCTGTCTAATTTGGTCAGCCTACTGACAAGGGAAATAAACACTTCCTTTTCCTTCTCTGTTAAAGTCAAACCAGATTTACTCAGATATTTTCTGCCACATGGTCTGGTTTGTCTTCTCAAATAGTTGTAACACATCAATCCATCTGATAAAGGGCAGTTTAAGGACAGCAAAGCACAGCACTGCTCTCTTTAATCTGTCGAGGCATGTTTTCCTTTCCTTTTGAAATGTTCCAGTATCCTGTGTCAATGATAATTTCTTGTATTTCACCCTAGCATTTATATCAATTCACTTTTAAAATATTATTCCCCAGAACAATGCCAGTTGTGAAAAACACATCTGATCTCTCTTATTTTGTTGCTGATGTTTTGAGTATATTTCATGTGAATGTGACTTACATTTTGCAGATGCAAAGAGGATTTTTTAGTGGTCAAAACAGGTGAAAAGGAATTTAAGACTAAAGCTAGATTCATTTGACCTCTTTAAAACTTTTGGTTTGTCACAGGATTTCTTCACATTTTGATGACACTTTTGATAGTATGTATTAGTAAAACAGAAAAGTGGCTGATTTTGACGATAATACAAAGCTCCTAATACTGGTTTAAAGAAGAGAGATTTTATCACAGAAAAAAGGCAAAACTGACTTTGGCATATAAGCAACCCTAACTTTTACTCTGCTCGTGCTGAAAGGGTTCCAAAAAGTTTCCAATGAGCTGTATTTAATTGGAGTTTCCATGTTGGCATTTAAAACCAAGTGCATTTTGTTTGTCAAATTTGCTGTGGGAAGTCTTGCTATTGGGAAGAATTTCTAGGATCTGCCCCTTACTCTGTGACTGAACGGGTTTTAACCCTTTGGTGGGTCACTTTGTTGATTTCCAAAAGCAGCTTCTGTTTCTGGAGTCCATCTTTCATAAAAGCTGTGCAATCTGTTGTCAATGACACTTACACTTTCCTGACTCCTGTACATACAAGACTTAAAATATACTTTCTTTATGTAGTGTGCCTGTCAAATAAAGGATGTAATTACTCAAACATTCCTTTTAATATATACCCAAATTAAACACTCACACCATAATGAACAATTCATTTAAAGGCTTATGAAAGTAATTAGTATGATCTAATACCAATGTTTGGTGGTCGTGTTGATAGAAAACATACAAAAGTACCAGTCATTACCAGGAACGATTTATAATCTATGGCACTGACACTCAGACAGAGAGGCAGTGTAAAACAGCCCAAACTAATGAGCTGTGCTGCAGCTGGAGAAAACTCAGTAGCAGAAATTAGGAGGTAATTACCCAATGACACAGATGAAGGAAAGGCAGAATCAGTGGGACTTGGCTAAAAACAGTTGGAAACATTCATACTCAGTGCCTTACTAATCCTCCTGCTAAGTCTATGTGGAAACTGGGTCCATATCCTGTGTTACCCTCTGCATTCCTATCTGTCAGTCACTTTTTGCATTAGAAATATTAGCCTGTTCATCTACAGGCTTTGCATGAAATAAGAAAAAGTAACACTTTACCCTTAATTACAACTTTTTCCCATGAAAGGCTTTCATAATTCAGGTTTAAGTCCTGAGCCCATGTATTTAAATCCAAAACGGTGAAGGACATAGAAGAAGAGTCACATAATAATGCATCTTCATACTAATGGGACAAAACCAAGGGGCACTGAGAAGGCTGAAATATCAGACTATAATGATTGAGTAATCTCTTTTTTGGTGCAAAGTACCCTAACGCATATTATATGGACAAAGAATATGATTAAAACTAATTTTTTTAAAAATCTCTTCCAAGGTCATAAAATGGATAAATCATCTATAAAGCAACATTTGATGTGGAGTGTAATTAAGCAAATTTTACAACATAACAGCACAGCTTGTTTTCTAAGGATTGTTTGCAAAGAAATACCAATTTGGATTGCACTACAGACCTCACTGATTGAAAACACAGGTTATTAGATTTGAAGAGCATTCCTTAGGATGAAGTTACATGAGGTAAGCAAACTGTCGCTGCCTAGAAAAAGCAAAATCTTCCTGCCTAGAGGAATCCGGCTGACCAACAGCATTATAGTTTCAAGTCACCCCAATCTGAGAACTCCATAAATGCTCAATTATCTACTAAGGAGGGAACAGAAAGAAAAATAAAATTTCTTCTTCTTTAGACAGCTTGTATCACTGATGGGAGGATGTAATGCAAGTTCTTGTAGAGTCTGGAGCAACTGCTAATATGACAGGCCCTATTACCTGTCAGATGTTACCTTTTCAGGTGGTAACTGTGGAAAAGTTGTAAAATTTTTTATTCTTATGTACTGGAGGGGTTTTTTTTTACTGTATTATTTTTTAAAAGTACTCTATTATTATTATTTAAGTGTATGGAGAATGGTAATTGTCAAAGTTCATAGAAATATAGAATCATTCAGTTGGAAAGAGACCACTGGATCATCAAGTCCAACCTTTCCTATCAATCACTAAACCATGCCTCTCAGCACCTCATCCACCCATCTTTTAAACACCTGCAAGGAAAGTGACTTAAGCACCTCCCTAGGCACCCTATTCCAGTGCCTGATGACCCTTTACATGAAATTTTTTTCCCTGATGTCCAACCTGAACCTACCCTGGTGAAGCTTGAGGCCATTACACCTATCACCTGGGAGAACAGGCCAGCACATTTGTCTCTACAACCTCCTTTCAGGTAGTTGTAGAGAGCAATGAGGTCTCCCCTCAGCCTCCTCCTCTCCAGGCTAAACAACCCCAGCTCTCTCAGCCACTCCTGGTAAGACTTGTTCTCCAGCCCCTCCACCAGCTTCATTGCTCTTCTCTGGACTCGCTCCAGAGCCTCAACATCCGTCTTGCGGCGAGGGGCCCAGAACTGAACACAGGGTTCAAGGAGCGGTCTCACCAGTGCCGAGTAGAGAGGGAGAATAACCTCCCTGGACCTGCTGGTCACACCATTTCTGACACAAGCCAAGATGCCATTGGTCTTCTTGGCCACCTGGGTACATTGTTGCCTCGTGTTCAGTCGGCTGTTGACCAACACCCCCAGGTCCTTCTCCTCCAGGCAGCTTTCTAGCCACTCTTCTCCTACTCTGTATCACTGCACAGGTTTGTTCTGCCCTAAGTGCAGGACCCGGCATTTGGCCTTGTTAAACCTCATGCCATTAGACTCAGCCCAGCAGTCCAGCCTGTTCAGATCCCTTTGCAGAGCGTCCCTACCCTCCAGCAGATCGACACTTCCACCCAGCTTAGTTATCTATGAGACATCTTAATACATAAGTAGTTGGTTATCATTAAAGACAGGATATCTGCATTTTAGTATACACTTGAACTGCTTACATGTATGAACATCTTTTAGAGTAATTGATATTTATAGATGTATCACTTCTAATTGCTGTCACTAGATAGTGGGTCACAATTTATGTAAGAAAAATTACTCTTGTTGCCATTTTCTATTTTGCAGATTATTCTAATTAGTTGTTATGTGATCCTAGAGCTGCCTTAAATTTGGTAGTCTGTACAGCCCATTTAAAAACATTGCTTTGAAATTTGAATTATGTTTTTCATCAGTAGAGTTTATGTAAAGAAGAAGTCTTTCATTCAGTAATATTCATTAAAATCTTCAGAACATTTTAGTATCCTTACATTATTCATCTACGTATTAAATGATTAGTTCTAATAGTAGAAGTGTCTTTGACCATCTTTCCAGGGACACTCCAGCCACATGTAATGATACATCATGGACTCTGTTGCCATTCCAAGTCATTGTAATGGAAAGAATGAGACAAAAATTGTGATCCCAGTGGGAGGTCTGCTATTCTTGGCCTCTGTTTTCCTTCTGCTCTTTTATTTCCAGCTACAGATTCTTCTCAGAAGAGTGGAGTAGGAAGATCAACAGCTTTATTGGGTATACAGACATAATACATTCTGGTCTTGGATATCTTTCTCTTTTTAAAAAGGCTGACCTAAATAAATTGACTGGCAAATAATTCAACGCCTTGTATAAAAAGCTACAGTGTGAATTCTCTCTTTAACCAAACCGCATGGAAATGTAGGACAAAATCCCGAATCAATCAGTTATGCTTTCATGTGAGGCACACAAAACATAGCTTTTACTTTATTTGAAATATCTGAAACTCTCTGTCCTATCCAGCAGAAAGACAAGAGAAAAGATTAAAAGAAAAAGAGTCCTTACAGAAATTCGATGACAGCAAGTCAAGAACCTAAGAACATTTTTCTACATATGTAGTTATGAGATGTAAACTCTCAAAATCTTGGCCAGAAGAACAGTGAGGAAGGAATATGCTTGTTTTAAGGAAAATACAAGATGAGAAGAAAAGAAGTGCATTCATTCAGTACATTAATTCTGAACAATTTGCACACATGTTATAAACAAATAATGCATTTGGATGCATAGAGCTACTCATCCTTGGCATGTATATATGGGAAGGAGATGCAGCCAACAAACAGCTTTGCAAATAAAGAACACAATGTTGCCTAGAAATGATGCTTTTCTTTGAAAAGATGAGTAATATTTCAAGATGAAAACAATTAGTATTGGACTCATATCGTATTTTTCCAATACTTTCAAAAGAACTGGAAAACCAAGAGACATATTACAATAAACTTACAAAAACAAAAACATGAAAGGAAATTTAGTGAGACTTTTGAGAACCGAGTATCTAAATTTGGACTTCTGAGTACAGTAGAGCAGCTGTATGTTAGATCTGGTTTTCCAGAGACCTGAGATCCCAATATCTTCTATTAAAACTGACATTTTTGAAAGCATGATCACCTATTTAAGCATTTTTACCTGTGCTTCAGCTCATGATGCTAAATTCCAATTTCATCATTACTTGAGACAAAGATATAAATGCTCTGCAAAGAGTAAAACATAATGAATAAAGGAAATACAAAAAGAAAAGACAGAGTTTTTTAAAATTATTGAATAAATCTGAAATGTCAGCCTTTATCTCAGTACTTTTGATCACTGAGGAAAGCAGTGCTGTTACTAGTTTTATGTTTGTTATTTCCACAATCAGAGCTAAATGGCATTTAGGCATTCATCATTTTAGTGTGGAAACATTGATACAACTGAGCATCCAGTCTTCTTTACTCTGTTGGCTTGTGCTACAGATAGACTGAGGCTTTTGAATAGCCAGTTAGAAGTAAACATCAGGGAATCTCATCTGTTTTAACAAGTGTTCTTCATCTCAGATGCTAAGAGCATACCATGCAAAGCCAGGAAAAGTAGTCTCTATTTGAATTGTTTCTTCAGTTTATGTGCACTGTAGTAGAACAGGTTCAATTTACTTTTAATGGAACTTTGCTCATTGCACCACAACACTCTTGATGTGAATATAGCTTTCCTTCAATTCTTTGGGGTACTCCTGTATAAAAATTAATTGTTTCTAGAGGCATTTGTATTCCATGAATATATCATAGAATTTTTATATTTTATCAAAACATACAATTAGGGAAATAATGAAATATATGCAATATATTTATTTTGCTCAAGGCACTTTTCATTTAAATGTTACACAATATGGTACATATTACTTAATTCAGCATTTATGGCTATCTTCTTATTGTTATACCATGGGGCTAAATATTCATATGAAGCAAGAGAAAGCACCGGTCTCCAATGGAATGCATCAGTGGAAGTAAGGCAGAGAACAGATATTAGCATTCCAGAAAGAGTGACTAGCTAAATTTCCCTGTGGACGACTTCCTAGTAGTAAGAACCAGGTTCCTCCAGGCTATGTAGAAGAGTGCCTAACCCATATGTCTTCCTGCTATAAGTGTGTGAATCTGTGTCACCTAATGCAATATCCTTTGCTGTAGTGATATATGTTAATTTTGGGGGGTCTGTTGGTTGGGGCTTTTTTTGCAGTAATGGTACAGTTTAGGTTCTTTAGTGGTCTTTTTCTCCTCTGGTCTAGTCACAGAATGTCCAGAGGCACCCTTTTTAATTTCAGAGACCCACTCCAGAGTCTTCCACAGATCACCCTGATGGAAGGAAAACAGAAGCCATAAAGGTAGTATTATCATAAATCAGGAACAAAAGTAGTATTCAGAACTGGAAAGAAGAGACCATCTATATAGGGAACCAGTTATTTTTGATGAGCAACAGAAAAGCAGTACTGGGAATTGCTTAATTATTATTTTTATGGAAACATACAGTTTAATACAGCCAGATTTACAAGTCTGCCTATGCACATATTAGGTGACTTCAGAGAGTTGCTTAGCCTAGGCAAGCAGCTCAGCTAAGAATATGCAGAAATTATTATTAGCCCAGGCACTTCTGTCTGCACAGAGAAATTTTGTTCCAACATAAACACAGTACGCTCTGAAAGTAAACATGTTATGGCTGCATACATATGGTTGCCTACTTACATAAAATAATTCTAAAAGGAAAGTTCAATAAGTGATAGTCAGCTTCAGAAAAGAACATAAACCAGATAGGGGAATATTTATCATGACTGATCCTTAGCAGCATAGTGGCTTAAATCAGCTGTGAGATGATAGGTTGCTGGTCTTGGACAATGCTCTGGCAAAGGAAAGCCTTATAAAATTTACAGTCTTATTTGGCTGAAGGTATTTATGCTCAAAACTGATCAATTCAGTCCAGGGCTTGGGGACTATTCCTGTATTCCTTACTGAAGCAAAGTTCTTACATAATGTATTATCACCAGTCTGTGCTTTCTGGAGTGCCACTGTCCAAATAATTCTGTCATATACTGGCAGATGATGATTTAGCCTAAATTATTCAAACTCTCATCACCTTTCAGTGGAACATGAAGCATTAAGTGCGTAGGAAACACTAACTAGTATAAAATATTATAGATTTTCCTTCTAGTAATACTGGCTACTGTAAACAACTCAAACTTGCATCCCATTCTCTACAGTAAAGATAACCACCTATCAAATTTGGAAAAGTTCCATAACCCCAAACCAGTATATTACTATTATCACCTAATGCTCTAGACTTACTTTAATAAATTCCTGCTCTTGAGGCAATGATGCTTACCAGGACAAGCTTAACATCTTCCTGTGCAAGGGACAGGCATTTTCAGAGCCTATTCCAACACCACGCAATGTGTTCCCCAGGAGGGAAGAACTAGCTTGATACCTTCTGCTCTACAGTCATTTTCTCAACACTTATTTTTACTTTTTTCAGAAATATGCAGCAACATGAATCTATTACTAAAATGAACCTAAACCATGACACATCTTTCCTACCTGCCACTAGGGAGTAAGTGTGAGAATGAACATGTGGCAGATGTTGTGTAGCTGAATGCGTTATTGGAAGTTGTGCAAATATTGGGGTGATAAGGTATCATATGGAATACAGTAGAAGATGACAGAATGCATGCAACAACAGAACCTAGGGAATTTATTTGTGCTGCAAGATTTCTGGTAGGGTTTTTTTTTCCCCCCTTTCCAGAAACATTGCTCCAGCTTAATGATCTCAGTCTCACTATAAACCTTAAAAGAAATGAATGTATTATCACAAGGTCTTCTACCTCTTTTTCAGATTATCTAAATAGAAAACTTTAAATGCCTTGCTTCCCGCCCCCCCCAGCTTATGTGGAAATTTGTTCCCTTAATGTAGTGTTTAATGGAGCTATTTTACTGCTTCCTTTAATATGTTTATGGTTTGTTGTGATATGTAGATAGATTAATAGAACTGAGGGCCCAAGCTGGCCTCCAAGTCACCTATCTAATCTGACTTCCTGCATATCGTAAGCCATGAAGGTTATGTCTACATCTTACAATGCTGCATGATGAAGAGATGCCTGAGCTAATTCCAGAATCATAAATATTTTCATCACATCATTATGGCATTCCTCCTGGGATGATTAGCTCAGTTGGAGCACTACATAACATAGCTATGCCACTGCTGGACACAAGCTAATATTTCTGCAAGAAACCCCAGGGACACCCCAACTCAACATATTTCAACATAAGGCTGCTTGACGTATGTTGGCATCCTCTCAGTTTCACTTAGTTTCTGTTGCTTGAGACAAACTAAAGATAATGCTGAATATATATGTGGGGGGTTTTTTTAATTCATTCTTGCACATGGTTCATAATTTGTATGTTTTGTAATATAACATTAAATATAAGTGAAAAACTAAGATAAGAAAGCCTATCTTAAGCATTCAGCTAGAAAAGTCCTGATATATATGAAGACAAGGTGATAAGCAGAACATGAAATTATTTTCACTGTTTTTAGTGTTACATGGCAATATGCAGCAGCTTCCAGGAGGGCTAGAGCCACGCAAAATTTTACACTGTAGAAAAGCTGTAGCAAACTTCCTACTCCTTCACAGTCTTGTTCTTCATTTGTATGTTGAAAATACAATGCAGAATACTTCCACTGGCAGAAGTTAACTTTGAAGTTGTATGGGCTGGCTCCATGTTTCCCATGGAGCCAGGAGATCCCTAATTTAATCATTACAGCATATATTCCCAAATAAGGCATCTCAATGATTCTATTCCTGAGCAACTTGATGAAAATCTGGCAGCAGTATGACCTGTCCTTCATTACAGTCCCTATACATTTTATTGGTATGGCTGCGTTCATTTTCAGGTTAAGATACTTACAACGGATTAAGCTAACAGCAAGGAAACAATGTAATACCCAGGCTTTCACAGGCTTATTCTGCATTGAAGAGCCAGCTATACAAGATTCATCAAAGACAAGGTAGTCACTCTTGTCATGGGAAAGAATAATAATAACTTGTATTTAATTATGTATAATTTTAAAGCTTTGCTTTGTTGTTTCAGTAATTTAACTTCTTCAACTTAGAGCTTCTCAGTACTTTGCATGGCTTATTCCCTAGCAAAGTGTCTCTTTCTGGCTAATTCACAACTTATGTTGTTGTAATATATAGTAGGCTAAAGACATATATTCATCTTTCAACAGAAACACTTCTTTTACTACACACAACCTAGCAGAGTGAATGTTTGCCTTTATTATGCAGATGTAAAAATGTGCTATTGTTTTGATTTTGACCTATGCTGCCCCTATCATCCTCTTGAGTTCACAATTGTCTGTAACTTTCACACTGAAAAGCAGTGATATGAATGTAAAAAGTCACTCCACTTTTCATCAGATTCTACTTAAGGCAAAATCCAGCTTCCCATTGGTAGCCCTACCATGCAGGGTAATAAAAGGGATTTATGAGCCACCAAACAGTTACAAATGCATGTGCAAGAATCCGCAAATGAATCACAAGCATGAGCCAGGAGAAACTGGAGCCTGAGACTAGTTTTAAATGCAGCAGTTTCTATTTGGCTCTTTATTCATAACAAATGTGCATGGTCACTAAGTAGAAAATAATTTTGTTTTCAAAAAAATAAACAAAATCTCTGTGAATGAGAAATCATAACAAAAGAAGCAACTGTAGAAATGATGACTATATTCTTCAGTAGCTTCTTTTGCCTTTAAACCCATAGTTGATTTCCGCCTTTTGAACACATTTGCTACAGTAACGTAGAGTAACAAAACCAGGATAAAAGGAGGTGATTTTTACTCACTTGTGTCACATGTCATCACGATAATCTCAGTTCTGAATGAGCATTAAAACTCAGGGTAGCAATATGACCATTTATTTAGTTTCTTTATTTGGTTGCTTTTTCTCTAGAAGAATATGAAACATAACTTGAAAATTTTAGATTTCCTTACCTATCTTAATTCAACTTAAAGCACTGCCTGCTTTTTAAAGTTTTGCTTTAATTCAGCCCCTGCCCAATCAAGTGCAAAGCTACAGATAACTGTTGTCATTCGGCTAAACTCAGTGCTTCTCCCCTAAATTAGGTTCTACTACACTGTCATCACAGCCTGTGGTACAGTCCTTTATTTTCCAGATCATCAAGATCAAGCTTGTCTTTAGGGAAAAAGTCTGAATACAGATCAGTCTGGTTCCCCTCTTCTCGTAACAATTTACTTAACTGGAAAATTAGTGCGCTTGATTACCAAAAGAGGCAAAACACAAGACGAAAAATAGCTTACATAGCTATTCAAAGTGCCTTGGCTTGTGTGTGATCCTGAGTACTAAGTTTGACTGTAGGTAGGTATGTTCCTCTGGACATACATGCATATACATCAAAAGATGATTTCTGTTGCAGAGGCATAATGCTGTTCTATACCAGTTGGATTTGGCTTCTTGTGGATTTTTATTTACTAAAATTTACTAGTCTTTTTTGAATGTCCACTTCTACTTAGCTGCTTTACAGTTCTTAATTTGGAAGCTGTATGCTCTTATAATTGGAAACGTTTCCTATAAACATGTATTTTGTTGATAGAAAATCTTGCATTCTATAAGACACTATGAAGTATGCAGTGAAAAGAAAGAGATGGTCTGTTTCAAACAGAGGAAAGTTAAGGCAGCAGATATTTATTGCTTTGCTCCATCTGCCATTCAAAGACAGAGCACGCCTGTTTCTTGTCAGCTTGCAATAGGAAGCAAAGCAGGATGTAAGAGCTGTTGCAGTACGGAGGAAAAGGGCACACCAAACATCATTCATGTCGAGTCCATTGTTTGAGCCGTACTTCTTCATCCTTTACATCTTTGTATATCCATATCATTTAGGTTTTGTCTACATGAACATGACATACAGCTCTTGAGCTGACAGTCAGTTTTCAAGCACTTCTAATTTACACTCTGAACATGTAGCTAATTATCCTCCAAGCCTATTCAGACAAGTAGTACCAATTATAATGCTGTTCATAGCTTCAAATTATGCTTAGTCAATATTGTCTCCATAAAGCAACAGGGAAAATATCTCCCATAAATGAAGTATTCTATGGCTTTCAGAAGTGTAATTTCTGAAGCCTTTATGACTATATTTTTGTTAAACTACTCTGTTGCTCCTGTTTCTTGCTTCATACATTACACTCTTTTTAAACCGTAAACTCAGAGATTGTTTGAGATGTCAGTCTCAGGTGCATCAGCAGGAAAATTTCCATGCTTACTTCAATTTATTTATGGACTACTGTAATAAGATGTAGGTTGCCATAGGAGATATACATAGAAAGGTTTGGAAGTAGATATTGAGGGACGTGGTTTAGTGTTTGATAGAAATGGTTGGAATCAATCATCCAATTAGTCTTTTCCAACCTGGTGATTCTATGATCCTATGATAAACTTTGCATTCTTTAGGTTCTTTGGCTAGGAAGAGGAATGGAAAATAATCTTCAAGAAGCTAGAGAAAAATAGACCTAATGGTGTCAGCATTTATTCTGAGAGAAAAGTTGGGAGTCTGAGTCCTTTTAATAGTTCATGAGGAAAATGAGGCAAAAAATGCTTAGATGTAAATTTGTTTATATAAAATTGACTCCCAGTAGTGCTTTTCATGTTACTAGTATGTGAGGCTTTCTTGCTTAGAAGTTGAATCCAAGATGATTTTTGTGCTCCCGTAGAACAAGCAGGATTCTGCATTTGGGCACTGGTGTAGTATTCCTGTGAAGCCTGGGAGTCAGGTTTTCCATATGTGGAGATATTTGCTAATGACTGAAGACACAGACACAGGGTACATAGCCAGTACCACATACTATGAATACTTATTTCACTGAAGCAGGGCAATGTCCGTTGAGGAAATCATCAGCTATAGTAAAACAAACAAAATATCCCATTAACCAAGTTCCGTTTTGTTCTTTATAACATAGAAGGGAAAACTATCCTTCTTTTTTGTCTTTCCTCTATGTAACCTATCTCACAATACTCATCTATACATTAGAACTTACAACACAAGATGTAACTGTTACCTTCACTCCCAAAGAGAGCTGACCTGCTACTGAATGTATGCATGAATAAACAGAGAGCCCAGAAGCTTACCTGTCTTCACTTTCCAGCAATGAGTCCACTTAGTTTTACTGTTGCATCCCTTAACTCCTTGACACCTTCAAACCACTGCACACTCAACAAAGCTGCTATTGCAGAGTACACTATGGTGAATGTAATCTCATCCAAACCACATGGACACCTTACACTGGAGGCAGGCAATAAGAGGAAAAAGAATCTCCCAGGACCCAGACCTCTAAACATCGATCTCTGAGATACAGTCAGGAGATAGCCCCACAGGGTTCAGCTTCTTTAGGTTATAATTCAGTGTTATAGCCAACACTTATGCAGCTGAATCAGTTACCTATACTTTCTCAAGAAGATAGGACAATAGAATCATAGAATCATTAGGTTGGAAAAGACCTTAGAGATAATCAAATCCAACTATACCTGTCTACGACTAAATCATGTCCCCAAGCACCTCATCTACCCACCTTTTAAAAACCTCCAGGGAGGGTGACTGAACCACTTCCCTGGCCAGCCCGCTTCAGTGCTTGATAAACCTTTCTGTGAAGAATATTTTCCTAATATACAATCTAAACTTCCCATGATGCAGCTTGTGACCATACCCTCTTGTCCTATCACCTATCATTTGGGAGTAAAGGCCAACACCCACCTCTCTCCAACCTCCTTTCAGGTAGTTGTAGAGAGCAATAAGGTCTCCGCTCAGCCTCCTCTTCTCCAGGCTAAACAACCCCAGTTCCCTCATCAGCTCCTCAGAAGACTAGTTCTCCAGCTCCTTCACCAGCTCCATCACTCTTCTCTGACCATGCTCCAGGATCTCAATGTCTTTCTTGTAGCAAGGGGCCCAAAACTGAGCACAATATTCAAGGTGTGGCCTCACCAGTGCCGAATACAGGGAGAGAATGACTGCCCTGGCCCTGCTGGTCACACTGTTTCTGATACAAGCCAAGATGCCATTGGCCTTCTTGGCCACCTGGGCACACTGCTGGCTCATGTTCAGTCAGCTGTCAGCCAACACCCCCAGGTCCTTCTCTGCCAGGCAGCTTTCCAGCCACTCTTCCTCTGGTCTGTAGCACTGCATAGGGTTGTGATGTCGCAGGTGCAGGACTCTGCACTTGGCCTTGTTAAACCTCATAATGAGGTTTAGTTCATGGCCTTATCTAAATGTTGTTAATAGGAACTTTTCTTGCCTTAAAAATCCTCTCCATGACCAGAAGGGTGCATTGTCTACACAGAATTAATTACTGCGGAACTTGAAACTATGAAGACGCCTACCATGGGTGGAGTCTAGCTAAGTATTTCAGTGTTGAAATAATGGCATAAGAAAGGCATCTTTTGACTGCCTATTGTAACAGAGTATATCCTCATGTGGAAAGCATTTTTACACCCTATTCATCAAACGGAAAAGCCTCCATTGATGCAGTACAATTGTAAACAGAAAGATTTTAAGAACCTTGCACAAGAAATCTGACTGTAAAGTTTATGGTACTGCTGAAGCTCCTGTTAATGTCATGCTGACAACTAGTTGACTTCCCCAGCATCTGGTGCTACTACACTTGATCAGGTCAGTAGTGACTGGGTACCAATACACTAAGAATGGGAAGGGGACTGCTTCTAGTTTGCTCTGGGGATGCAAGTCAAAAAGCCTTATGGCAATCAATTTTAGAACAAACACCTCAGAAAAGGAAAGAAAAACCAAACACTGAATTCAGGCAATATCCAACAGCTAATTCTGCTCACATGAAATAAAGCAAATAGGAATATTTAATGCATAAAGCTTGAAACTTCAAAATCAAGAAATGAGAAATTTCATGACACAGTGTCTGAAGAACAATTTCCCTGTGCATGTTGACAGGACTCATGATTAATTGCTTATATGTTGTCTAATGGCATACACAAAATTCATACTCTGTAACTAGGCCAACAAAAAGATTTTGTAGAATTCAAAGAAGGAATATATAGGGTTGTTTGAGATGAACTGAATTGTGATCCAGTGTAACTTACAGCCTAAATATTATTTTTATTTCATTCACATTAGACCCAACTGATATCCAGTGCAAGGTTGCTGGCATTTTCCCCTCAAAAATGATTTCTTAGCATTTTAGCACAACTGTTCAAACTATAGTTTCTTCTCATAAACCAAATGCAAAACCAAAATCAATCTAGAAATTCTGAAACCCTACCATATGCTATGGTTATTTTAACAAAACTTATCTGCCACTGTAAAGGTCAGTTTTTCAATTGTTCACAAACATGCCATGAATATCTACAGTGCAGAAAAAAAGACAACTATTATTCTGGGAAATTACATGCTTTGTTGACTGCCCCAGTAACATTCAGTTGAACTGTTGGTTAAAATGGTTTCCAGAAGTATAATTCGTATTTGAAGTCTTTCTGAAGGCAAAAAAATGAGAGTCCTACAAAAATAAAATCCTTTTTTCATTATTCAACCTAAAACAGAACTTTCATCTTGTGTTGACAGAACTAGTTTTTATGCCACTTGTCTGACTGTTTCTAAGATAGTTTCTTCTATCCAAGCTGGCATAAATCTGTGCTCTGTCTACTCAGTAGCAAGAATTATGCAATAGAGCTATATCCAAGGTAATAAACTCTGGGGGGGGAAAAACAAAACAAAACAACTTATGTATATTGGAAGGTTTATCAGTGATACTTAGGAGTACTTTCATTAATTAAAATATCATTAAATATGGTGTAATGAGATCAGTGTAGAGTGGATGGCTAAATTCACATTTTGCAAATTTGGCACAAAATACTGGTGTCTGGACAATATTAGGTGGAGTACTAGTAAGGCTCTCTGAGGAGTGCATTCACCACTCAGACACAAGTGAGTTTTGGGCATGGCCATATTTGTATTTCTTGGCATTAGTGGCACGATATGAGTCTTGGCTCTATAAAGACTTGCTCCATGTTTCTGAATAATAACTGGGGTCAAGTTAAGGGCAGAATATTCACATTTTGATAGGTTAACAGCTGGTCATGGCAGGGAGGCTGGTGCAGATTGATTCCCTGCACATTAGAACTATCCTACACAGGATATCATTCTGACTGGTTCTTCTCCCCTGTGTATATTTGAGCCAAACACATTCAGAAAGCAAACTTTATAAATTAGAAAAATTGCACATCCATGTGAAGACTAAGATTTGAAACAAGAGACAATGTGACTGTAGTTTACATTAAATCCAGTATGGAACAAAGTAGTTAATGCATTTCTGCTTTTGGCTGTTTCTCACATCTTCCAACAGAAACTGGAAACTTTTTTCCATCGGAAGTGCTGCAAACATATATGAAATCACTTTTGCCATGTCTAGACAGTTGGCCATTTTAACAGATACTGCATCAGGTCCTTAGCATATGAAAGAGTAAAAGACACTGAGATTTTGAACATTTGAATGTAACTTAGGTTAAATTAAGCAGCAGATCAGATATCCCACAAGGCCAATCTAGAATTTCTAATTATTTTCCAATTACATTTATCATTTCCTTCTGGAATGTGAAATGGAATCAAATGGAGTAAGTCAACAGTCGAACTATTATTTCTTGAGAAAGACCATTTTCTTGTCATGCAAACCAAGAATTAGAGAGAATAGTTGATTGTACTTTAAAAATTATTTCAATAACTTTCCATTTAAATTTATTTTAGTTTTCATTGCTTCATTTCTGAAACCAGGGCTCCTAGTTCTTTGGTTTCCTCTCATATCTTCCTTTAAATTTCTGTATGATTCCAGAGTCATGCATATGTCTAGTATGAACAGATATAGCTACAATTTTCTGCAAACAAGGCTGCAGAGAGCCCCTTCTTACAGAAAGGCAGGTTTTGCTTGGAGTAATGTCCAGTTACTCTGAGTAAATTCTTCACTTAGGAAAAAAATTACTTTAGAGAAACTACCTAAATAATTCCTTTAAACCTATTAATTCATTATTAAATTTACACACGAGGTCTTTGGTCATACCACTTCTGTATCTTATGCTAGCCAAAAAAAAAATCCAGTGTTAGGGAACTTAGACCCTCATTAAACTTTCGGTATTGCTGAATACATGTTGTTATTATTATGTTGTTGTTACAAAAAGCCATATGGATAATTTTTCCCTTTAGTTTAATCTGCACTGATTTGGAACAAATAAACAAAAAATTGCAATAAGCCTTTCATAAGCCAAGTCATTCACAGAGGTTTGGATTTATATAGATTTGAGAGTAGAGAAACAACTAGCACAAGTTTTTTGTAGAAAGCAATCTCTAATAAGGTTTGATTTATTTGAGTTTGATCGTATAATACTAATTGCTCATTGGTTAGATTACAGGGAAAAGGGAACCTCTCGATATGTTGTTAGCTTTGAGTATAGGAATCAATTAGGAGTAGGTAGGTTTTGAAATCTGGTTGAACAAAAGCTAGGTAGAAAAGAAGGGAGCTTCTCTGCTGGTTCCTCTTTACTTTTAACTTTGCCATAAGTGATCTAGGATCTCTGAGGGACAGAATGATTTATTCTTCTGAGAGTCTTCATAGGTTTTTTTTTTTTTTCTTAGCTAGAAGTGTTTTTAATACAAACCCAGTTTCTATTCATATGTGTTTGGCAAAAGCAATCAACAAGTATTTAGCTAACAGACCCATATCACTTTTAATGTGTATACGCATATACACATATTTATACAAATTTAAGGAAATTAATAATTCTTGGGTCTAATCCAATCTTGGTACATATCCACAGAAGTATTTTAGATTAGACATGGATTTAGGCCTCTAAATATACTAGATTTAAGATTTTAGAAAGAGTCTATTCTAAGTTTAGGACACATTTCTTTGCTTGGCATGGATAAACCTGAGTAAGTACAGCATCTCCAAAATAGGAAAAGAAGAGAAGAATGTTTGGAGTCTTTGTAATGCAGGCCTGTAGGCAAGTTTGTTTACAAAGATGAACACTGCTAGCTGAGCAATAACTGTTGGATACTAACAAAAACAATTGTAAACTTGACACTAATCAGCTTAGGCAAAGGTAAATGCTAGAATAATTTCTGGATATAAAATTTTGACTGCTTTCCCCTTTTCCCCACACAATTTCACAAACTGGCACAACAAGGATCATGACATCACGCTCCAGTGCAACACTAGAGTTTGTTAATTGTTTAAAAACTACACAGAATTGAAGATAGGGGTTTTTTTCTTTTTTCTGTATAACTAGATAAAGAATAATTTTTTGACCCCTAATCAGGTGCATGATTCAAGGACCTGATCCCTATGTCAGTTTCCAGGAGTACCTGTAAGGCATATAGGTCAGAAGAGTTCCAGAAGAAAACAAAAGTTTCTAGGAAAGCTCTCTATAGAGTTGTTCCTCATTAGATCTCTTTTGCATTCCTGCAGTACTGACATAAAATACAACTATGTGAACTATAGAAGGATACAAATCTTATGCCTGCTTAAAATAACATCAAAATAGGTATCTGCCAGCAATATGTTTTGAGTTACATTGGACTGGACATAAAATGAGAAAAACAACATAAAATCACTGTATAACATAAGACAAACTGTAATGGTGCTATATTTTATGTCTGATTTTCACAGTGCTTGATTTTTTTCCTGCTAGCCTTCATTTTCTCTGTGCTAGGAAACACTTCACTAATTTTAATATCAGTTTAGTAATTTGCCCTAGAGAGAGAAAAGACAACTACATGAATAAGAGATGGCAACAACAAAGTGAGTCAGAAGAAAAAAAGAACTAATTCTGATGTATACAGATAGGAAACGTCACTCTCTCTTCTCCCCAAGTGAGGGAGAGAAAATAAGGAAGCTCATGAGAAAAGGAACAGGAATGGAGTCATGGAAAGGGTAGGATATACTAATTTTGTGAAGTCTTCGTGCTAGAAGTGCACCCAGAGTTCAAGAATATTAAACTGGATCTAGCAAGAGAATGAAGCATAAACAGAAACCATATAAAAAATCCAGTTTAAAATCAGGAATGTTTTTCAGGGACAGTTTTTCTTGAAGTGCCTAGCTCCCTTGCCCTTGGGGTTTCTGTTTCCATCCACCTTGTATAAGTGGTCAGAGAGAAGAATGCAACAGAATCACAAAATTGGAGATACTGTTTGATTAAAAAAATGTGTCACTTTGTTTTAGAGTTATACATGGAACAGGAAAAGGGGGCATGAATGTAGTAAACTACTAAATATTTAAGTAGACATTTGATTTGCAGTCTGGTCACACAGAAGTCACTTCCAATCATGAGCGCTAAAGATATGGTTCTTTTCTAACACTCTCCAAGATATACTTAGTATCTATATATTAATTACTGCAAGTGATTCTTTTAGTAACTGCAAATTAGCTTTTCCCTACACTTAGTTATTTTCCTTCCGACAAGTAACTTTTCAGCCTTTGTAAGGTAAGCTTGGGTTTAGCTAAACTTACACTGTCTTGTTTATATCTAAGGATGCAGCTTGATGTTAAAACTAAACTAATCAAATCTTAAACTGCTGTGAGAAGAAGCAATCTTGCTTCCTATTTTCCCTCCCAGCTATTTAATTCAACCCCTCCACCCCATCTTTGGGCAGAAAAATATTTTCTCTCTTCCTTTTTCTATTTTGCCTTTTTTGTTTCTTTTTCTTTCTCTTTTTCTTTCCCTCCCTTCCTCCATCCCTTCCTTCTTCCCCCTTCCCCTCCTCTTCCACTTTCTCTTCCTTTTTTTGTCTTTTCCTTCCTTTTCTTTCTCTTTTTCTTTCTCTCTCTCTTTCTCTGTCTTCATCCCTTCCTTCTCCTCCTCCTCTTCCCCTCTCTTCCTTATTTCTACTTGTTCTTTTTTTTTAATTTCCTTTTTTCCTTCTCTCTCTTCCTCCATCCATTCCTTCTTCTCCTTCTCTTCCCCTTCATCTCCCTTTTCGTTTTTCTTTTCTCCTTCCTTTGATGCTTCATCCTTCCCTCCTCTCTTCTTCTTTCACTCTCCTTTTATTTCTCCTGCCCAGGGTTGAGATTAGAACCATTGATGGTGCCAGACGATTTGGTAGCAAAGCGTGGGGCAGGACGAGGTTCCCTACCTGGAGAGTGGCTGTCAGCAGAGGGAGCTCACAGCGTTGTTTCCAGGGGTCCTGGCTCTTAAACTTTCCTCTCTGCTGGAATAATAGGTGTAACAAGAACAGCATTGCACGTGAAAGTGCTTTCCCATCCATTACAACATCAAGTCTGTAATTTAAATAAGCAATGGCTTAAACTGAATGAGAGCTTTACTCTTAGTCCTTATGGCAGGTTTCATAGCTGACGGTTAGAATAGTCACAGTTTATTTAACCATTTGGTGAGAATTCAAACCTGATATGTGCCATAAAACACCTGAAATCACTTCTAAAGAACAAGAAGGTAACAGAGCTTTGGGAGAGCCAAAAGTGGCCTTGTAGCTCTTACAATTTCCAATAAGCAAGTAAATTTACATAAGAAAATTCTAACTAGCTAACTTGAGCAACATGCTCTCAAAAGTCAGGAAAACCTAATGATAAGCTTTAACTTCCTCAGTTTTAACTCTTCATATAGTATATCCTGTAGCTTTTATGGTGGACTATAAATAACAAAATGATACATTAAGGTTTCCATTTAATAAGGAAACCAGGAACAGAAAATAACACATGTACCACTTGGCCAAGTAAACACTGGGGGAACAGTCTTAAATTTTAGTGCTTCCTGAGTCTGGATTGAGGATGTTTTAGACTCACATCTGGATCAAATGATGTGACTTCAGTCCTTCTCAGATATGGTACCATGGCATGAGATATATTCTTATACTAGTATAACTTGGCTTCAATGGTTGGGGGCACAGTGGTGTCAAATTTTATTATATTGAAAAGCAACAGTTATGAATTTTACCACCAAAGTAATTAATTTGAAAGAAAAGTTGCAATGCACTGGAGGAGTGAGATGTTTAAGAAAATCTCATCCTGTACTAATAGAAATTGTGCTTCTTGACATACATTTAAACAAAAGAGTGCACAGTTGATTGCAGTTGATAATGAAATTACACCCAAACCACTAGATCAGTTGCAAGTAAGTTGTTCCTGATTTACACAAGCGTAAGTGCAGATGAATTTATTACATTTAAATATAAGACCATAGATCCCAAGAGCCTTCATTTTTGGACAAGAACATTTGTTCTGTCTTCATGGTACTCACAGCAGAAAGCTCCCATGGTGAACTCCAGTTCTCTCTTTCTTTGTATAAAAATAACATTATTTTTTCTAGGGCTTAGCTGAAGTCTCTGTAATGAGCACCTCTTCCTTGTTTTAGAGGGCAATGTAGGTGCACACAAGCACAGATGAGTAACAGAAGCCTATTTTTGAGACCCATGATAACATAAGACAAACCAAGATGTATCTGGTGTAGTGTAAGCACACTGTAAAGTGTCCCCTGCAAGTAACAGTCTTCAACAGCTACAGCATCCAGGAAAATGGGCCAGACTCAGTTTTGAACTGACATGGTTATGGTGATGGTTTCAGACGTCTTATCACACCCACCTTGGCACATCGTACTTTACTCAGAGAGTGGGACTGAAGAGGATTAGAATGAAACTTATCTTTCATCTTCCTAATCCTTTCCCACCTGGACTCCAGATGGCCTCCATCAGGTTTTGCAGATGTTTAAAGTTACACCAGCTTCACTCATACTACAATGTCCAGTACATCTTGTAGAGAACCAAGAATGCAGCTTCAGCCGTTTTACCTACCAGAGCTACATTAGCTGGTTTTGCTCTAAGACATTTTGTGAATGAGACCTATCTTCCTCAGCACCTGTAGGTCTTCTCAGTTAGAACATGGGGTTTGATTCACAACAGCCTGAGGACTCCTCACTTTCACAGTATATATGTTTAACTTGAGCCATTTGCTCTGACGTTCAGTCACTCAGACCTTTGCTCAAACATTTTGTATGAAGGACCAGAGCACACATTTAAAAGAGAATTTTACTCTACTGATCCAGGACTGACAGCACTATAGCACTAGTGCTGTTCCAGTCTTCCAGTTCCATTAACATCTCCAGTTGGAGATACTAATGCTTCTGCCTCTGAAATTCCTGAATTAAAACTTGGACCAGTTAAGTTTCTAAAAGGAATTTGAGGTAGCTATGAACATCAGAGATTGTATGTGAGAGAACCCAGGGAATGTCTAGAACAAGGGTGGGACATGCCCAGAGGTACTTTTCTGAAAGACACATGCACACAGCTTCTCCAGGCCAGAAGTCCACAAATAAGTCCAAAATAACAGGATGTCTCCTTCACCTCTACATGTGCTCTGGAAGATATTGTCTGCTGAAAACAAGACACACACACAGCAGAATGCCCAGCACATTTGTCCAGCTGCCACAAGTAAAATACCCTGGAAAACTCTGCCTGCAAAAATACGCACGCAAAACACACAAATGCTACCCTGCTGCAGAAAAAAAAAAGGACCCCAAACACCTCTGAGGAACTGCTATATTTTATGTAAAAATCATGAACACCTTGTATTCCTTTTTAGTTCTAACCCACATTCCCAGGAATTACTTTCTTCTCTGATCGCCACAAAAATTGAAAGGACAGCCCTGTCCTGCATTTTTCAGGCAAATGCATAATTATGATACAAATCAAAACTTCATTATCGTTGCATGTAAGTTCTCTCTGCAGATATTTTCAGGTGGTTCTATTCCAAAATTATTGAGCCATATAAAATACATCTGTGGTCATGCCTGGCAGAGTCCTTGTAACTCAGTGGATAAGCACTGATTACACACAGTAAAGTTTCCTAAGTACGGCTTCAGCAGAGACAAAGTGCTGAGATTTTAAACAAGATCTCATAGTGTTTTGGTGAAGAAAATATTTATCTGGTGGATTTGCTGCACTGTATGTTTCTGGCATGTATTTTTATTTTCCTATATGTTCTGGGAAGGTTATCAAAATATCAAATAAACTCATAAGAAAAACTAAACTACTTCTAAATGTGCAAGTATTTCTTTTTCATTACCTTTTAAAAGTATCACAGTGAAAATTAAAGCACAGGGTAACTTCCACTTAGAGTTTCACACTGCATATAGCCGATCTTGTGTGACTTTGATACAAAAAAAGAAGAGAATCATCAGGGAAGAGATGTAGACCATGCAACTTTTACACCTTGAACTGGTTTTTGGAAGAGCGTGTTGAAACCAGTAACATGTGGAGTATTTTAGGTAGTGTTGGTCTGAAGTGGGGGTTTCCCACCCTACCTGGATATAAGCTCCTCCTACTTCTACCTGCATTAAAATTATTGTTCTCAAACCTGCTAGGGCTTAGCCCTTGGGCAAGTGCCTTGTAAGGAGTTGCCCAGAAGATGGGGCTGGGAAGCTCTGGCTCAGGATTCCAGAGGTGAGACTGCAGTAGAAAGCACAGAGGTTTCTTCACAGTTGCAAATGGGGCAACTACCTGAAGTCCCTAAAGTTTACAGCTTCTTCCCCTCTTCATACAAAGAAAAACTCCTCAAAACTTCACTACAACCCATTTCAAACCAATCATTTAGCTATTGGGCAATTTTCAAGTAATCTGTTATCTGCATTACATTCAGTTGCTGAGAGTAAATAACAGTTTTAGCTGCAATTAAAAAGCAATGAGTATGCTAGTGTACAATAATGTAACGTTCACATAAAATGTGATAGAGAAGATAAAAACAACTTCTGGTAGTCAAAATGAGCAATAGACTATAACTACATCAAACAATTTCAGATTATATGTTAGTAAGCATATGTACGGATAGTGACAGAAGATATTTCCTGGAGCCTCCAGCAGCAACTTGCAAGAGCAGATTGGACAGAGACCTCTAAGAAGGACACACGTCTTGCCTGGGGTGGTGAGCTGAAGTTTGTCCACATCTGTCAGCACTGTTTTCTCTGGCAGGAAGGGAGTCACAACAAAAGGCACCCAGCAGACTTATTGCCACCCAGCCTGGTTTGCCAGGTTATTCCCTGCACTTCGAATTCTATTTTCATTAGGTCTTTTCCTATTATTTTAAGTCTTTACTTACATTGCTTTCTGCAGTATTACTACAGCAGACGGAATAATCAGCATAAAACAGACATGGCCAACTCCATTTTTTCAACTAGTTGGCTGTGGTAGGAATCATTGTCTAGCTATTCAGCATGGCCTGATTTACCTTGCTTTGCCAGTGGGTTAAGTCTATTTAGAACAAACATGCAGGAAGAATCTGTGGTTTGTTCCCCTTCCAAAACTGATTTGGAATGATTAACACCTACTTATTATAGCTTTCTGTACAATATTAATGAGATATCATTCTCAATAATGTTTTCTGAGAAGTTTTGACAAGTTAAAACTGGCTTGCTCAGCAAAACAGAAAGTGGAAAGCAGAAGGAAAGGGAGTATTTTAAATATACAGTTGCTTCATAGCTCCCTAGTGCCAGTGCTTTGGAAACATATTCTGCATTAGCCTCCAATAAAAATTGGTGAGAATCCAAAACTCTTATCTTTTGGTTTTGAAAAGTATGCCCTTGTTAGACCATTTTATGTAATAAAATGTTTAAACATTTATTAATAAATGTCTGTCTTTTTTTTCAGAGACACTGGGGTCTTAAGGCACAAGTTTCACATTCAGTTTTCCATCAGTGGATTTTTGCATCTGCCCCAGGAATAAAAATAATGATATAAAAAGAAAAACATTACAGAAATAGGGTCTTGCAGAGAAGCTGGCAATTCTAATGACAAATATTTGTTGGGCTCCAGAAAGGACACAAATAATAGAGCATAATTGTAATACTAAGCATGAAGTGTGTGACAATGTTAAGTCAGGAAATAAAAATCATGCTTCCTGTGTAAATTAATTGGTACTACAGGTAGAGGCTTATTGGTGGACTGGGTACACATATGTAAGATTTAGCTCAAAGGATGGAAGAAGGAACACGTGGATGTGGACAGAATTAGAAGAGGAAAAGTGTTAAATGGTTCTAGCCACAGCCTTAGAGTAAGGCTCTGAATTTCAGGAGTCGGGGAAGCAGACAGGATTTAGAATATCACAAATCCCTTTTTCCAGAGTCAGTCCAGCAAATTTTTACTGACTCTGTCATAGATACAATTTACAGTTAGGAAAATATGGATTAATAACAGCCCTTGACTGTGGCTAGGGGCAATACTGTTTTTCATTGTCAAGTTTTACCTCTCTTGGATGATCCTGACATTTAAGATAATGTCTAAACTTTATTTCAACCACTCTGTTCCAGCAGCCTAGAAAATTCAGAGATGCCAAGAAGTGTCAGACAGGGTGAGATGAGGTGGAAACTTTCCATTCCTGTAATCACAAAGGAGCTGTGATCAGTTACTTGAACAGGTTTATATAATAGTATTTTAGTTTATCTAGCAAGTGTTAGTAAGTCTACTAAAAGTCCTCTTTTTTAATGGGAGAATTCATCCTCACCCTTTTATATCTGAATGGAAAAGTGATAAATCTCCTTTGGGTTTCCTTAGGCTGAGATGCTAACATGGGATGTTTCATCACATTTTAAGTAATGAACCTGTGAAAACAAAGCATTAGGGTGGTTTAAAGTTTGCATCCCAAAAAAACACATCTTTCATCACTGAGTAAAATGTATTACATAAAATAATGCAATTGGATATCTTGGCCATACCGTGAAGATTTATAATACAACTTCTCTGCCAGAATTCCTCCTCAAATTATTACTTTAAGAAAAAGAAACACAAAAAAAAAGTTTTGCCTTTAAAGTTCTTCATATACCAAGTTTTCTAAGAGTCATATCATAACTCATTTTTACAGCAGAAATCCCTAGAGAAGCAAGAGGAAGTTTCAAAAGCTCTTTATTTCAACAGAGTTGGCTCATTGTAAGCAATTGTTTCAAGTACAATTATTTCACTTATCTGAAGACCAGAACTTTAGTAAACAGGAAAAACTGATTTAACAAAGTATCTTGTTTTCAGAATCATGGCCTATTACTAAACCTGGCATATCTTGTAATCACTAGACAATTACCCAAGAGAACTTGGTCATTAACCTGAATTTTTCTGTACTTGCTTTTTCTATCGTTTATGCCAAAGCCCTGAGTCTAAATCTAACTAAACATGGAGGAATGCTTGTCAAGAAACTAATTAGACCTTTTTAACTCTGTCTTAGTACATTATCCTAACCTGTTATGACTGTGATGGCAAATAAAACCACCCAAACCAATATCAGATTCACCCGAAGGTTCACCGTTCCCAGCCAGCAACCCAGAGGGGCTGTCAGCAAAATAATCACTACTTGTCCAACTATTTTATGAAGTTGGGGGTTTCCGTCCATATTCTCATCTTATGCTTGGCTTAAAAGACAAAGACAAGCATTGCTGTGCTGGAAGGCCTTAGTAGATGAACAACATGTAAGAGTCCCTAAGAACTGAAGCAGAAGTAATAAATAGGAAGGATGTCATTTAGTTTTTACAGAGTAGATTTTAACAAAGTAATTCTAAATGTTGTTGCATGAGCACACATTCATTTCTGTAAAGGCTCTTTCCTGTAATTTATGAGCTACTGCTCCTCAGAGGCTGAATGCAGCCCATGGTGGGTGAGTCGTGCTTGCAACATAAGCTGTTCCTCAGGGAAGGCTTCAGTGCATCCCACCCACCTCAGTAAGAGGGAAAAAGCACATCAATGCCTTCACTTCAGCTTTCCTTCTGAGCTACAGACCATTGCCAGTCATTGACTGAAATGGTCACCCTGCTGAAAAGGAGCCACTCTACCTATTTCTTCCATAAGCAAGCATTAGGTGAGCAACTGCAGACCTTCTTGACTTAACTGTCTTGCCAAATCTTGTGATCCACGTGTTTGGTGTGATTGGTACAGCTGAAGCTATCTGGTCTCAAAGACAAATTCAAGTAGATGCAAGAGGCAGTGTGATGCTTTGCATAAGAAAGCTGCTCTTGTTTTTTGACTGCAAGGAGTGGTGACCACTACCAATATCAGGTTATCCATGAGACAGTTTGGAGGAACTGAAAATGATTATTTAACATTGTAGGCAAACCTTTTACATCTGTCTGTTCTTTGATATGTTTTTTTGTCTTTTCTCTATATGCCTACAAGAACTGTATATTAGCAGAATCATGGAAAATTAATCTATATTAATGACACAATTCCATAATGATATATTTTTAAATGTAATTTTTAAATGCTCTCATGTTTATATTTTATTGATTTATATTAATGAATATAATGTTATATGCATTTTATAGAAACATAACATAAATTATAAAACTATCATTAAAATACTTGTTATTAAATATATTTACATAGCATCTCTTAAATATACACATACAATAAAAATGAATTCATTATATTCATTTTAATTAGGAACAGACGTCTTTTTTCACCTATTCTATCAAAAAATCTTCCTAACTTTTTTCAAAATATCAAAAATGTTCTATGAATTGTTTTTCATCACATTTTGGCAATTAAGGAGTGGATATTAACTTAATATCTAGGTAAATATGGTAATATTTTAAACTATGGTAATTGTATTCATTACAATGATTTTTTTCAATCATAGATATGATCTAAGTGATGAAACTGTAGCTATTAAACCATTTATGTGGCCTTTAAATCTTTCAGACTGGTATTGCAACTATCAAGATTTCACAACCACTTTTTTAGCTGTCTAACAATTTCTTACAAGGCTAGATAATGCTGATCCAGGTTGTAGCACTATTGCTTTTGAGCACTATACCATGGTTTGGAGCCAGACTTTCATATAAGTTATCCCAGCAATAGAATTATAATTAATCTTTCCTGTATAGAAAACCCTGCTGAACATTCAATCTGTTCCTTTTTCTGTGCATATAAAAGTCTATTACAGATATTACTCCTTCAAAATTATTATATTATATAAAGCCTAATTGTACTGTGAGAATTAGTTAAATATTTATTAGATGAGCTAAGCAATCTGAATTTTCACCAGCAGCAGGTAATCGCCCTTGGAAGTTAATGGCTCAGAAAGAGATGTTGCAGGAAGAGGAAATGCTTTATGCCCTTAGAATTAAACCTTCAACTGATGCAAGTTAAATAGTCCTTGTTTCCTAAGGAATGGCCCAAAGTGACGGGTTTGAACTGCTGCCAAATGTAATGCAGGTTTAATATTTCTCATAGAAGAGGGACATTTCTTTAAGGGCAATTTTATTAAGGTTGTTTTCAAATTTTCTTACAGAATCATTTGGGGGTTTTTAAGTAGAAAATTTTATCTTAATTTTTAAAAATCACGGTTCTTAAGATGCGAACAGTCAATTCTGAATTTGCAGATTGTTTTGGGAAGAATACAGAAAGAGACAGGAAATAAAAACATCCAGAACTGTGAGTTTCAGTCAAGCCCTTTTATGGCAGAGCTTCCTGGCCTTGTCTGCTGCCACTGAGCTGACATTTCCAGGTTTCCTCATTCTGCTGTAGGGCACTAGGACAGAAAATACAGACCAGTATTTATATTTAATTTTGTAAAAAATAAATCATTTTGGAGATAAGAACCTTGGAGGACTTTTTGTGACTTTGTAACCTTGTTACAAAGGTTGTTACCTTTTTTGTGACTTTGTAACCTCAAAACCTTGACTGTCAATCCAGCTTTAATTTTGATTAGCACTAAAAGGAATAATCCTGTCTTATTTCAATAAAAATGTTAAGTAACTCTTGATTTTTATTCCAAATGCAATCATTGTCATAGGCCTGACTATACTTCTAGAACATGATTTGCTTTCGTGCTATGCTTGCTGAATAAAAACTATAAGCTTATGCTCTGTTAGTATTCAGAGAAAGGGACAAAGACCTATTTTTGTTAAAAAGAAACTAGAAGCCAAGCATGTTTACAACAAATATGTTTGAGATACTTGCTCTCAGAAAATGTCAGGCATAATTCCTAAAATGTAACTGAAACCTGTATTACATGGTCACAAGTAATCTGGGAGAAAAATGGATAATGAGCTGCTAGCCCAGGATGTGAAACCAGGAAGAGTAGAAGTAACAAACAGCTACTGTAACTGAAGGATAGGTCTAGGAATTGGAGGAAGAGACATAAGTGAGAATGAAGGTGTCAAATTCAACACCAGTGATGAAAGACACTGTAAATAAAAACTAGTACAAAAAAGTAAAATCTAATCAAGTAAAAAAAAATACATTTCTAATGAAGAATTATAGTGCACATTTAGTAGGATTATTGTTGAAAAATCCCTATGAATACTTTAGATTTGGATATAAACAAAGATCTTCGTAATTTTACTTGAGAAAAATACTATTGAAAATTTATGTCATTATGGGAGACTACAGCACTGTTTATCCAATCTATGAATAATAAGGCTAGTTATCCCTGAATGGGGCAGCTGTCACCTGGCAATCAATGGACCCATGACTCATGTAACTGGAGTGTACCCATGGTGGAAGGACAGGAAGGGTAGAAGAGGAGACGGGGTAGCCCTTGATGGTAGAGAGGGCTTTGGTACCCTTGAGCTTTGAGGATTATGGTCAGGAAGGGACTGAGTTCCTCTGGGTAAAAATCAGAGGAGCCCATGGACAGGCAGAATTGTGATGGGAGTCTGCTATAGACCACCCAGTCAAGAAGAAGTAGCTGATGTGCTCTTCTACAAACAACTGAGAGTAGTCTCAAGATCTCTACCTCTAGTCCTCATGGGAGACTGGGAAAGCTGGGGTTTTTTAGCCTGGAGAAGAGGAGGCTGAGAGGAAACCTCATTGCTCTCTACAGCTACCTGAAAGGAGGTTGTGGAGAGGAGGGAGCTGGCCTCTTCTCCCAAGTGACAGGGGACAGGACAAGAGGGAACGGTCTCAAGCTCCTCTAGGGGAGGTTCAGGCTCGACATAAGGAAAAAATTCTTCACTGAAAGTGTCGTTAGGCAATGGAACAGCCTACCCAGGGAGGTGGTTGACTTGCAGTATTGAGGGGCCTGGTTTAGAGATTGGTGGGAATGTTTGGACTCAATGATCCAGAGGGTCTCCTCCAACCTGGTGATTCTATGATTCTATGACTAGAATTCTATGACTATTCTATGACCCTATGTGAGGGTCTTTTAGACTTTATTTGTGCAAATATTAAAGCCACCATAAAACAGTGGGCTATGAAGAAAGAACAAGTGATTATGAGTGGCTTTACTTCAAATGGAAGGACAAACAAAAGCAGACCTGGAATGCAGACTTTCAATTTCAAGTGGGTGAATTAAAAACCTCTGGAAGCTAGTTAATGAAGCCAAATGGAATAAAAAGATAAGGAACTATATAGGGAATCTGAAATGTTTTTAAACATGGATACTTTTTGCGTTAGAGGTAGTTAGAAAAAATACTTTAATGGGGTGTTCAGCTTTTATCTAGTGAATAAAGAGATGGAAAAGGATATCTTCTTATGGGGAGGGTAGGGGACAAGGACTGGCTAAAAGAGGCTCAAAATACAGAAATTATAGGGGTAAGAAATATTAAAAGCCTGCAAGCTACTTTATAGGACATTCATAAAACTTATAGGAAGCCCTTGAACAAAAATTATAGGAAGCCCTTGAAATAAAAACTACTATGAAACAAGATAGAAATTAAATTTTACTAAAATAAATAAAATTAAAATCCTATGTAACAGGTCCAAACCTAAACAGATATTTTTCCTCCATTTTTAGTAAAAGATTTGATGCTAATTACCAGACAAAATGCTAAACCAGAATGGGGGAATGAGAATGAAAATGATCACAACTCAATAGACTAAAAAATTTCATTGAGTTTCACATCTCATTTCATGGGAACAGAGCAATTCACTGCACAGAATTCTAAAACTGAGATAAAACAAACATCTACATTCAAAAAATTGCTGAGGCAGGATGTACACTCAGTTCTCTAGACACTGAAGCTCTTTCCAAAATATACAATACTTTGATTTATGTCCTGCTTTGTATGAACAAATTTGAAGTTTACTATATGAGTTATTTGGAGGGGGTGTGTCCCTGATCACTGAATTATGAGGTATTTTGGCTTGGCAATAAAAGATAGTCCCAACCCCTAATTTCCGCCTTCAGAGTCAGTAAGTGGTTTTGGAATAAATTTAATTCTCATTTTGGGACACTTAGTGGAATTTGTTGAGTGGCAAATATTTTGAACAATAAGTAGTGGTAAGTGTTAAAAAACATAATCCCAAATTCTTTTCACTGCCATCGACTATGTCTGTGTAACTGTGGCTATGTTTTGACATTTATGTTGTACTTATAAATTTGGGATTAATACTGGAAATGTCTATGAATCCTTTAGGTTAGATGAGGTGATCTTCCAATAAACACTTGTAAGTTTACAAATACATAATCCTTACACAGCAATGGGCATTTGAAGGTACACTTTTGATTGCTGTTGAGTAATGCAATGAAATTCTATTTGAAGGCCCCTTGTTCTAGATTAAAGATCCTGCAGCCTTGAGTCACAAAGCATTGTTGCCTTATAAAATAACACAGTAGTTCAGATGCATTCCAAAACTATTGCTTAGTAGACTTTTTACCTATGGTTTTTATGCCAAATACTCTGGCTTTCCACAAGTAGCATAAAAACACAAGCCCAGCATACCTTCTGTCTCTGCGTTTTGCTTGATTTGACAGCAAGATTCTGTTCCCATGCCTGATCTAGAACCTACCTGTACTTCTATTAATTGGATTGTAAAGGCCTAGTATGCAAAAAAAAAGACACATACACAATGTTTAGAACAAGTTATGCTGTTGCACAATTTAAAAAAATCAAATTAAAACATAACAAAACTCTGGGAAAAAAAATTCTGATGTATGTGATTGTCAACTCTAAGATACTTACTTTTTCATTGTATCTAGTTCAGAAACCCTTGGTGTTTATCCAGGTAGGTGTTTTGATTCGTATTAGCTATTTGCAGCACCCCACTGCCAAAGAATACTTGAGATCAGAAATGCAGTTCAATTCAAGTTACTAAATTTCCAGACAAATGTATGACATTGAATAACCAACGTGCTGCATTTATTAGTTTCCAGTATTGCATTTACAGTTTAAATGGAAAAGCAGTTCAGTGTTACCTGCAGTGCTAGTGACTGGCAATTAAAATCTGAAAAATTTATAGGTCTGTAATTTTTGGAAAATTGGTGAAATCAGAATCAAAATAATTAAATCTTTGCTGAATTTTAATTTAAAGTCAGATTTTTTTGGTCAGATTTAAAAGAAATCTGGCTCCCTAGGTAGTTCAAGGATTTTAGAAAATTAAATGCTTTGTTATCTCAATTTACAAAAAATTATATGCTTAGTTTTCTAGTTTCTAATATTTCAGTTTGTGTTACGCCTGAAACCTGGTGAGATGAATCAATGGTATAAAATCTTCTCTCTGTGGGAACTCAGAGAGAACACATTGTACCAGATGTTATAAACCAGCTGCAGAAGCAGAACAAATGCCCCAGCAAGAGCTACTTGCAAGTAGCACAAATTGTTCATTTTACTTTTCTTCAGCCAAGTTAGTATTAACATCCATCTCATGATTTAATGTGGAGAAGCACTGCTACCACCAGATATGATGGCTTCACAAATAGCTAAGCAGCAATCATATACAACATACCATTTTAACTTCTAAGCTCATTATCAGTGTGTCAATTAGAATAAAATGGTTTTAAGCCTCCAGATTTTGTTCCAGCTGGATTTTAGTCTCCCTGAAGTATGTAAGGGTTTCTCCTTTACATTAATAAGTAAGCCAGGTTCTGAACACTATTTGCCTACCGAAATCAAGTAGTTATTCTACAACAGAGCAGGTGTCAAGGACAGTAGGGGAAAACAGCTGTTGTAATGAGTCTGTAAAAACGTGCCACTTTCACTAAACAACTCTTCGGCAGATGCCAACAAATCCCTGTCTCTTTTCTCACACTCAACTTCTGTAATGCCTGTTATGAGAAACTCTGTTAAGAAAGACAATTCAGAAGTGAGGTTAGATTTGTTGCTTCTTAAGGTATTTTAAATGGTAACTGGAAAACCTGAGCTGTAAAAATTTGAACTGGCAACTGATTAGAGACTGTTTGTTCTGTTCTGCTTATTATCCATTATGGCAGCAAACAAATTCCTCTCTACATTCATTCTGATGATGATTTGTCCTATGATTATGAAATCCAAGGAGTGTTTTCACCACACAATTGTCAGACTTAATTTAGTGTAGCTGTTTCTTAAGAAAAAAAAAAGAGGGTCTCTCTTCTCTTCAGCTGGACACTAGTTGTTTCAAATGCACTTAAACCCCTGTAAATCATAGTCTGCCATTTGTTGTTGTTGTTAGGACCATCAAGAGCTAATAAATCAATGGACTTTTCACATTTTTAGGATTATCTCTAGAAAATCTTTATAACCCATAAGATGACTCCCACAGGAGTGTTTACCACAGTTTATGTCTTATGGGATAGTCAGCCTCCACAAATTTAAATCCCATGGCCAACTACTTCAAATGTACATTTCAGAAATCCCTGGTGGATTTGTACTACCTCCTGTGTCTCCTACCTCCAGCCACCAGAGAATTTCCATGGTCTTTAAGACAACTTAAAGAGAAGTGAGAGTTTCTTGATGTAGCTGTGTGACAATATGCTGGAGATGTTACAACATTGTCTTGCAGGACTGAAGTTTTGTTCTTGGTTTGATGACTTGTCTCTTCACAGTCTCAGCTAAAGCCTTTTAAAACTCTTAAAGCCTTTGATAATGTGTGGTTTATTTCATCATGTGGGCATATAACCTATAAATAGTGCTTATTAGTGAATGACTTCATCCAGTGCAGACAGCAAAGCCTAATGGTGATGTTAGTTAGCATTAACAGGAGCAACTTGATAAGTGTTTCTTTATCTTTTTTTAAAATGAAAAGTAGAAGCAAATCTGTAAAACTCCTATGGACCTTACAGCTACCAATAACACTTTTTTTTTCTCAAGACAGTGTTATAATCACCTGGATTACTGTTACATGGAATGACTGTGTCAGGAAAGGAGGAACCTAACACTGAGCTCATGAAAGAGCATTATTAGTAAAACATGAAAGGTCTTCAGAGAGACAAAGGATTTCATTAGATCTTGGGTTTAAAAATCTTGCTGGAAATGGAGACTAGGTGAAGACAAATGTGCAATTATTTCCTCATTTGGGGCAAGAGAGTGGATAAATGAAAGGCAATTCATAACATATGAAGAAAGGTAAGATAAAGAAAAATAGTTAAATCAAAATGAAACATTGTCCTCCTTATATATTTATGACTTAGATTGATGAGGTTCTTCCTGATGGACAGCTTGCAGACCAACAAGCTTTTAATTGTCTTTGATGTAATTAAGGGTGATGGTCTTTTGCTAAATCCTGAGTTTCAGACATAGTTTATGCGAGTCATTCACATTACTCAACCTATAATGATGCACCCAGCTCTCATTGTTTGTGGTCTGGTTCTCATTTGTCTGGCATTACATTCTAAGATTGCAGTGACACAGATTTCCTTCAGTTTTACAACAGAAAACACTAGCATGTATTGCATGAAGCACCTCCAATTTGCTCACTTGTTTGTGGTCTTCTTGTGCAGGTTTCTCAAGCAGGTGTATGCAGACACATACATCTGCATGCAGAAGATAAATAGGAACTCACTCCTGTAAAGATTCCTTTGCTGTATAAAGACTGACTTATATGTGGAGTTTTTAACATAATTTGAGAATTTTCAATGCAAGATGTTCCTGAGAAATAATTTATTTTCTCTTTTATTTTTAATAGACATAAGATCTATGTCTTTCTTCCTATATCTTATTTTTAAAGGCATGTAGGAGAAAGCTATGCTCAAACTATATTACACAGGAGGGGAAAAAAATTATGTAATTTACTTGGCAGTGCTTTCAGCAAACTTTGCTTAACCTTTATTCAGACAAAGCACTGCTAAAGTTGATAAGTCTTTTACCTGGAGCAGGAAGGCAGGAGTTGGCTGCTGCGATACTACAGTATGTTTTCACTTATAAAATATCCCTGCTGTACATTTTAATTAGCTTTAAGTCAATTAGTATTTTTGCTGTAAGGAATAAAAAAGGCTATCCTAATGTTCATGCTCATAAAGTGAAATGCGTTCAAGAATTTTAACAGAATTTGGGATGTGACTTTTATGTATATTCAAACATCAGAAACAATAGTGTAAACTTCAGCATATGCTAACAAAGCATGTACTTGGATTCCCTTGTCAGTCTGTACTCTGTTTCTGCATACCCATGGTTTCATTGTCACTGGGTCCAGCTAGTATTATTAAAACTAAAATCATTTAAATTAAATCAGACACTATTATCTTACCTTCCCTTTGACATTCATATATACAACCACAATAAAATACGTTCAAGAACAAAAGCCTAAAGAAAGGAAGGATCAACTCTAAACATGTACAGAGATTTTGGAAAAACATAATGATCGTTTTTTCTGCTGTGGCTGGAAAAAAGAATTCAAAAGGACCTTGAATTTAATTTCTAGGCTCTAAATTTCTATGACTAGTCCTTTCGACCTTTTGCTCCAAATTGGTAGGTGTCAGAGAAGAAGGTGGAAGTGGAAATTAAAATAAATCTAGCATGTATTTTTGAGGAAAGAATGCATATCCTTCTACTTTGGATGGAAAATATTATTCCTAGGACTTCCCTGATCACCTTCTATGACACAGTGACTCGTCTACTGGATGAGGGAAAGGCTGTGGATGTATCTTCCTGGACTTCAGCAAAGCCTTTGACACAGTTTCTCACAGCATTCTGCTACAGAAACTGTCAGCCTCTGGCCTGGACAGGCACACACTCTCCTGGGTGGAGAACTGGTTGGCTGGCCGGGCCCAGAGAGTGGTGGGAAATGGAGTTAAATCCAGCTGGAGGCCAGT
>WAAB01013731.1:52901-95117 GCA_013389865.1 Piaya cayana
TTTTTACGGAAAGGGTCATTAGGCACTGGAATATGCTGCCCAGGGAGGTGGTTGATTCGCCTTCCCTGAAGGTGTTTAAGTTACGGGTGGACGAGGTCCTGAGGGACATGGTTTAGTGTTTTGTGGGAGTGGTTGGACTCGATGATCCAGTGGGTCTCTTCCAACCCGGTGATTCTGTGATTCTGTGATTCTGTGATTCAACAATCAGCAGAACCCAGCTAGATTGGAGACACTGTGTAACGATTACAGAGGTCACTGGATTTGATTTACACTGTGAGAAGCAACCCAATGAAACCTGAGAATTCACATTTTTGTGACAAACAGAATTTCTTTGCAACTGCAAAAACTCAGCCACTTAATAGTTCTATTTCTGCACATAATTAAACTATAATATTTAATCATTCTTTATTATGTTCAACTATAGTCTCTGAATAATTTTTTTTTAAAGTTAGGAAAAAATGCCAAGCAATAACAACAAGAGGAGACCTTGAGATCCTGAACAGCAGCATTTGGATGCTGAGTGTCAAAATTCTGTGGTGAGGGTCTGCAACAGCTCATTCTCTGTGTATAAATGAAGGAACAAACCAACACAAAATACTCATCAGGAGATTTTGAATAAAGTCTGTATTTAAATACTTCTGCGTTAGCTATACATGGACACATTTATCATTGACACTAGAAATTAAAAAATTCTGGAGAGATTACCTAATGATCATTTTGTCAACAACAAAAATATTATCTTAGATCATGGTTTTAATAGAACTTGTCTGTTTCTTCAAATATCAAAACATGTTCTATCTTCCTGCAATGGCCAACAGATTAACTGGGAAATCATATGTGCTTCTGACCATGGAGAAAGCTTTTGAGTATGCCTGCAAGCTGTTGTTGGCTTATTCTTTTCCTTACTATTTTCTTTTTCTGTCGTACCCTCAGCACTGACCCCTGAAAACTAGACACAAAGAACCAATTTATTTTTCTTTTCTATGAAGAAATAGCCAGTAACAAAGATAAATACAGACAACTGGACAGCCATTGCCCTGATTAATTTTGGCAGTTCACAATAATCTTATGTAAAATTCAGTTGGTTCCTGGAGTTTGACTATGTGTCATTAGCGATGCATTTCTGAGGGTCTTAGGTAAAATTCACTCAATTAGCCTCCTAAGCAACTCCAAGGACTCCAGATCTCTTTCTCCAGGGCATACCATTCCAAAACCAGTATTTGTTCCCTCAGAAATTACTTTAGTGTCATATCAAAATAACTTTACATCCCCACACATGCATTTATATCATACATGTTCTCAAGATTTCAACAAGCAATGCAAAGTGATGCAGATTACACCAATCAGCTTTCAAGTATAGAACACTGTTCATGTGCAGAATACAAGACTAGGCAGTAGAAAGGCTTACCCTTCCCTTTCCAGGGTCACTTTAGTTGGTTTCAAATTTGGTATCGTGATTATTTTCCCATGAGGACAATGGGGAAGGTCTACATTCCTCATTCCATTATGCAATTCACTTTGATGTGATTTTTACATTTGAAAATGTCCCAAAAAATGTAAAATAAGATAGTCCTGTTACATAGATTTTTTTATTTTCAGAACAGCATTAACACAAATACTAGAGTTTCAGGAAGAGCAATAGAAGTAAAAAATCATATTACATAATGTATTTTAAAGAACCTGCAAAGAATTACTTGGAACTGTAAATACACTCAGATGGACTACAATGATTTTGAACTAGAAAGAGATCACTAAGACTCATATTTCATTTGGGCCATGACCCTAACTCAAATGAGTAACCTCATGGGAGTCAGTGAATTAAAAGAAGAGTGATTTTTTTTATGCAGGGCTTACAGAGAAAAGAAACATCTTCCATGCTACTTCTTCTTAGCACAGACATGAAAGCTATCCTTCTAACAGCAACTATTTAGAACTCCATCTTTACCTGCCTTTTTCTTGAACTGATTAATCTGCAGCAGCAGGGGCCAAAAATGGTGAAAACTGAGGATCATCAGTCATCCCATGTGGAAGTGTAAGATTTGTAAACTAAGGCAGCTTCATCCTAGGAAATTCTGCAGAGTAGTTCATGCATAGACTAGTCCTAAAGGCGACACCTTGTTATAAGATCCTTCTAGTTTCCTTCAGCTCCTCACTCTACTACATGCAAATTCAGGACTGAAAAAGACAAAATACGTTGCTCTTACAGATACTTTATCTGTGCTGAGGCAATCCATGGTTTCAAGGCATGATGGGGAATGATGCGATTGATAGTGACCCTGCAGAGAAGGACTCGGGGGTGCGGATTGATGACAAGCTCGACATGAGCCGTCAGCGTGCATTTGCAGACCAGAAGGCCAACTATGTCCTGGGCTGGATCAAAAGAATTGTGGCCAGAAGGTCAAGGGAGGTGCCCCCCTACTCCTCTCTTGTGTGACCTCATCTGGAGTATCGTGTCTGAGTCTGGAATTCTCAACATAAAAAGGACATGGAGCTGTTGGAGTGGGCCCAGAGGAGGGCTAAAAGGATTAACAGAGGGCAGGAGCACCTCTGCTATGAGGACAGGCTGAGAGAGTTGGGCTCGTTCAGCCTGGAGAAGGCACTGGGAAGACCTCATAGCAATCTTTCAGTATCCAAAGGAGGCCTACAGGAAAGCTGGAGAGGGACATTTACAAGGGCATGTAGTGATAGGATGAGTGGGAATGGTTTTAAATTGGAAGGGGACAGATTTAGATTAGACATTAGGAAGAATTTCTTCACAATGATGGTGGTGAGGCACTGGAATAGGCTGCCCGGGGAAGTCGTGGATGCCCCCTCCCTGAAAGTGTTCAAGGTCAGGCTGGATGGGGTCTTGAGCAGCCTGAACTGATGGGGGGTGTCCCTGCCCACAGCAGGGTGTGTGGAATTATATGATCTTTGAGGTCTCTTCCAACCCAAACCATTCTACGAGTCTATGTTGAAACCCCTTTGCAGAATAACGACTAGAAGAAAAGTTATCAAAACAACTCGCTCTCCTCTCATCATATTATATTCACTAACATAACCTGATGTGCTCTTCAGAGCGAAGGAATCACTGGGGGACTACGCGAGGAAGAGAGGTTGTTGGAGGGTGGGTACAGGGTACAAGTAGTTATCCTTATGAACAGATACCAGAGTATCAGTCCTACGATTTTTAAGTGTCATTGGGGGGGCAAGGCCACTTTGCAGCACTGCTCATTGGCTGCAGGTCTGTGACCAGCTCCACCATACATTCAGACTTCAAAACCCCTCTTTAACAAGAGCAGATAACACAGCAGACATGGGACTTTAATGTCACTTAGTCTAGACAAGCATGCTGACAAATTTAGTATACCTTGTTCTTTTTGGGTGAAACTTCAAGCACACAGAGAAACATCCATGATGTAAAAATAGAAAAAAAATAACACTGAAGTGAAAAAAAATTCTCTTCCTGTATCATACGTCCTTACCGCACAAAACCATCATAGTCCAATGACAAAGAAAAGGTGAAAAAAAATTATCTTTGAGGATAACAGACCCATATCAGAAAGGGAATAGAGAAGTAGCAAATGTGTCAAAAATTAGTCTCTTTTTGATGATATAGATTTTGCAACAGAAATATAAATACCCAAATATTCTGATATCTGTAAGTTTTCGGTAGGCACAATAGTCTTCTCTTTTCCCTGTGTTTTTCTCAAGAGAGAAAGATTCTTTGTGTTGAGAAGCAATGCGTTATGAAAGATTAACTGNGATTTTTTTTATGCAGGGCTTACAGAGAAAAGAAACATCTTCCATGCTACTTCTTCTTAGCACAGACATGAAAGCTATCCTTCTAACAGCAACTATTTAGAACTCCATCTTTACCTGCCTTTTTCTTGAACTGATTAATCTGCAGCAGCAGGGGCCAAAAATGGTGAAAACTGAGGATCATCAGTCATCCCATGTGGAAGTGTAAGATTTGTAAACTAAGGCAGCTTCATCCTAGGAAATTCTGCAGAGTAGTTCATGCATAGACTAGTCCTAAAGGCGACACCTTGTTATAAGATCCTTCTAGTTTCCTTCAGCTCCTCACTCTACTACATGCAAATTCAGGACTGAAAAAGACAAAATACGTTGCTCTTACAGATACTTTATCTGTGCTGAGGCAATCCATGGTTTCAAGGCATGATGGGGAATGATGCGATTGATAGTGACCCTGCAGAGAAGGACTCGGGGGTGCGGATTGATGACAAGCTCGACATGAGCCGTCAGCGTGCATTTGCAGACCAGAAGGCCAACTATGTCCTGGGCTGGATCAAAAGAATTGTGGCCAGAAGGTCAAGGGAGGTGCCCCCCTACTCCTCTCTTGTGTGACCTCATCTGGAGTATCGTGTCTGAGTCTGGAATTCTCAACATAAAAAGGACATGGAGCTGTTGGAGTGGGCCCAGAGGAGGGCTAAAAGGATTAACAGAGGGCAGGAGCACCTCTGCTATGAGGACAGGCTGAGAGAGTTGGGCTCGTTCAGCCTGGAGAAGGCACTGGGAAGACCTCATAGCAATCTTTCAGTATCCAAAGGAGGCCTACAGGAAAGCTGGAGAGGGACATTTACAAGGGCATGTAGTGATAGGATGAGTGGGAATGGTTTTAAATTGGAAGGGGACAGATTTAGATTAGACATTAGGAAGAATTTCTTCACAATGATGGTGGTGAGGCACTGGAATAGGCTGCCCGGGGAAGTCGTGGATGCCCCCTCCCTGAAAGTGTTCAAGGTCAGGCTGGATGGGGTCTTGAGCAGCCTGAACTGATGGGGGGTGTCCCTGCCCACAGCAGGGTGTGTGGAATTATATGATCTTTGAGGTCTCTTCCAACCCAAACCATTCTACGAGTCTATGTTGAAACCCCTTTGCAGAATAACGACTAGAAGAAAAGTTATCAAAACAACTCGCTCTCCTCTCATCATATTATATTCACTAACATAACCTGATGTGCTCTTCAGAGCGAAGGAATCACTGGGGGACTACGCGAGGAAGAGAGGTTGTTGGAGGGTGGGTACAGGGTACAAGTAGTTATCCTTATGAACAGATACCAGAGTATCAGTCCTACGATTTTTAAGTGTCATTGGGGGGGCAAGGCCACTTTGCAGCACTGCTCATTGGCTGCAGGTCTGTGACCAGCTCCACCATACATTCAGACTTCAAAACCCCTCTTTAACAAGAGCAGATAACACAGCAGACATGGGACTTTAATGTCACTTAGTCTAGACAAGCATGCTGACAAATTTAGTATACCTTGTTCTTTTTGGGTGAAACTTCAAGCACACAGAGAAACATCCATGATGTAAAAATAGAAAAAAAATAACACTGAAGTGAAAAAAAATTCTCTTCCTGTATCATACGTCCTTACCGCACAAAACCATCATAGTCCAATGACAAAGAAAAGGTGAAAAAAAATTATCTTTGAGGATAACAGACCCATATCAGAAAGGGAATAGAGAAGTAGCAAATGTGTCAAAAATTAGTCTCTTTTTGATGATATAGATTTTGCAACAGAAATATAAATACCCAAATATTCTGATATCTGTAAGTTTTCGGTAGGCACAATAGTCTTCTCTTTTCCCTGTGTTTTTCTCAAGAGAGAAAGATTCTTTGTGTTGAGAAGCAATGCGTTATGAAAGATTAACTGGACATGTCTGCCTAAAGTAAAGTAGCAGCTAAGCAGTCATAGCCATGACTGCACATAAGACAATTTCAAAAGCAAAGAAACAAATACCTTATTAAAAAAAAAAAGCCACACCACCAACAACAGAAAAACAAAAGCACACACTAATGTAGCATCAAAAGTAGTCTTGATTAAATTTGTTCACAAAGACTTTGGAATGATTGTAGCTGGAATACAAATCCCTGAGCTTTTGGCCCAGAAGAGAGAACACCAGTAAACCAATGTTAGCTTTTGCAGCATTTTGCTTGTAGTCGAATGAGAGTTCAGCTTGTGAGATCCAAACACAGTTAAGCAACATTTGATTATGATTATTTTATTTGATTTTCTGAAGTTTTTGCACAATATTCTTGTTACTTTGAAGATACCTCACTTCAAGCTGTTCGGCTTTTATTTAACAAAGCCAAACACAGTTTCTTTTTATGAAACACTGTAAATATAGAAAGCTGTAAATTTAGTTGCTTTGGAACAGAGAAAGGAATTTTAAGAAATGTCAAGTGATATATCTAGCTCTGAAATCACTCTCCACTGGAATAAACAGGACTTTCCCTATGTTTCTGCCACAAAGGAAAGTAAAAAAAAAAAAAAAACCTAATTCAATTTTAAGAGAGAAAAAAATCAACCAGAAATAACTACATGCTTACAGTATAACACATACCAATGTGAAGAGATGTGTAGAAGAGATACGTAGGAAAAGAGGAATTGTGCTTATGACCACAAAATTAAGGTGTTAACCTAAGTACTACCAGTACACTACGAATTTTTTAATATATAAATTGATTATTGTAGTACTTTTTAGAAAATTTGCATTAACTACTGCTTTACCTGAAATAGTCACCTACAAGCTTGTATTATTAGTTACACACTATTGTGGTTTCGGAACTTCTTAATAAACTATCTTAATAAAACTAAGTAATTAAATTATTTTTCAAGAAAGCATATATCTTTGATCCAAATGGGTGTTAAAAATACAAACCACTCTGGCTTTTAAAATACCTTTCATACTTTAAGTCATCCAACCATTTCTCTCTAGACAGACCTGAAATGTATTAATCTGTATGGGCTGTTAACTACTAAAACCTTACCATGAGGAAAGATTTTCAACAGAGGTTTCCAAACTGGCTTGCTGAGCAGAGTTTTGAAGAGTTCCCCAAACAATGATAGGTTACCTGAACTGAAGCACTTCTACACAATCAGTTCCAGCAGATCCCTACTATGTCACTGCTGCGTGCTGCAGGGATCACCTCGTGGGAGCCTGTACGATAACAAGAATTCAACCTGCACTGGAACATACTCTTCATGGTCAGCACATGGGAACAAGGCAAAGGCAAGGCAGCTTGTTGAAGGGAGTCAAGATACTGCATATAGGCTTCAAGGAACAATAAACTTGGCAAACCAGCTAAGTCTGAATAGGAATGCAAAATGAGAAGGCAGAACCTTCATGTCAGAGTCCTGGCTTTAGAGGTTTGCAGAAGAAAGGTGGCAAGAAAGGGAGAGAGATTTTGCATTTCAACTTCACACACACAACCCACATAAAACAGGAGCAACCACATTTTTAAAGAGCCATCCAATAAAAGTAGAAAAAAAAAGCCAATTTGGAGATTTATGTAAAATGTTATTTATTCAAAACAAATCATAAAACAGCCCTATAGCATGCTGGTCAAGTGGGTGAGCTGCTGAAAGGCTGAGTCCTAGAAAATCTGTAATCTTATTTCCACACAATTTGTAGAGATTTTTTTCTAAGTTTGTCATAACAGGCTATGTGAATGCAAATACTTGTGTAGGTAATTAAGTAGCTAAAAAACTCAGTAAGAAATTTTGCCCAGAGGTTGAACATAATGCCTGAAAATGCAACTGTATGGTCCCAAATGTGTATTAACCCACCTTCTACTTAGTGGAAAATTTCTTGTGGGTTTGTACTCCCTTCAAGTTATCACTGGTATTGTTCATTGTGCTTTCCATCCTTCTTAAGTGCATTTTTGGGGGCAATAGAAAACAGTCAGACATGCTTTGTAGATTAATAAGATATATGAAAAATGTATACATTTTCAGCTAACTCAACGCTTAAAATATGATTTATGTTCAATTTAAACAGCTGTTAAGAACAAACCGATGATGATAGAGACAGAGATAGAGCGAGCTGCTTCAGCAACGTGTGTGTGTGTGTATATATATGTATAAAAAAACCCAGCAGTTATCTCCTAGTCTGTTTATGAGTCCTGATGACCTATGTAATCACACCTGAAACCTATAACTGCTTCACTGGTACAGCCCCATTTGTAAGTACTTGCTTATTGAAATGAAATTATTTATTAGGATATCACCAAGAAGCATCCCACTGGCACAAGCAGATTTTAATCTTGTTCTACCCAGCCTTAAGAGAATAAAGACAAATTATGAAAGATGACAGTGTGAAATTTTGTACATTTTGATACCTAGACTTCTGATTATAGCCTATTTTCTACCACCCTTGCCTTTCATTTAAAAAAACCAAACCTACAGAATCTCTTTTCTTTTTTTCATTCCAGTCTCCTGAAATCCAAATAACTTGTCTGCTGACAGGTTTTGTTAGTTTTCTGCTAAATTTCTGCCAGAGAGCATTGCTTACTCTTTGAGATTATCAGCAACTTTTAGCCAGATCTAACAGCTGCAAAGAGATCTCTCAAGCCATCTCCTATGAGGCATAAAACTTGCTGGGATAGTTCCAAATTCCCTCTTCACTCCACTGGGATGCTCCTTAAATATCTGCACAAAGTCCTCAACAAAGGAGTGAGTTTTTGGTTTTGGAATCAACAACAAAGTATTTCATTTCTTAATTACTGGGCTAGGCTCTGTCCAAAAGGGACAAAGTTTCAAATTCTTTTCTTGGCTAATTTTTCTAATCAAAGGACCAGTATTTTTCTGCTCCCTGTATGGGCATGTAATTCTTTTCATTTCTTTTGGGATTTTACTGTCTCTGCTTGCAACTTAGAACTACCTTATATGCAGGAATATCATGCTAAAGGTAGAGATATAAATACACTGTCACCACAGGTATCTTAGAAGACTCTAATCATTATCAGTGTGTATTTGTTAAAGCATGGGAAATCCAAAGCGCAAAAATACATTCTAAGAAAGTAATAGATAATAGAACACTAGCAAAGACAAGTGTTATTTTCATATTCTAGCATTTATAGCCTTCACCAAGACTCTGAGTATTTAATTTGCAGCCTCCACACTCTGCACCAATCAAGCTCAATTTATTCAAGTGCAAATCCCACAGCAACTTTTAGCATTGCATAAAAGTAATTTCCCATACAGAAGCCACAAGTGACTAGGATCAGTTTGGAAATTTAAATACAATCTAGTTCATAAAAATCCTTTCGTCACCAATTCAAATCCTTTTTGCTGGTCTTCTGTCCAAAGTCACTTAATTATCTGGTACTACAATGGCATTGCCAGCTCATCCACATTGTAACAACTCTTCTGTGCTTACAAGCCGGTAAATTCCTTCCTATCTTGAAGAAATTTCCTTGCCCTTTCTAATGGTCAGTTCTGTACTTGCAGACTCAGAGGCACAAAGGACGTTACTTTAAACTTATTTTGTCTTCGTATGTGTTAAAATTGTCCAAATTAGTAACGGATATTTGGATACCTTTAGGATCCTTATAGTTCCTACCAAATAGCTCTCCTCTACTCTGTATAAACAGAATAATCTAAGCACCTCAGAACATCTTCCATTCGAATGGTTCAGAACCATAGAATCATAGAATTGTTTAGGTTGGAACAGACCTTAAAGATCATGCAGGTCCCTTAGCCTGTCTTCATAGGAAGGGTGCTCCACGCCTGGACTGGCACACACTCTCCTGGGTGGAAAACTGGTTGGATGGCCGGGCCCAGAGAGTGGTGGGAAATGGTGTTAAATCCAGCTGGAGGCCAGTTACAAGTGGGGTTCCCCAGGGCTCAGTGCTGCGTCCAGCCCTGTTCAATGTCTTCATCAATGACCTGGATGAAGGCACTGAATGTTCCCTTAGCAAGTTTGCAGACGACACTAAGCTGGGTGGAAGTATCGACCTGCTGGAGGGTAGGGAGGCTCTGCAAAGGGATCTGNGGTGAGACTGCTCCTTGAATACCGTGTGCAGTTCTGGGTCCGTCACCACAAGAAGGATGTTGAGGCTCTGGAGCGAGTACAGAGAAGAGCAACAAAGCTAGTGAAGGGGCTGGAGAACAGGCCTTATAAGGAGCAGCTGAGAAAGCTGAGGTTGTTTAGCCTGGAGAAGAGGAGGCTGAGAGGAGATCTCATTGCTCTCTACAACTACCTGAAAGGAGATTGTGGAGAGGAGGGAGTTGGCCTGTTCTCCCAAGTGACAGGGGGCAGGATGAGGGGGAATGACCTCAAGTTCCACCAGGGGAGATTTAGGCTAATGATTAGGAGAAAGTTTTTTATGGAAAGGGTCATTAGGCACTGGAATATGCTGCCCAGGGAGGTGGTTGATTCACCTTCCCTCAAGGTGTTTAAGGCACAAGTAGACGAGGTCCTGAGGGACATGGTTTAGTGTTTTGTGGGAGTGGTTGGACTCGATGATCCAATGGATCTCTTCCAACCCGGTGATTCTATGATTCTATGATTCTATACCCCTGATCATCTTCATGGCCTTCCTTTGGACTTGCTGTCACTGGTCCATGGCCTCCCTTCGTTGGAGGCCCTAGAACTAAATGCAGTACTCTAGGTGGAATCTCATGAAAGCAGAGAGGGAGAATTGCCTCCCTTGAGCTGCCTATGACACTTCTTTTGATGCAGCCCAGGATATAGCAAGCTTTCTGTGCTGCAAGCACACATCGGCAGCTCACATTGAACTTCTCATCAACATTACCCTCAAGTTCTTCTCCTCAGGGCCAGTCGTAGCCCAGCTTGGATTTTTGCTTGGGATTGCCCAAACCCAGGTGCAGACTTTGTGCTTGTCCTTGCCGAACTTCATGAGGTTTGCATGAGCCTACTTCTCAAGCCTGTCAAGGTCACCCTTGGGGCAGCATCCCTTCCCTCCAGTGTATCAAAAGTCGCTTAATGCTTACCTGGAAATCCAAAGAGCATTCCATACTGAGATTTTCCTCACTTTTATTACAGCCAGAAACAAAATATATTCATAGTGAGAAACCTTGTAGAACTTTTCCTACAAGGGAAAGCTGTAAATTATCTTGATAAGGGTCAGAGTCAGAAAACTCTAGTTTCTGTCATACTTTAAAAATTACTACTGGTAATGATGTCTAATCAGCTTGTTATTTAGTTTCTTTTATCTTTAGGGGACACACAATGAATTCCTACAGAATGATTGTCAATAACACATTTTCATTTAAGCTTGTTCTAGCAATGCACTATGTTTTCTCTCATGTTTTCTGTTATTTTCGAAAATGTAATACTGTGTGTTGAGAACTGTAGGCACAACTGCTACTTCCTGCTTTCTCGGTTCTCTCTTCCAAGGCATCCTCTAGATCTCTGTCTTGCAGCATCTTCACAGCACTTGTTCTCCTGCAATTAACTCTGCTACATAACCTACAATGAACCAAATATCCTTGATCTGTTTTCTGCCTGCCTGCTTCTTGGTCAGCCTCAGTATTCCAAATCACATATCCCTCAGGAGTACAGCTCTCCTCTGCAGAGCAAAGTTTATGATTTCAAATGCCACAGAACTCACTTCCACAATCCAATGCTAGTTTGAAGCGCCTGCATTTCTACTTCATTTATTTTGTTTGGGGAAACCTTCTTATACAGTGTTGGCGTTCATCATGCGTTCTCCCATTGACCCAAGAGGATCATTTTGCCATGATTAAGCAGTGTTCTGTATGCATAATTGCTGCAGAATTCACCCCTGACATGCTGACCACATCCTTCCTCCCCCACCCCATGTTTTCTTTTATTCCCCACACACCCTATAAGCTACTAAGCTGCCAGCCAGGGGAGGAAAAGAAGAGTCAGCACACATATTTCACATATATTTCGAGCTGCAAAAAGGCTACAGCATCATGAGACAGCATATCAAATGGTAAGATGTATGGTCATTATTGATTAATTTAGAACTAGACAGGACAGAAAAATTGCAACTACATGAAAACAACCATCAGATAAATAAAAATAAGTGCCTTGACTAGGTAATTTCATCTCATTGGTTTTATTTGGTTTAATCAAATCTGAAATAGTGCCAGCTATGTGGGAGGACCAAAAGAAATTTAGATTCCTTTCTTAAAACTGAAATTTTTTCTGCTTTCTATTCTAGAAATCTTTTGTGCTTAGACAAATTGGATTTCTAGAATTGGAAGGAAACTCTTGTTCTAAGACTCCATTGATGTACTTTTTTCAAAAAGATCTCAGAGACTGTACTTGGTTTAGGTAGGCTAGATCCAGTAAAAGTGTTCCCTGACAAAGGAAGACATCTCGACCATCAGAAATGAAAGCATTTCCAAAGTCCTACAAAATTTACAGAAAGTCAAGGTGGGGCAAGGGGTCTAGAAAATGAAATACTTTTATAAAAACATCCTGTGATTTTCTGTGAAAAACAGATACAACCAAATCCATTTGATCATTTTTGCCTGGACACATGGTTACATGTAGTGAATCTATTTCTGAAGGCTTACTGTGTTTCTCCCCTGATCATCAACATGTTGCAGAAATCCTTTAAATAAGAAATCTAGACAAGATTTAAAAATACATTCATTTTAAAAGAATAGAAATATGAACAGAACAATATTGTATTCTCAACATGAAGAAAGCAAGATTATTTTTCTGGACTTCTGCCCTGCAAGGATTAAAAACCTCATGTATTCCATAGATGAAGCAATTAGAAACATCAGACTCAAGAAAGTTGTATACTTGGTATGTTTAATGTGTGAATTCATCACTTATTCAGAAATAGAAGTAGAGCAATCCCACATCAGAAAGTCTGATCTCCTCATTATTTGGTATTGTTGTCTTCTTTCCATTGAGGCACTAGCAAGGTATTTGATCACACTTAACAGCCGTATTATAGGTGCATCCAACACCACCAATACTGCAGTTGAATTTTTAGTATGCTTGATGCTGCACAAATAAGAGAAATACAGTTCCCTTCACAATCCTACAGTTTCATAATTTGGATAAGATCCTAAGAATACAATTCCTATTTAATTCAATGGTAAGTACATAACTAAAACCCTGTGCAAGGCATTGAACATTTAGCGCAGTCTTCACTAAGTAGATCCAGATGATGGTCCAAATACAGCTCTGATGTAGGTGGGCAAAATGCCATTGAAATCATTTGTGTTGCAACAGCAGAGCTGAATTTGACCTTATAGTTTTTGAACATGATGCCAAATGACTACAAAAACAATGTAGTTTTCACTCAAGTGCAAATGAATGCAGTGGTTTCATCCTAGCCCCTGGAGGACATGTATTCAGAGCACAAAAGCATCACACAGTTTGGCACAGCTTGTAACTGCTTTTCCGCAAAGATCCAGGACCAGAGCTGTTCAGGGCGTTGCAGGTCATAAGTGAAGGAGGCAAAGCAGGATAGCTGCATGGACATGGCTACACACTGTTTGCCTCTTGCTAACCTCTTGCCAGCTCTCGTTTCCTCATCTTCATGTTTCACTTTAATGTTTCAAGAACAACAACAGCCATTTGAATTATTTTGAAGTCTCAGTGGATGTGCATTGTTCCTCCCCAGGGCTTACTGAAGGGCAATTCTGTAACTTGTATTTATGCTGATAGAACTACAAGCTGAATTTGTCTTAGTGTGGCTGTTAACACTTGGCCTGTGTAATGTTTTACCTTCAAAGATGTCAAGGGTCTTTCTGGAAGCAAATTTACAGAAGGCAGTTATAAATGGAACTAACATTTCTAATTGTACTTATTTCAAATTTAGACTTTGGCTTCCAGAATTAGCAAGCATAAGGAAATTTTATTACCTTATTTGAGAACTATATTCATGCAGGGGCACCACTCAGGATATAAATCCAAATCTTTAAATTCTCCTTCAAGCTTGTGGCAACATCTTTGATTAACACATAAGAGCACAAAACAGATAACAGCTTGGGGGTGGGGAAGGCTGCCTCGATCATGGTTTCAGTATGCACAGATTCAGCAGCCAGATAGAAGGAATGTAGTCAAGAAAGGTTAAAAACTCTCACTTAAAAATTCTCACTTGTGCCTTCTTACTGCTTTATGAGGATGTTGAGTAAACGTACCATCAACATCCCATTACTGCTGCTTTTCCTACTTTTTCTGTCTTGAGGGTAAAAAGAAAAATGAGAGAGCTTTCCATTGTAANGTTCAGCATTCAATTGAGGAAGAAGATGCAAGCCTTCTGGTTTTGCTGGTATTTCATAAGACAACTTTTGTTCTGTCCTTTGTTCGTCTCATTCCTACTCTTCCAAACTGTACTGTCTCCAGAGAAACTTCCCTGAAAGAAATCATAAGGATAACACCCCAGGGCCACAGAGTAGCTGAAGAAATAACCTGCAGTAGTACTTGTTCTCTTCTCACATAGAAATTGTGAAAGATAATTTGTTCCCCATAACCTTCTCCATTCTTTTAGCAGTTTTTGTCACAATTTAATTCTTCCTTCCACATTCTCTGGTCTGTCCAAGTGAGAGCTGTGTGGATCCCATACTACCCAAACTGCTGACCAAATTTACCAAGCAAGCTAAAATGCTGAAATAAACTCAAAGAAACAATACCAATGTGAGATGAGCAGAAGAAACTCTTTGCTCATCTACCTAGACTATTAAGAAGCAGTTATGAAAAACACAAAAGGAACGCAAGGATTTATTGGGAATTTTCCTAAAAGCAAGTGAAACTGAAAATCTAAATTCATTAACCCAGTTTTGACTGTCTTGACTTACTGCTCTCCAGGCTTTTGATTTTGGGATTTTTAAATTTAATTAGGAATATATGCCGTTCAATGTTTTCCAACATATTCTAGAAGACAAAGGTTCAGATCTCACAATTCATTTGCAGATCTTTTGCAGAATCTTCTTAACCATCGGTATAGAATTTTGTTAAATCTATATAAACTAATTTCATCTGGTTGCAATGACATCAAAATTAGATTCTTTACAAGAACTTTAATTGCTGAATAAACATTTTATATTATCTCCTGGTAGGTGGCAGATAAACATTTTCTTGCCTTTTTCACTCCAACAGGTATCAGGAAATAGATACAGAAAACATCATGGAAAATAAGCAATCTATTTCTCTACAAGCCAAAAACTAGACGTTTAAAATAAAAAGATGTGCAACACAGTTCTTTTAAAAATGTACTTAACACCTTTTTTTTCCTCTAAGTCACCACTTCTTACAGCTGGGATGTCTGGAAAACTGTAGTAATCTGGCTTCCAATTCCAGTAAGCCTCCCTAGGAAAGCAGCTTTAATTTCCAGGAGAAGATTTTTACTTAGTGGCTAAAAGACTTCCAAGTTCATGATCCAGAAGAGGCCAAGAGCACTTAAAATTCAACAACATCATAAATTAGCTAAATAAAACTAAAGTACTGAAGTATCTGAGGTTGATTTCAGGGATATCAAATCAGAACTTAACTCACACTTCCAATCCCTATTTTTTTAATAGATATTCTGCCTCAAAAACCAGACTGTACCAAAGTACTACATCCCACAAAACCCAGCACTGAATCCTTGAATGGGCTTTTGCATTACAAGGGCCAAACTATTTTTTCCCCTTGACTATCTTTTTGCTAAGTTAGACTTCAAATAGAGAGATTTTCTGGGAGGAATTAAAAAACACTCAAAAACTACCCATTTTTTAGATTGAGTTTGACATTTCACAAGGATGTTAGAGCTAAGCCTAGCCAGCTCTAGGGTGGAAGACTTCCAGCTCAGGATTCTGCAGTGCATAGGGCCCATGGATAGGTCACATTCTTTCCTCCAGCCATACAAATTGTTGTCCTAATATGGTGCTAGGTGCCACTATTCTGTGAACAAACTCTTTTTCAAATCATATCTAACTTTTCATCACTAAATAGCACTGTGCGTTTTGACAGAAGTGTGGCACTAACCCACTCTTTGGCTACCTAACATCCACAGCCATTTAAACCAGCCTGTTCCATGTACCACTGTTACTAGAGAGGATATAGGTCTTCATGTACATTTTAAAGACACTTTTGCATTCTAAGTTGAGTCCCATTAAAATCAAGGAAAATTTTGAAAAAAATTAAATAGAGTATTCATTTGTAAAGGCTCTGCAAGATCCTTTAGAAGGAAAGTTTCAGATCTGTATGAAGAATTATTTATGTATAATGCTTTCTTTGGAGTGCACTTTTCTTGTCTTCCTTTATCTCTTGCTTTGTGAGCATCACTGCTGTACAAGGACCCTTGAACAAGAATTCACTGACAGAAGACACATATTTCTTCAAGGGACAGAAAGCCAGAAAGTTGGATTGCAGTACCAAACATACTATTAACATCCTGTGGCAGTTTTAATCTGTGTGTCTCAGTTTCACCTATGAGGAAATATATGGCAATACTTTTCTGTGCTTATGGCATGTCTTGACAAAAGTAAACTATGATATCCAAGTGCATGCTGTCATTCCTTCCATATTTCATAGGTAAACAGAGTGTGTATAAGCAAGGAGATGTGTTTTCCAAATAGTGCAAAGCAGCAGTGAGGGAGAAATTAATCCCACCTCCTTATCATGTGATCTTTCAAAATTTCTTTTGTGTCTTAGTGTAGCAGCTGCTTAATGCAGTATCACTTTCAGAGACACTTCCATCTGCAGTCACTTGTAATTCCAAATATCTCCCCAGAATACTCTTGGGGCTACCAATCTCTTGTATTTAGCTCAACTTTTTGCTATAGTCCAAGATTTTTAAAAATAGAAATTCTGAGGACATCTCATAAAAGACAAGCTATTTTACATTTATTTCTTGCCATCCATTCTTACTGACATTTTGATGACATTCTGAAAACATTTAGCATTAGGCAAGCAATGTGAATGGTCTAATAAACAATGATGTTCTTAAATACTGCACACTATTGAAAAAAACTTTTAATAACATACAAGTGATTTTCATGCCAGGAAAGCCATAGAACTCCATAGATACTAAAGTTATATTCTTCCAGGTGTTTGAGCTTCAGCTTATAATAGGATATCTATTGAAGCTACATTCCCAGGTTTAAACTCTATAAATAGTATAATACACTTCAATAGAAAGGTCTCAGATTTACTGTGAACATATTTCATGGAAAGGAGCTCCTTTTCTCTTAACAACCAAATGAAACAAATAAGGAGCTCAGAACTTAGGGGGGCAGGGTGGATTTGGTATTATTCTCTTTCCTATATACACAGGTTTTTCTAAACAAACAGTTTGGCTGTTTTCTTATATATTCTGTCCTGTGGGAGGGAATTTTGCATTCCTCTTCCCTAGTTTGAATATGTTCATCTCACATGAAAGATAAGAATGAGTCAGGTAGCAAAAGCACAGCTTGCTATAGTTAAGGTAGCAGAAGAAAGTGGGCAGCACATGAGTGGCCTCCCCTCCATAGTGCTGCCGTTTACACGACTTTGCCTCTCCTTTAGAGGAGCAGGTTATGCTCAGGAGGAGGGGCAGTCCCCAGGAGAGACACTTTCACACTCCAGTCAATTTACAGACATCAAACAGCTCCGCAAGGTTGTTGTGCTAACACTATCCCATTTGTTGTCATCTTAGACTCTGGAGAAAACTTTAGAGTAATGCTGAATTTACTTAGCTGTAGAAAGTTTAGTGAACTTCTTTTCATTCCGAGGGATGTTAACAGCAGGACAAGTCCAGCCTACAACTACAGAGGATTCACTACTTGATGACATTAATAGGATCCAGATCCAAGAGGTAGAGGCAGCTGTGATCTTCCTTATCCTCTGCCCTGCAGGGTGAGTATGCTAAAGCTTTTCATCCACTTTATAATATTCCCTCTCCCCATTTAAGTGCCCAGGGTGAGAGTAAAACCAGGAAATATCAGTGCCCTGATTTTGCATTAGTAAGAGTTTGCAAACCTCTGCTGAGCAGATAAAGCTTAGAGAGACTACTGTAACTTTGCTCCAGGCTTATCAACTTTTTTGAACAGATATGCTCAGTAAGACCTGAACAACAGAAGCTTTTTACAAATAGCAAAACCAGGAAAAGGTAAACATATGCATAAAGAGACTGACACACGGTTTTGTTTGATAAAGTTAAGATTTTTGAAATACAAACCATAGCAAAAAAAGAGATGAGGATGCATTAAGTTCGAAACATATTCCTATGTCTGCATTGTATATTACATTAAAAGTGTGTTTTTCATGAACAGGCACAAATATTACCACAACCTTTAATGAGATGCCTTTGCATTTTTTTATGTAATATAAGCAAAAAAAATCTGAGGGAGAAAAAGCTATGAGCCTCTATCTTTTCAGCTTTTTTTCTTTTTAAAAAATCTTCCATTTCTAATGCGAGCAATTACATTAAGGACAACGGTTTGCTTAGTGTCAAGTATCATTTACACATGAGTTATATATGAAGCAATTGCATGCCAAATGCTATTCAGACTAAACAATTTACATTCTCTATTCAGAAACCAGAGAGGGCCCTGTTCTGAAAATCATGGCTTGTGGGTAGCCACTGATCACTGGTGGTATTTCTTTGAGCGGAGGTTAGCAGGATTAAGTCCTAATCTGTACACCTGACATAAAACCATTAACAAAAATCCACACTGACAACAGATGTTTATCCTAAAATTTAACAGCAACATACACAAACCACATCAGAGAAAACACAATAGCTTTTTGAACTGTTTTTATTATTGTCAGGAAATATGTAACTTTCATCTCATGTAATGGAATATTTTCATTAACTGTATCTAACATGAACAGGTGAAAAGTAAGAAATAGTTTGATTAATAGCATATCTTTTAAATTCAGATGACATTGCAACAATCAAAGGGAATATAAAAAGAAGGCACAGAACATAAAATTAACAAAGTCATAAGAGACTTAAAGGTACCTTTTTTACTGCTTTAGAAGGACAGCATCCAGTAAAGTGTTTCTTTGGTTATTAACAGATGAAAACCAATAATCACTAGAAGCTTCCTAATAATAGGTTAGTTTACTACCCGTATAAACATGATTAATTATTTGGTTTCAAAATAAATTTCATGGAATACACAGGTTTTTCTAAACAAAACTTGAGTTGAGAAAGAACCATTTTCTCTAAATCAGTATGTTGTCTAGGTTATTTTTTACTCTCTTCTACAGTACTTACATTTCAAAATTGTACATAACCCAAAAGGAATTTTAGCAGTTGTTTGATTCAAAGTTACTATCCATGTTTGGCCTTGACTTTAATCATTTGAGTTGTGTACCTGTATCACACCATAGAGCTGAGGTCTCATTTAGGTGCCAAATTGTTAACACTGGTAAAACCCCCTATTGTTTTCAGGGTGAAAACAAAAGAATAAATAAGAATTTAAACAGGCAGAAGGTTCAAATGTTGCATATGGCTTCTATCAAAAGACTGGTATCTGAATATATGCTTATTGGAAAACCTAATATTTATAAAATATCTTGGATTTGCATTTAAAGGTCATCAAACTAAATAAATAAGTATCATTAAATTAGCTACAAATGTTCTTAAAGTATTGTGCTATTTACTATTAGCCAGTAGAAAGTTGGCTCATACTTCTCACATATGACAAAGTGTTACTTTTGATTTTTAAAGCAATAAAAAGTTTTAAACTCTATCAGGCTACTAATATTTAAATGGGAATTGAGAATTGGCTTTGAGTCATATTTGGCACGATCTCTTACTTTTCCTCCCAACAATAAAATTTGTTGCTGAATTTCCCATTAACTTTCACAGCAACGTTCTTTGGACACAACTAGACAAATTATACCCAGATTTATCCTCTGGAATCCCAAGCAGAGCCAATGAGGATGCAAATTACAGCACAGCAGCTATCTACCAAAAGGTGACATGCTGTGATGTGTTTGTTTGCCATCAGGATACTCCTGTGGTAAAAACCAATATTAGAGTTATCCCAAACACCTTTTCAAAGCCACTATTCTTACTCTGAACCTCAAGGCAGTGTTTACTTAAAAAAAACCACTAACCTGAATAAATGGAGAAATGAACAGATCCTTCCAATTTAGCACCTTTCTAGTAGAGCACTTGTAAAGGAACAGATAAGTAAGGGGTTTCAGGATTTTAATGAGACAGAGAAATGCCTGGGGTTTTTTTTAAAAAAGGGATGGCATCTGTTTTATCTAATCACTGTAGTACTCACCATTGTTTTGTTTATGTTGACAAAGGCTGTTTCAGCTGTATTTAATGCTTCCTTTATTTTTGCTACATAAAGGATGATCACAAAGAGTCCTGCACTGAAATGTTTGCCCATTTGCCAAATGATGTGAAATTATTTGACAAATATGTTCCTACAAAAATTTCCACCTAACTATAACATGGCAATAAACTGTAGAAAGTTCTTAACCAGATACAGCAACATTTTACAAATTCTTAATAGCATGTCCCCGGCAAAATTATACATACTGGTTTCAATTGTTGTAGAATTATTCTCACTTCAAAGCAATTTATGACCAGAGCACATTCAGTTTTAGTTTGCAATGCTGAAATCTATGAGGTACAATGGGGTTTGGTTTGATCTAAACTGGCTTAAGTTTGGAGATAATTTTGTTAGAATAAAATAGTATCAATGAATTCTCAGTCATACTTAATTCCTCTTTTCCATTATGAACAGAGCACTGCTTCTGAAAAAATTCAAATACAACATATGTTGAAAACTTATATGCCAAATAGTAATATACAATTCCAGTTCCTGGTTCAGTGACAGTCTGCAGCAAAATTTCCATGGATACAAAACCATATTGTGATGTATCCTCTTGACACAATATCCACCAACTTAATACTCCACATAATATATTTCAACATCAGAGACACAATTATTCTCTAAGCCTTCCTGTGTTATTGCAAAGAACCTTGGCTATCACATTTGCCCACTGTTTCTGCAATGTAGGCTGGAATAATATGTCAAGAGCCCAGAACTCACTAGAGAGCAGATTGAGAGATTGCCATCAGCCCCAAGAGCCTACAGAATTCCTCCCACCAGTGACACACAGGAGGAGGCCAAGATTTTCATTTTGATACAAATTTAATGGTCTTAAAATACATGTAAAGGTGAATTTGAATGCCATTGTAATTCACTGACTTAATACATATTTAAATCCATGTGGGACCTCAGAATATGCCTGCCTATTAAGGTCGTGTCCTTCTCTTAAGCATTTCAGTCCTTCCCTAATTAAAGGAAATTGCAAAACTCCTGCCCGTTTCACTGGGAGAAGAATCAGATTCTTTCATATCCTTACCAGGGACTACACCCTGCTATGCATGTTTTTACATAAGAATCATCCATATCCAAATGTATTTTTGTAATGGGTAATAATATGAAAAATGGGGCCCATAACACAAAATCCAAAGCAGACAGTCAGTACTGTTTTCTCAACCCCTAGTATTTGGCTGTCTTATTTAGTCCCAACAGGCTGGTTATAAACAATTTCATAGGCTTCAGGATGTAGAAAAGATCCAACAGTCATTGGATTTGGCTGAAAAAATAACAAATGTGCAAGTGGAGCAGGGCATCCCACTTGCTTTATTAACCAGCCCTTTAACTTACATGTGCTCAGCTAAGTGTCACACTCAATCACACAACAGGACATCATCGTAACCAAAGCAACTCTCACTGCAGTTGCTTTCTGTTGTGTTTGACTGTGGGGTCCCTTCTTCCTAGTGAAAATAGTCAAATTCTCCACTTGGACACACTTTACAAAACACTAAAGTCTTGGTATACAACCATTTCTAACACTTCCTTAATTAGCTGGAGCTCTAGCTTGGAGGGGGTTGGGGAAGGAGCAGGAGGAGAGAAAAAGCTGTGTGTTAAATATCGTAAGACTTCCGTTCTTTTATTTGTAACATCAGAAAGAGAGAACTTCTGCGTAAGGTCGTTCTCATGGTTTTCATTATCGCATATAGTTAATCAAAACCACTTCAACCTCAGGCAAAAAACACACTGCAAAGAGAATATTAAGAGGGTATAAAAGCATCCTACTCACTTGGAAACTAATTAACTTGGTTAAAAATGAAACAGTTTTTTTTAAAAGTACTGTAATGTCAGGAAGGGCTTGTTCATACCTCAGATTTACTACGTGTGCACACAAGTAAAAGCCAATTTTGCTTCTGTTGAAGGTAATGGTAAAAGTCTATCTCTAGTACAGGCAGATCAGGCCTTTAGCAGTAGACTTAGACCTTGAAATAAATAGGATAATGATGTAATAGCTCGAGTTTTAGAATAGGCTTTAGGTGCCTGATGCAAGATGAAGAGCAATTTAGGGACCTAATTACAAAATAGTAGCCCTGAAAATCCTTCTTCAACAGCTTCCTAAATTTTGCAGTGCCTCCAATCCTGTGAATATCTATTTCCAGTTTGGCACAGACTAAACAGCTTCTTTCTCAAGTATTGCACTGCTCCCTACTCAACTTACAGCTTACCCATAGCCAGATGTAAATGCAACATTTTGGGGTCAAGACCCTTCCATCGAATTGCAGCGGTCTACAATATTGGTGCTCCATTCTGACATGGACAGCAAAAATCCTTCTATGGTCAAAGGAGATCATGTCATTGATGGAGTTTGGGACACAACTCACCTTCTCCTAAGATTTGTTCAGAGGAATTATGGTACAGATTCCACTCATTCTGTCATCAACAGACAAGTACCTCAGACACGGATATTTAGAAGCAGGATAGAAGAGGTTTGCATTTGCAGTCGCTCTTCCTGTTTGTCTTCTCAAGCACTCATTCTCTAAGCACATCTACTGAACCCCAGCTTAAGTAGGATCTTCATAAAATAGAGTGGCAATTCCTTTATTTTAGAAGAAGCCTGGAAGAACTGCCTTCCCTTTTACAAGAGATCAGAGCACACATGCAGATTAAGAAAGAATAATTTTCTATCTCAAAATACTTAAATGTATGTCCTTAGATGTGCCTTCCAGGTATTGGCTCATCTGATTACTATGTCAGATGAGGAATTGATGGTTTCAGACCCTCTTGACGAAGCCATTCCACTAAACAAATAAACAAAACCAAAGTAATTGAGGTGGAAAAAGACACCAAGAAGGAGCAAGACCTTTTGCAGCACAGTGTGAAAAAAAAAAACAGTCTCCTGAAGAAAGCAAATACATCCTTCCCGTTCCGTAGAAAACCTACCTCTCAACCCAAGCCCACATTCCCACATCTTATGAGAGAACTATGCTCAAGAGACCCACACACTTGACAACTCATGAGGCTTACAAACTGAGATCCCTCACTGAAATACTGAATCAAACACATAAAACATCCAGAGCAAAGCAAAACTTGCCTTTGCTCACCACATTTCATCCAAACTTACTTGGATGACTAATCAGCTAGTTTGGATTCCACCTTAATTCCATCTCAGTATAGAACTGATACTAATTCTGGGTTATTTTCCAGGTACCAGTTTGATAAGAAGAACAGAGATTTCCAAAGATGTGCTCAGCCTCTACCAATTTCAGTCCTGATCTTGCACTGAAAGCTTCCTAGCTAGAGCCTGTATCTATATGGAAAGTCAATGAAACTCTAAGAAAGTGCCTTAATATAGTATGGGAATTTCTGAAGAATGGAGGATCTAATTTGAAATTCTCCCTTGCTGACACAGATTAAAATTAGAATAGGCAAAATAAATATATATGTCTATTTGAAAAAAAAAACAACAACCTACATGATGTACTACATTTGAGTATTCTTAGACATATCATTACAATGATATAATCAAGGATCTCAGAAACTTAATAGAGAACAGAACATGAGTCTTTAAAATTGTTACCGATGCCTATCGTCTACTGAGACATTTTAAAAGTTATTCTGTTGCACTGATTAATAATAGATAGAGCACATTAGAGAGGTTTTGTTTACTCAGCTTTCTCTCACATGAAACTAATCCACACATACATTATTGATAAATAGTGCACACCTCTCCAGTTCACAGCATCTAAATTATGCAGAATTAGGAATTCCTGAAAAACTAATACATAAAACTGTTTATCCTAGTAGATATCACCATATATGTTGCCAGCATACTCAGTGAACTGCAGTTTTGAGTAAAACCTGCAGCTTTATTTGTGGATGGAATTTTTCCATAGACACTACATCTGGCATTCAGATCAGTATTACACTCATTACCTTGTTTGCTTAGATAAAATATATTAGAATTAGCTTAAATATATACAGAAACATAAATTTGAAAACAATAATGCAGCTTTATAAAAATAAAATGTAGTATTTTATAGTACACTAACTTGAAAGTCTTTCAGCACCACATTTCTCTATAGTAGTTCTCTCAACCAAATAACCTTCTACTGATGCTCACTCCTGCCTGGTTTTACAAAGGAGTGCTTATTTTCATCTAGAAACTAAACACAACATTGTTGAGCAACATCTCTCAACAGTCATGAAGTATTTAGCACAATATTCACCTGAGAGCATCACCTAGCACAGATTTTCAAAGCAATAATCTTAGGTTACATTTTCACTGGGTTTCGAAGAGGAAGTATGAGTTTGCCTATGCAGATACACAAGGCCAAATTCACTTCATCAGTTCACTTAATTCATGTTTGGAATGAATTTGGGCTATTCTCTATTCAACCGTGTTGAATTAGACTTTGCATCTTCAGCTTTATTTGGATGGTAGTAATTACCTGAGAAAAGCCCCACGGAATATTTATTGTTTAGTATTACAGTATTACAGAGAGATATTAAAATTTTTGCATAAAGTTCATTATACACTGTGTGTTCTGCCAGTTATGACTAGACAGATTAGGTGAACAATTCATAGGGCCAACAATGTACTTTATGGAGTTTGGGTTTTTTTGATCACTGGGGTAATAAAAGTAAAAGACAAAATCTTAAAACCCTAAAAGCAAGCCATTCTTCAAATACTGAAATCTAAATCCCATTTTATTATGCTGTCAATGAACTGCCGAGATTCTCCTTTGCTTGTTAACATGATAGCAGACAGATGAGAAGAAATAAAAAGTACTGGCCTGTGAAAGGCAAATCAAAAGGGGAGATTGAAGGGATTTCTCGAGTTACTCAGGTGAGTCTTTATGCCCCAGCCAGTGACCCAGCCAGTGGTCAGAACGCTGCTGGTTCCGTTTGGTTGCTCTGAACACTTAGACATGGTATCCAACTGTCTGCCCAAAAGGCTGAGAATTTGCAGTTTCTTTGTAAGCTTACTGCACAATAAACAAAAGAAGGCAATTTGATACTAACTAAACAGAGAATGAATAGTCAATAACATTGTATAAACTTTTTCAAGTCACAAATCTTTATGCAGCAGGAGTGACTTTGCATGTTACTGGAGTATTTTACTGAAAAGATTTCTTTCTTGTTCCCTCCCTCGTCTCATTTTTTTAGGTGTAGAATGTATTTTTCTAGAATTAAACCCTCACCTGTTGACAGATAATGGCATCAAATCCCTAAATTCTATGAAAGAAAGGCAAACAGGCGATTAAATGGAAGTTAAAGTAAACCAAGAAAACAGAGAGCACTATCCCTAGGAGGATAATTAAATATTCTGAACAACTGCAAAATTTTATTACTTTCAACACAGGTGGCATGGTGTTTATGAAATAAATGGCTTCAGTAAACAAAATCTATATATTTGTCATTGTTGGATCTCTATCTTATATTTTAAATGGCATTCTAGTGCTATTTAAAAGAATTAAGATATCTTGAATAAAAAAATAAAATACATAACAAGTTCTATGCTGTCATAACTCAATGACTATAAAATGAGGTGGCATGTGAAGAAGAAATGCAGAGGACAAAATGCGAAAGCAGATATTTGTCCACAACTTTAAGTGCAGTTAACTAGAGGTTATAGACCTAAACTTGAATACTTCTGCAGTGGAAACATTATTGTATGCATCATGGTGTATATTTCTCAGAATACTTCTGCTGTCAAGTTTGAGTAATACCTCACATGCCCTTTTTGTAACTTGCAGAATTAGCTTTATGAAACCCAACTGTTCAAAATGAAGCCTGGACTAGCACTGCCATCTAGCATCTTTAAAAAAAACCCCAAAACTCAGCAACAACAAAATCCCTGTGCACTTACAGAATTGGTAGGTTAGGATTTCTTAAGACTATTAATCTTTGTAATGGATCCATGCATCAAGTCATAACTCTCAAGTGAGCAACAGGACATGTTTTGATAATCAATGTATTACCAAATACAACACCTATACACATCACAAACCACCTGGACAATAAATGTGTCAGGCAAATCTCTTTAGCCTTTGAAAGACCTGAACTGAAACTGTGTAGAGGAGGTCTGCATTTACTCATGCAATGTTGGCTTATAATGCATGGATAGCGTGAAGCTGTGATAAAGACAAGAAGAAGGAACAGGAAGAGGTTTTATTCCTGAAGCAGCATAAAATATACAGAATGCCTTATATGACCAAAGATAATATTTGCTTGTGCCAGTAAAGACAAACATCTGCATTGCATGGATTAATAAATGAATTTCCTGTCTGAAATCTAGTAGACTTCTACTTTGCACAGGTATATATTGACATGTAACAAAGTATATGAAACACATTCATTTGTTTCTCTCTATATGAAGTTCAAAGGCTTAAGATTTGCATAAGTATAACAGTGAACAAATTTCACCCACTTTTATTGTTTGTTGAACAGAATGAATTGCTTGGCATTGCGTAAGACAAAACATGAAAACAAATACTGCCTCTCAGAATCTGCAGTATAGAAGACAGGCTCTGAAATGACAGGATGTACTGGGAAGCCTTGAAACAGTCATTAATTATCGTCATTGTTAGATCAAGACTTTAGAAAGAACTTGTGTGCAAACAAGGATGGGAAGACACTGCAGCATAAGGAGCTCAGAGAAAGAGAAGTGAGATGAATTATTACTACAAGCTCACTCACTACAGCCCCTTGGTACAACGCAGTGTAGATACAGATATAGGCACACACCTTCCCCATAGCTAGGAATCAATTTTATACTGCATAAAAAAGAGGAACTAATTATATCACAGGCATGAGAATTAGATTAGGAATCTTTCAGTTGAAAGCCCCTGAAGAACTGTTACATTGTGAGAAATCATTAATGCTTTGATGACTTTCCAACAGTTTTCATCTGTCACTGTTTCCCCCTGTTCCTGGGCATTTGTAAGTGGACATTCCCTGAGAAATAATTAATAAACCTAGAACTGTAAACTTAAGATACATCTTGTAATGCCCTAGATGCTGTTCATGAAGCAAAAGATCTTCCCCTAACCCAGCTGACTTTTTCAGGGGTTGAAACAAAAATAGAATGCAGAGATTTAACAAACACCTCTGGCGTGTAACTAACCTCATGGAGTCTAGATGCCTCATCACCCAGCTCAGATAACCAACATGTTAAGTCTATGACACATCACCAGCCAACTTTGATTCCACATATATACATACCAAACAAACGAAAGAGAAAGTTTAATGTTAACAGTTTGTATCTGGCTTACATGTTAAGAAAGTTATGTCAGTCTAACCAGCAGTCACTGTAAAGTCACTTGTAACTATCTCAAATTACTGTTCTATTAGCAAGCCCAGTAGAAAAGTGTTATTTCTAGATAGTTATTCAGGTGATTTTCTTTCAGGGAATAGGTCAAAAACCTCATTTTTATATTATCTACTCCCTACAGCTAGTATTACACAAGTTTTTGTGAGCTTCAACATTGGAACAACCCTCAGCTGAGTTAGATACAATCACTAAATGCTTATCCATGGTATTCTCATTTTCCATGTCAGGACTTGGACTGTTTGATTGTTTATTTTTACAAAATGCTTATTTTCCTAGAGAGAAATGCTACTCTTAAAGAATAGTTATTTTTAAAACATAACATCTGCAGTACTTCCGAAAAGATCAGCAGTTTTTACCTTGAAAAGGAAACCCTCAACACTGTAGTCTTATGCAGCACTGTTTTTACCTTTGTAAAAAAAATATACAAATGCTGGCTGCATGCCGTCTGTTTTCCAGTAGTATCACCTTAACTTTGGTCATACCAACATAAAGGAACAACATGGACTTTGAAAGAGAGTCTAAATGAAATGTGGGAATGGAGACATGGCAGATGTTTTACACAGTTCCCTTCTGCCCTCAGTTGCTTATTTCAAGCTTGCTGGAAAGGAAATACTACCAAGAGGTAACCCAGAGAATGTTTTCTTTTAAAACTCTTTTAAACTTTCTGTTTAAATGCAAGTGAGTATTTTACATTTTTCTGTGTTCCAATTAAGAAACTTTTAGTTTCCCTTCTTATTTCATTTCTGTTAAGATGGGCTGGTGTGACTGGGAATTCATCCTCACTAGGTAAGTCTGTGTTCATAGACCTAGGGAGGCAAGGTACCTTATGATAAATAGCATAGCTATTTATACAGATCATATCAGTTTATTCAGAAGACTCATCATATCCCTGCAGAACCCAGGGATTGACATGAGAGTGCTCCTGTTTGTTAGGTATCATCCCTTTAATGTTTAAACAGTAAGAACATTTCCAAAGTAAATCAGCAGCAGAGAATGAAATACAGGGAGGGAAAATAAATTCAGACTAGACACCCCAATGCACAACTAACCAACTGGTACAAAACTGATTAGCGGCCTAAGGCCACTGAGAGCATAGGCACAGGATGTTTTCCTAAAGGGAGGAGGGGCTAGCTTGACCTTTTAATTTATAAAGGGAAACCACACACCCAGGTGTTGCAGCTCTGCTCCCTAGGAGCAATTAGGACATAATATGGGTTGTTTATTTTGTTGGGTTCAGAGGTCCATGCAGAAAGATCAAAAAAGACTTAAAGTCACTCAGTAAGTTCCATGCACATGACTTTTTTTCAACTGGCTTTTGAGTAGGTAGTGTCTAGTTCTTTGTTTGGGAAGTTAAAAGTCTCTTTAAGGAGAAAATCCCACTTGGGCTACAACAAGGCAAACTGAACCTTCACACTAAAGTTGGATTTTAAAGGAAAAGAAACTTGAAAGAAAAATCTGTGCCTGTACAGTAAGCAGCAGCCATTCAGTTAAAGGTGTTTTCTTAAAACTGATACAACCAATCCTTTCTATATGAACTGGCTTTTCTTGAATAGTGACGAATTGTTACAAACAAACTTAGTAAGAAGATTGATTTATTATATTTTGAACCAGAGACAGGCTTCAGAGGCTGGAACAATTCTACTTGTTGCCTATGGAAACATAGAAAAGAAAACATACAGCCATCAATTACCACAGGTGCTTTAAGGGACTCTTCTGGAAAATAGTGACACCAATGTCAGAGTCAAAGTTGCACAAATTCCTCTGTGACATTCCTAGAATGAAACAGCCAAGCTTACATGTCTCTTCTGACCCAAACTGTGCCAACATGACAAAGACAGTTGGGTGGTATTCAAACATGCAATAAAAATGTTTCTCTGGCTAGCAGCACAGAATCAATAGTGAGAGAAATTAAATATGCTGTGGTGTTCCCAACCTCTGGTATCTTGAATCTCTCCAAAGCATTATAGGTACTGCCCATTAGTGTAGTCTTATGTTTCTTTAAAACAGTGCTGCATGGATGATGGGCACAGTAAACTTTTTGGCCATGATATTGGTTTAAAGATAAACCTTACTGTAACAGTTTGTCACTTTTTGGTTTTTCAATGGAGGAGAAATATAGTACTTAAAAGGCAATCACTCATGCCATCCAGCCAGGAAATGCAGGTTCCTTTTTGGGACAAGACCTATCATTTATAATGTGGATATGATACTTTTGGCATACCATAATGTCAGAGAATCTTCGAGCAAGAAATTGATTCTTCAGTTCTACTGAAGTGCTTGGTAGTTGATCTGTCATCAGCTACCCACAAGAGAGAAGTGGGGGAAAACTAACCATTTTTCACTACAAATTCTTTTCTAAACCTTTTAGATTCCCTGTCAATGCCTTTTCTGTGGCTACTTGTCTTGCAGCTACAGGGGACCTTGGCCAATAGGATGTCAGGCCAGTCACACAGTGGAAACTCTCTGAAATCCTGAGACTGGCATAGAAAGATGTCAAAATTTGCCAACAAAGTTACATTACTGAACAGCTAACAACAGGCTAGGATACTGCATCCCGGTCTCTGCTGTTGCAAAGACTTGTACACAACCTCAAATTAACATACTGTTGGCCTAATCAGGCAAACACTGTATTAACAGAGACATTTTTCCAGCTGAAGTGGTTCAAGAATTGTAAACAGCCTTGCTTGTGTGAGTTGGGTTTCTTTCAGTGTGTGAACTTGAATTGTGAAGGCCATTACAGCATCACCTACCTGGATGGCAGGGATATGTTAAGATGTGGCAGCCAAAAGCATTAGAAAGGAATTAATACAGGGTGCTTTTTTTCTTGAAATATTTTACATATAACGTTTGCTGACATCTAATTTTACATCAACATGAAACTTTAAATAAAGACAGACTGTTTGTTTGGTCTTGTCTTCACAATTTAGAAATTTCATCTCTAAGTTTTTCATGGAAAGAATATAAAAACCGAGACTAACATCTCAAAATTCCAGAACAACCCATAAGCTTAGACATATCAATTTTCTTCCTTTCTCTTTTTTTCCATGAAAATTAAGCAAGTATGTTTTTCTAAAGGAAATGGCATGTGAAAAATTGGCACTGTAAGATCTGATTCACTGTGTCTTCTTCCATTCCATGCTAACGCAAAAACTAGTGATGTAGAAATGTCATTTTATAGCAGATTAATAACTTCCAAAGCTTTGATATTCTAGAACAAAAAATTACATCAGAATCAGTTCTGCTATCTTTAGCTTCCATGAAGAAAATCTACAACATACTATAAGAGGCACAAAACTATTTTTTCTTTCATCACACCTAAAAGCTAATGTGCCACAACATGAATGGGAAAGAGAGAGCGAATCTATTTCTGAATGCATCTGTTGGTGGTGAACAGAAATCAAGCTAATTAAGCTCAGTTTTTGTTCTGTTTTTACTGAGGGAAAGATTTTCAGAAATGCAGTAAGAACAGAAAATAAAATACAGAAGTTTCAACATTTCACCCAAAAATAAAAGTCCTGAACATGGACACTAATTGCTTCACTTTTATATTACTGGAACATGTTTCCGTTTGTTTCGGGGGGGGGGGGGGGGGAGATAAGACTGTTGTATAGATTAATGAATTTCTAGCCCATAAGCTAGGTGATTGTCATGCTCTGAGCTTGTTCCTTCTCATAGTGTTGACTATAATTCACTGTTAGAGGATTCCAGAAAGTTACTTTTAACCACAAGCTATTGTACGACCCACAGGAATTGTGGGGAAATAGATACGGCAAAGAGGAGATTTCTGTTGCATACATTAAAATGAAAGATGGATCGGATAGCCTTCATAGTTACTCCTGGCTCTAGTATTTATGTAAGAAATAGAATCTTCACCAATAATGGATGTAAATTCTATTCTACGTTTTAAAGAAAACCTACCATTTACAAAGCTACAGAGCTAAAAATGGTAGTACTTTAAAAAGAAAGGGAAGATGTATGCACATGCAATGACTTTTTTCTTAAAATTTTTTCTTAAAATTTTAAACTATCAGAAGAGCCAAATACAAAATGAACAAATAAGCAGACAAGCAAAGTGTTATTTTGTCAGCTATTTTACAATCCAAAGTAAGTGGACACATGGGAAGAAAGAATTTGCTGCATAGATGGAGTAGCAGACTTGGATCCTCAAGATTTGGCTCTCACCTTTGCTACTGGCCTTCTTTGTTGCTTTTGACATGTCATTTCCATATCTTGTACCTCAGTTTTGTGATACATAACATAGATTTCCTCTCAAAGGCATTTTGAGATCTCTTAGTAATGGTCTCAGAGTTAAATTGTACTGTGTTCCTGTTCTACTGTAATCTTATCCTTTTTGAAGGTAAATTATAGTTTGAGCATGTGAGATATTATTATGCCACAACACTGTCCTTGGGTAAATAATGTTCACCCAGGGCTATTTGCAGTAACCAAAATTGTATTTAAGACAGACTTATGCACCTAATCAACTGAACTTTCAAAAATTGTTGCTCAGAAATTTTTTAAAGTTCATAGAAAACTCAGGCTTCAACAAAGGTGCATTGGCATCTACAAATCAACTTCTAGTGCATTAAAAAGCACCTAAGCACCTAAAACTGGACCGGACCAAACAGCTGCACACTAGTGCATATCTTAGATCATGGTGCAAGTGCATGTTCTGCATGATCCTAAAACTAAATCTGCTTATTTCCTTGAGGGATTCAATCCAGTGAGTGTTAAGAAGACAGACTAGAATTTCAGTGCCTGCTTAAACTCCTGCTTATTTATTTTACCTTAGGCAGTCATAAAATGCATAAACATACCATGGAGCAATGACTGGAACCTAGATCTTTGTTTTAAGAGGAAACCTTTAACCCTAGGCCACAGTTGGTGTTTTTCTGGACATGAATGTGTGCAAAGTGGAAAAACAACATTAAAACTCAGTAAGAAGAAGAGGAAGACGATGAACATCACAGTGCCAAAATCCTTTATTGTGAACAGATTCTCATGGTAGTTACATTGCACAGAAACAGGAACTCACTTGCAGACATGATGGTGTCTTCAGACATCCAGCAATTTTTGGCAATTCTTAGTTTTTCCATTCAGATTCCAACATTGTAACTCATACATTTTCTCATAAAATACATATGAAACACTTATCAGTAAGAAATTACATTCTGGCAGTCCTGTAAAGTTATAATCAGTAACTAAACTGACATAAGTCAAACACCATCCATGTCTAGTTCAGATCCTTACTACCTTAACGCACCATCATATTTATTACAGCTAATTTCAAGAATGTTGTGAAAAGCTGTCTGTGGAAGGGGAGGAAGTGAGGGTGCATGTATGCACATAGTTTCCTAAGAAAGTGATTCGGTCAAAAATTGTTGCAGTATAAATTAAAGCTTCCTAAGTTTTTTATAATCAATTATGTTGTTTGAAAGTTGATTATCTGAGGATATTCTTGATATAGTTCCTTGGTTTTCCCTTTTACCTATACAGAAAATGCCACAAAATCTGGCTCAATGAAAGAAAAGGTCAAGACTAGTTCAAACTTGATGGAGTATTTATGCAGTTAAATTTTTGACACAATTAACATCATTAAATTTTTGACACGATTTAAAACTGGCAGGAACTCTATGAGTAAACAGGCACCGGAATTGGTCTAGTGCCTTTCACATGACCTGGATTGTTAATGCAGCCTTCCCCCTTTCCATGAATGTTGATTATATCACCAGCAAAAGACTCCTTCCTTTAACTCAGCACCAGAGGAGTAAAAGGAACTTAGTCTACTTATTCTCTGCTATCACGATTGCCAGCTAAGCACCTTTGTGCACCAAGCACATTGCACACAGAGCTCCTCTGCATCGCTGCCATAGCAGACCAATGTCCAAGTCAGTGTAACAAGGGTAGCTGGAGATCCCCTTTTTCTCAGCTGTAAGGGTGCATTTTTCAGACTAATTGGTTACAAATGTTCACTTAACAAGCAAAGTTATTCATATGCTACAGTAATGCAATAGTGAGTCTTGAAGAATTTAAATGTTGTTCACTTGTCTTTCTAAATCAAAATCACCCAGCAATTATTATGGAAAAAAACCCATTACTTAAAGCAAATGTCATTTTTAATCGAGGGGAAATTTGTATCCTAAAATTTAATGGATTATTAACATTCTTTTCTTTGTCCTTTTTTTTTCACCAGNGTGCAGAGAAACCACATAGAATCTGTTGAAGTCAGCTCCCCAGAATCAACTGAAATTTGAGTCCTGTTTATTCTCTAAGTTTTGCAGAATTAGAGTTTTAGAGAGAGATGATCCTCATAAAAAGAAATGGAAAATAAATTATTGTGAAAGGATGACAGGGCTTACTCTGTTCTTGCTTACACTTTAGTTTCGGAGATGTCACTTAGTAATGCAAGCATTTTGTTAAGCATTTAATCGAGACCTATTTGGTTTCTTCAGAATCATGAAAACTGCAGGAAAATGATCCAGCCATCATCTAAATTGATCCATGCATCAGATCAGGGTCACCTAGAGCAACACAACAAATTTCTTTCTAACTTACTTTTGAAACAACTCAGGAAACACATCATACAACCTACTGGTTCCTTGTAATGCTCATAAAAAGCACCAAACACTGTGTCCAAAAAAATGACATTTTCCTGAGAGGATATGTAAGGGCTGTTTTGGTACCATTCTTTGTAGTTATGAAAATGTTAGTATCCTTCAGACCTGAAAAAGCACAATCCAAAAATAGCTTTTCTTCTCACATTTTGGGTAGTTTTCAATTCCTTAGAAGTCTTGATAATCTTACTTCTGCTACCCATATTTCTACAGGAAGATTTCCACACCTGAGGAACATTTTATAAGCTGGCTGAAAGTCTGAATAGGAAAAGTTGAATAAACCTGCCCAAAAAGCTCTTACATACATAGCTTTGAATGTATGTGCTGTCATATTAAAATTTACTGGAACATCCTGGTGCTTAAGGACATTTATAAGAAATTATCTACCTACTTCCAATTCTGTTCAGAAAGGATACCTACATGTGTCAGCCATCAGGCAAAAAAAACAGGGATACGACATCCCAGCTATCACTTCTCTGCAGATTCTTACGTTGGGAATAGGATAGGCTGTTTTCAGGGTCCATAACACCGTGCATTTCAGAACAGATCTTCAAGGAAAAGTTTCCATTTTTGGAGAATGTATGGCTTCTCCCTACCTCACATTTGAGAATGCTAAGCAACTGCCAGAGATTGGAAGAGTATTTCTTCTGAAGGTCACCAGGAAGAAACTTGTCCAGTGGAGCTGTGCATAAGCTCGCAGTCTTAGACTTCTGAAGGTGCATTTTTTATTGAAAACTATATAGAAAAAAAAAAGAGCTATATTTTGCCCATACCTTTGTCCTCAGAAAGATGACTTGTGGTAGCTTATGTGGTGCTGTGGCTTGTTGACAAATTTGAATGCATACCCATAGAGAAGCAGGGACAAAGAGACTCTTTGATATTTAAATTGTATGGTCTCATTTAATACATTATTTGTAAATGCGTTCTAATTTTTTTTCTAATTGCTATTCAGTAACCATGGATCTAACTAGCTGTCTCATGCCTAGAGTTTTTTGTATGGTGTATTTACATGACACTTTACTGACTAACTCCCTACCTAGTTAAATAAATAAATAAACAGATTTTTCTGCCTTTTGGTGTATGCCTGACAAGTGAAGCTGGCCTAGGGCAGGCTGAAGCAAGGGTCACCACTGTTTTATTAGATTGTTTATACAGCAGATTCAAAGAAGTTCAAAAGACATTAAAAGCACTAATGTTGAATGTCTCAGATAGGCTGGCCTATCTATTCATCCCTTGCATTCACTCTCCCCTGCACAGACACTATTTTGTATTAAGTAGCACTTTCCCACACACAACGGTCAACATCTGTCACAAGTAAGTAACTTGCTCTTTTTTGTTTATATTTCTCTAAATCAGATACACAAAAAGGGCTCCAAGATTATATTCTTTACCCAGTAATCATGCGAATAGTATAACTTGATGATTCAGGGCTGGAAATAGCAGAGGCAAGACAGCATCACAAGCAGAGTAGAAGAGAAAGAAACAGATGTGTCCCTCCTCCTTTGGCTTCCTCCCTCCTTTCTTTAGGAGCAAGAAGCTCTCCTGTGCTCTTGAAAAATGCTCAGAGTGAGTTTATAGCATACATACAGGCTTCACTGCTTGCTCTGATCAGTAATGTCTCTTGGTTTGGCAAGTTTAGGCAGTACGTATCCCTGGGCTGCACTGAAAAAAAAACCTGCAGTGTTTCTTTTTTAACATTTAAAAATATCCAAGGAAGGGGTTTTACCAATTACCAGCATGCAAAAAAACCCCAAAAGTATGTCATTTTCAGAGTTTGTCGCTTTTAACTACACTAAGATTAAACATGATGTCAAGTTTACTAAATCTGGCATTTAGGAGCTAATCATTATGATCAGTGACTGGCAACAAGGTTGAAATCTACAACAATTTGGATGCCTGAGGCCAGTTGTTACTCACATGCTGTAAAGAAAAATAATGTCTTCAAGCGTCAGAGAATGGATGACTGATCTTCAGAGAGTTGCTTAAATCTTTAACATGCTGTAAACATTTTAAGTAATGCTAGAAAGATACCATGTTGTTATCTTTTGTCTCTATGTTTTGATCTTAATAAAAAGCTAAACATTCTGCTAATAAATACAGAACCAATCAAGTTTTATTTCCAAAACCACAATCAGCAGCTGGAAAATACCTATAAAGAAGAAAATCACCTTTAAAAAGATCCCTTCTCAGCAATAACATGAATTTGAGGGACTATTCTTCAATACAGAGCCAATAGCAGTAGATCCTGGCTATTCTTTCTGAAATCTAGGACTAAATAAGCGTATATCTAGTTGGGCACTTGTATCTGAGTCATGATGTTCTAACTAATAGCATTAAGGATGCTAGTACACCCCGAGCAATGAAGTGCAGGAAAAATATCCCATATATCCAAGCTAGCTCCCCATTTAGGTTTTGTCTTTATGCTGTCTTCAATGAGACATGTTCATCACATGAACATCACATGAAAAGGTACGATGCTAGGCAGGGTGGGGTGTGCAACCCCACAGAGCATTTCTGTGGAAACACAGGTGGAAAGTACCCTGTTGGAGACACTGCGGTATTTGTCTCCCAGATGAAGCTGTGGTTGGGATGGTTCACAGGCTGGCTTGCAGCAGCCCTGGCACCGCAGGGCTGCATGGGGAGCTGTCCCTTGCGTCCCAGCCCTACCCCACAACCCTCTGCCAGCTAAGGGCTCGCTTCCATCACCCTTCCTCACGCTGAGAGGTGCTTGCTCATAGAAGTAATTCCAGTGACTGCTACAAATTAACTGACAAAGAAGAGGCAATGTGTGAGCTATTAACTAGCTCAGAGGGAGCCCAGCTGGCTACCCTGGTTGCCTGTGGCGAGGCAAGCATATTCAGCTGTTGGGCTGATGTTTCTAGCTGTCAGCTCTGTTTCAAATAGCTCCACAAGGAAGAAATCCCTAGAAGTGACTTTTTCACTCCTTTCCAATAGAACTCGAGAAGGATGGAGCCTAGCAGAGCTGTGGAGCTTTGGTTTGGTTTTGTTGCCCTTCTAAAAAGATGCCAGTTGGATCCGGGAAGAGTACTAGATAGTCGGCACCACTGGGGTACATGGTCCCGTTGATAAGAAAGCTTGTACAACTGTTTTGGTTTTGTCTCAGTTACTCGCAACACAAAGATCTTTTCCAGTAAATTAATAGATACAATTCAAACTTACAAAGTTTTGGAAACTCTCCTACAGGGAAAAAGAGTTTCAATATCACAAAGGAGCCAAGACCTTGCTTCAGCTGAAGTTTTGGAACCTGGGAATGATTAATGACAGTATTTCTAGTGAATCTTCAGAAGTGGTATAAACATTTAGAATGACCAGTATGACAAATAGATATGGATATCGTCAGCATTATTTTTTGAAGAAAAACTCAACAGGTGTGTAAGTTTATGTGGACAGAGTATATGAGAATGCAGGAAATACTTCCTCAGAGTCTTGGTAGGTTTTCCAATGGAAAACATAGGCTTATACCAATTTGAGTGCAGAAAAAAAAAGAAAGACTCTGCAAAGACCTGACTGACATTTGCCTCTTTGTGGCAGTTTTGTTCTCAGTCACTCATATTTATAGCAGTATATAAGTGGCTTACATTCATGGTAGTTCTGTATGGAATAAGAAAGGAAAACAAATCCTCTAAGATTAAAGTAACTCCTTGAAAATATAGCCTTTTTAATTATCTTTGTGCTGCAGAGTATGCAAAACTGGCTGCCAGCAGTCCATTACTAAATACGTTCAGTGTCCAACCCACACACATAGCTATTTATGGTACTGCAGCTCAGTGTCTGGGGGTCTGTAGTCTCCTCTAGATGACCTCCATAGAATGCATATTTTAACTTATTTCTGCTTTTTAATAGCTGTTTTTATCAAAGAAAAATCATACATATCTTTTCAAATGTCATCCATCTCTTCATAATTTGTCAGGCATAGATAACTATAAACATATTCTAAGAGAATAGCCATAATTAGCACTTTAGGGAGAATAAACAGTTTTCTTAATTGTCTGCTTGAAGCATGGCACTTAGACAGTTTTGCCAATACATCCATGAGAGAGAAACACATACTACTAATTTAAGGAATGGAGTAAATTCTGCCTGTCTTACCATTTATATGTCTGTCCATAAGAAGATGACCTTTGTGGTCCTAAGAGCTGCATATTTTTTATTCTATTTCTTAAAAAAAAAAAAAAAAAAGCATAAACCAGCTAATCCTTACTTTTTCAACAGTGGCACTGCAAGTTGAGCCACCTCTTCATTCCTCCACCAGATCTCACTGAGTGAGAACCATCTTACTCTTCCAGAGGACTAGCCACAGCCCAGACAGGCAACTTGGCCATTCTCACAAGAGACTGTAGGCTGTGTGAGACGAGCTCTGGCTGAACTACATTTTGATCATCTTGGACTCATTTTGCACACGTCTGTCATTATGTCTGACCTAGAAATGCAAGTCATTTTGAAATAAGAAAGAAATGCAGAAAAAAAATCACTTTATTAAACTCTGCTAAACTCTGCTTGAGTTCTTCTCCAGTTTTAGATACTTAATTGGAAAGGACTGTGCACAGAGGAGTCAAGGAATATGCTCCACACACTATCAAGTCCAACTACAGGCAGCTGAAACAGTATTTTTGCTTTATATGTCTTATTCCAGCTTCACACACACAGTTGACTTACACCACCTTCAGTCTTGATCTTTGACTACTTAAGGGTTTATTTTGTACCTCATTCAATACATAGAATTAGAATAATATCAGTAATTTGACACTTTAAAAATGATATGGAGGTATGTGAGATGGTAAGAAATACAATGATGGTGACTTCACTTCTCATAAGAAAACAACTGTAATTATGACATCTTTCTCAAGCTTTAAAACATACTTTATTTATATAAAATACAATGGCCTTTGGTCCTTGGTGGTGGTGGATATGAGCACCACAGTGTAAAGATTTCAGCAAGCAGCACAGCATCTAAGATCAAACAGGTTGTCTCATTGCTGGTTGGTGATCATGGACACTAGGTACACTGCCTTTTCTTTATAACCAAGATTAGCATTTTACAAGACTGCCAAGTTCTGCAGTTCAGAACTGACATATAGACAGAGGCATCTGAGCTGTCACTGGCATTTGGCATACCTCATTTTTGGCAGAGCTGCCTCTCTGGCAGTGATATTTCTGGCCCAGATCTCTGTCAATGAAATCACTGGCAAATTTCCGAACACCTTGAATACAAACGGAATTGGGTCCATGACCAGAAGATGCATATGCATTTCTCATCAAAATGGAAGCAGCATATATTTATGACTGCTGTCTGGTGACATCTAAGAGTGATGTGATTATATTAATACTCTAAAGCACAGAAAGACCTTTACAACACCAGAAAAGATAAGGCCTTGCCTAAGGGTAATCATACAAGGCAAAATCTATTCCAATAACCTTAAAATATTCCTCCTCTGATTGAAGTCATCTACTTAACACAAAAATAAAGCCATAAACAAAAAAAAATCCCTCTTTGCTGATCAAAACACACACACAAAAAAAACAATTGCATATGCCATTGCTACAAGTGCATAAAAAATACTTTGCTTAGAGTATTTCTCATTAAAATTCACCTGTGCAACTAATTTCCCTGAACATTCTTTGGAAAGAAAAGAGCCTGAAAGGAGTTTGCTTAAAATATATTTTCTAATTTTTGCACTTTTTAAAAAAGGGATTTTTTTATTTCATTCTGGATGGGTTAAGTCAATGTAATTCAGCATTTATAGAATTGTAGCACAGGAAACTTGTCAGAGAATCTTATAGCACTAAAAGGTAAAACTGAAACACTGCTTTAGAAGCAGCAGGTACCATTTCTACTCTAAGATCTGTACTGAAGGTAGCTGCTTTTCAAGCATTAGCAATGGAACAATTAATAAAGGATCCCATTAAGGTCTGATTGTTGCTGCTAAAAAGGAAGGTTGAATTTCAGTCCTTTGAAGTAACTGAGAATGATTCAGGCCTCATTACAGAGATATAATCTACATTCATACATTTATGTTAGTGATTCAAATCTATTGGGACAGATTGAATTCCGTTAAATAGTGCATCTTTCCTGAGGAACTTTTCTCAGGCTTTCTCAGGCTAACCCAAGAGGTGACCTGACAATACAAAGTAGTGGGGTATTTAGGGACTCAACTGTGCTATAAAAGAAAGGCTATACAGAAAGTAGAAAAAAGAACGAGATATAATCTAAAAAGCTATGTCAGCTTTTCTTTTGGACTCTGTTTCGTAAATGCCCTCCCTGTCATCACACGGGATAGAAAAGAACTCCATGCATTGTAGTAGTTTTAAGCATAGCAGTGAATATTGCACCTGCCAGAAGCAGATTTAATATGAAAATCCGGATATGTGGGGTTTGTACTTAACCACAAGATATTACAGCCAACATACAGCCAATCACAAGCTGGAAACAGCTCTAAGCAGAACTCTTCTTAAGTAAACTCAAGACTGTACTTTTTTTTTTTTAATTCACAGAGGTTAAATATGTCTGTTTGACCCTCAAACTACTATTTTCCCCTGCCACCAGGGATCCTAAAAGTCCAATGCATTGTATTTACCAGCACTGCATGGAAAAAGAGAAAGAAAAAAAAAAAGTTTCTTCAAATGTATTATTTTAAGGCATTATAGTAATTATTTATGATTCAGGCTGCTTGGAATCAAAAGAACTTCATTTTTTTGAAGTAATGTATTATACCCTTCATGACCTAGACAGCAACGAACTTTGAGATCAGCTTTGTAGACATACATGTAAGCTGTCAAGCATTCACCAAAAAGTAGGCTTTTACTTTTCACCTCTTCTCCTTTTTCATATTAGTCATCACAAAAGGAAAGACTAAATCAGATTCACACAGAAAAACCCATCTGAAATGCCTTGCACTCAGTGCATATACGAGCAGAATAAATAGTCTTAAGTACCATAAACAACACCATAAAACATATTTATTCTAATATTAAACGGTTTCATTTTTAAGGCTGTTTAAATGTCACCCCTAGAAGTCGAACACATAAATTTAGGAGCTGACTCTCTCCAGAATAAACACCATAACTGGAGAAAATAATTTCTAAATTCTGTTGTAAGGTTAACAGTATATTTAACATCCTAATCTAATGAATCGGTCTAATTTTAGAACTATTTGTTCTTTTCTGCATTTTCTGTTGTTTAAATTAAGATTTACTCCAAATGTCAATTGCAATTGCATGGGCAGTTTTCTATTGCATTCCACTGATCTGTGCTATTAAACTGCCTCTGCTTCAAGAAAGTTCTAGGTTTACGTATCAAGCTACTCGCTGCATTTCTGTACCAGTTCACTTCTCCGCTACTCCATTCTCTTAGTAAATGTTCCACCTACTTGCATTCCATACCAGTTATTTTAAAATACTAAGTACTGAACCAAAATGTAATGGCTTGCATGCTGCCCATATCCTGTCAGTTTCAGATCCCATATTCTGGTGTTAAAAGTCCGTGCGTCATACGGAAGATGCCTGTTAATTACTGGGAAAGTTGACAATTCAGTGACAGGCTAGAAATATGAATCTGTCATAACATTCAGAATGTGAAATGACAAATCCATGAGGAGATGAACTCAAAGGAAAAACCAACAACATATGTCCCTCCAGGAAAATAACAGCTTGAAAAATCGCTATAAAATAGCCTTGAGAATGGAAAAATTGTTTCTTTCTGGCAAAGGAAACTGCACTAGTTGGTTGGGGGGTTTTGTGTTGGGTTGGGTTTTTTTTTTAAAAAAAGGACAGCAAAATAGTCAGACGGATTTTATGGGGAAACCTTTGCAATCCCAATAAAGTCGCTTTTGCTTTGAAGTCAGATGCGTGATTCAGTAAATGACTCATGTTAGCAATTAGAAAATGGTCATTTAGGGTCCTGATTTCTTTTGAGACAAGGAGGGTGAGGGTGGGGAAAGAGACACAATAAATCTTGAGAGGCTTAAAAGGAAGAGCAGGCTAAAGTGCGAACTTTTTATTTCAGCGACGGAAGCGAGAAATCAGTGATTCATTAAAGGAGGGAGAAAGACCTCCATGGAAGCTGGCACAGAAGAAGGAAAAGGAGCTAATTATGTCTCTACCCTTTTTATTCTCTCTGACCAGTATATAATCTGCTTTTCCACGGTCTGCCTGTAGCATATACCTCTTTCCAACCTCTCCAACAAACCCCTCCTCCAGCGGGGGGGGGGGGGAGACCGAGCAGGCAACAACCTCCAGGTGGCTTTCTCAAG
>WAAB01013734.1:0-18523 GCA_013389865.1 Piaya cayana
AATTTAATGCTACTGTCCTGCTTCTTATGCTGCGAATTCCAAAACTGGACACCCCACTCCAGATGAGGCCTCACAGGAGAGGAACTCCATTTAGCCACTTGTTGTGAACTTGGCATGGGCTTCCCAAGTTTTACGTTTGCTCGTTGACCTAAGACCTTGGCCCTTCCAAATATCAGGAAGCTAAAAAACTTAATTTTCATCAGTTGGAGCGCTTGAACCGCTTGCAGTTCATTACAAAGCTGTATGTCTCATCACTGTCCCTCCTAGCCCCTTTCAAAGTCTCCACATTCACGGGTTAGAAAGACACCCAAGCGCTTTTGAGGAAAAGCTTATGGGCCACCAAGAGCCATAACCTTCCCGAAAAGCAAAACCACCGTCACTAAGTTCACCCTTGTCGGCAACTTCAACTGTTTTTTCACTGCTCAGGACCACGACATAAGACACACGGCTACAGACAGACACCCCCACTCCGACCCTCTCGCTCCCCCGCCCGCTACCGACACGCACCCGCCACCGGGTGGGAGTCGGGGGCGGAGGGTGCGCGAGTGGGCCATCCAGGGCGGGGGAGGGGAGGGAGCCGGGGGCGCGCGAGCGCACCTCGCGCATGCGCCCCGGGCTGCGGCGCCCCCGCTCGGCTCTGCTCGGGCCGCGCTCGGCTATTTCCGCCTCTTTGTTTTAAAACTCCGGGCCGAGCCTTTCCATTTCAAACCCAGCCTTCCCCTCTTTCGTTTTTAATTTCTCCGGCTGGGGAAGGAAAGACGGGGGGGGCAGAGGGGGGCCGGCTTCTCCCTTTTTTACCTCGCGTCACCTCGCTCACCCGCTCCGTGGCGGCGCGGGGGGGCCGGGCCGGGGAGCAGCGATCGGCGCGGCGAGGGCTCCCCCCCGGCCAGGTCAGTGCGGGGCTGCGGCGGGGCGAGGGTCCGGCCCTCCGTACGAGGCCCGGCGGGGGCCCTGGGGGCGGGGACGGGCCGGCAGGCCCCCTCTTCTCCCGAGGGTTCTGTGGGGTTGGGTGGGGGGAGGGGTGGCGTGTGGGGAAGCGATGCTTGGGGTGCGGGGAGGGGGCTGTGCTTGAAGTTCCCGTCCTCCGGCAAAGCGCGTTGTGTGTCTGTGTGTGAGAAGAGGAGAGGTTGTGTTTGTGTGGTATGTGTCCCTCCCGGAGCACAGGAGTCTGTCCTTGGCTTTCTGTCTGTTCTCCCTCCCTGCCCCCCCCACCCCAGTGCCTCTCTGCGGCGAGGGGAAAGTGGCTGTTGTTTTCTGGGAGAAAGAAAATATAGCCCCCCCGTTCCACCTCTTCCTACCCCCGACCAGTGGCGCCTGTTGGGTCGAGGGGTCTGGGGCAACTCAGCTGCGGGCAAAGTGGTGCTGCCTGTTGGGAGCTGGAGTGGATGGAGCTGTCCTGAGTTGTCCCTGAATGCTTCTGCACTTTCAGAGGCGAGGAGTTTGCAAGGCTCCAGAACTTCACACTTCTGGGAGAAAGAGTCGGTTGGAGAGGTGGTTGGTAGTGGTGGAGGTACCGTTGTCCAATAAGCCAGAGAACATTGACCTTTTGTGTCCGTTTTGGATACAACCTCAGGTTCGTGGCCTCAATGCTGTCTAACTTAGAGTGGCGTATGGGATTTAAAGTGGGGTGAATGAAATGGTACTCAAAGGAAGACTATAAAAGTGAGTGTGATTTTAGTTTCTTCAGAGTCTAAATATATATATGCATATGCACACACATGTATATATGTATTTGATATAAAATTCTGATTATTTTCATAACCATTGAGTTTTAGGGAGTTGTGGGGCTCTCAGATTTAATCTGTTAAGTAGGTTTCTCTTAGTCTGAAAATGTTTGATATATCTTCAGAGGGTCCTGTGCGGAAAGTTTAGCACATCCTGAAGTTAATAAGACTCACAGTAGATTTGATTGTATAGTTTATGAAGTACATGGATCTTCTGTTGTTTTATGATTGGGGTTTTTATTTGTATTGTACTATCACTTTATGCACACTTTGTGTCGAATCAGTTTAACCATTTCTTCTTTTCTGTATGAAAAGTGTGCCTGTGAGAAACCAGTTTAAGAAATTTTGGATTTTTATCTGTATACTCTGGAATGCTCTTTTGGAAATGTTTTGTATTCTTCAGAATAATGCTACGTAATTGTCTTGTAGAGTTTCATAGAAAGAATTAAGTTGATGGATGAAAGAAGACTGAATTTAAAAAAAAATCAAACAAACACAACCAAAGGTTGAGGTGAAACTTACCTCTAAGTAGCATCTGATGTATGTATCTTCCAGTGTAAATTGCTTCCTTTATACAGCATGAACAATTAGGCATATGCTAAATATATTTGTATGCCTCCCTTCAGTGCTAGGTAGTATACTTTTTTAAAAATTGATATTGATTATTGTTGGGTAGGATATTTGCAAGTTTTTATTGTTCTTTTAGTGGCAGGTTAGATGAGAATCTGAACTGCAATACTTACTTTATGTCTAATAAAGGTGTTCTGGAATTCATTAAATCCTTTGGTGACAATGTGACCATAGAAACCTTTTACCTGTCCAGTAGTTTTACAATTTTATTTAAGTTGTACTTGTAGATGTTTTATAATGTTTTTAAAAGAATATCGAACCTGTTCAGAACTGAAGGTACTCTGTGAGATCCTATAGGACGCATAACAAAAGGGTCAGGAGGTTCTCTGAAGAGATTCATAGGGATACTGCAACAGAAAGCTTGGAAAAAAATTTTAAAGCATCTTGTAAACTACTTTTTGAGGAAAATCTGTTTCCTTTGTTTATGAGGTTTGGGCTGGAGGGGGTTGAGTCACCTTCCCTGGAGGTGTTTAAGGGACGGGTGGATGAGGTGCTAAAGGACATGGTTTAGTGTTTGATAGGAATGGTTGGACTCAATGATCCAGTGGGTCTCTTGTAGCCTGGTTATTCTATGATTCTGTGTGGGCTGATCCAGCCCACTCGATCTTTTTACTTTGCTGTCAACTTAGGAAATCAAGACTTAGCACTTGTAAATGTTGTTTTAAAGTTGACCTAAAGTTTCTAACTATGCTAGCCTAGTAGTAATGTCTAGAATGGCAGAGATTAATTACCATGTGATTCAAGACTTATGCTTCTAAGAGATTGGAAAGTACAGATTCTAGTTGCTGTAGCTAACTCTTACTTCTGACTACCTACATGCTGTACAGGAGGTCATGTCTAAGCTTTATGTCTGAGGTATGTTTAAGCTTTCTTGCTAAGAACCTTTCCACATTTGCTTTAATAGCTTCCATTTCCTTTTTCCCAAATGACTGTCTAGGTGGCCTTAGCTTTTGTCAGGACTAAAATAATTACAGACTGAATTCCTGAACATTCTGGGATCTTTGTTAAGAAGTAGTAGTTGAAGCATTTCCATTTAAAGTCTGAGCCAAATACAACCTATAAAGTGGATGTGGACATGGTGTTTTGAAAAGCGTGCATGGCAATAGCATTTTACTTTTCAGCTACTGTCTTAAGACATTACATGAGCTTTCAAGAAAGCGTAATGACATCTTGTATATTACAAAAGAAACACATAATCTATTTTTTATTTTGGAACTATTGTCCAATTGTATATGTGGAAGTAGGATTACTAAATGAAAACTTGTGTTGTTAGCTGTGTTTGGAGGTGCAATGAACTTAACACTGATATCATTCCTAAGAGTTCAGTAGTTTAAACTTTCTGTCGGTGGTAATGGAGATGTTTAATGATGATTTAAACTACTCTGATTTGCTAGATTACTACAGTGTCATATCTAAAGGAAATGTAGGGAAAACCTGCTCAGGGCTGTTTGATTGGAGTAGGTTAAAAGCCAGGAAGAAGGTGTTCATGTCTTTTAGCCTATGTAAGACTTATTTTGAAGCTCTGTCTTGGATTAAATTTACAGTTTCAAATTCTTGCACACCTTTCTTAAAATGAAAGCTTGTTGTGTTAGACTGTAAGTCCAGCTAGTACATGGAAGTTAAATGCAATAAAGGAGACCAGAGGAAAAGGATTATTCTACATTAAAAGCAATATTTGCTGTTATAGCGTGTAACATTTTGATTGCTGCACTGAAGACACTGTAAAGAGTGGTGTGTTCCAAAAGTGCTCTAAAAAATAAAGAAGAAAGGTGCTGCTCTTACCTGAACTAATTTTTCTCAAGTTAATTTTACTGAATAAATGCATTTAGATTTAAATCAACAGATTATGAAAATTAAATACTCAGTGTGGTGACAACTAGTGAGATTGAAAGCCTTATTTACTATTGAAAGTTTTATTGGTGTGATTGAAGTTTGCCACTGCAGAGACCTGATGTGTTGCAATTACATGGCAGAGCCACCATTGTAGAAAGGAATAAAACAGTAGAGTTGATCAACAATACTTCTTTCCCTTTCAGAAACAGTAATTTATACTAGGAACTTAAGAATAACTTTTTATTCTTCGTCAAACAGCTTGTATTATTCAAAAGTAGGGGGTGGTAGAGATCATTCAAAAGTAAGAGAAATGATGAAGTACGGTGAGCTGAAGTTACTGTGTTCTTTGTGCTAAAAGATGACTGCTCTCATGGGTTATGACTGCTTCTTTTTCAAATCACAGTTGTATATTGATTGGTTAAGGTGTGTTGTTGGCATTAGTGCAATGCAGGGCAGGACAGCAAGGAAGAAATATGGAAGACTGAAGAAACTCAGGCTTTTTTGTAGTTTTGCTGCTAGTGGAAGAACTTATTTAAACTAGTTCTATCATTGTTTTCCATTTATCTGCAAAGAGACAGACTTGTATTAGTGTTGTTGTTAGCAGATATCTATTCTGTATCCTGACCTTGTGACTGACAATAGCTTAGAAATTGATCTGTATTTAAAGGCCTTGTGTTTTGCGGCCTTGTTTGTTTGAAACTGAGGCTGTCCTTATTATTGCAAACTGAGGGTATCTTTGCTTTGTGAATAGCATAAATACCTTTTGATTTAAGGTAGGAAGCAGTCTGTGTCTATGGTGTGTGGGCAAGAATGTTCTGTGGAGTACTGACTTAATTAAGAGGGAAATTATTTTTTCAGGTTGCCGGGATGAGTGTCATGTTATTTGCTGGCTTGTAAATGGACATCTTGTCAAGTTTTTTCGGTTGTAGTCAAGAACTTCCTTTTTACTTTCTGCTTAACCATACAGTCAGTGTATATTGCTGTCTTTTTAGTCAGTTATTATATAAGTATTGTGATGTTACTGGTTATAACACAAATCTTGTGTGGATTATGTGTGGTTATGCTGGAACAAGTCTTCTCTGCTATCTTTTTTTGCTATGTGCATGGAAACATTAATGTAATGTTACCAACCATAAATATCATTTATTCATGAAAATATGTAAGAATTGCCAGTGCTTGCTGATTTTTCATGTAATATGTTATGCTGCACAGCTTTTTCTAGTTTGTCACCTGAAAGAACAAGCTGAAAGTTACAATGTAACTGGCTAACTTTCTTTCTTTATGAATAATTGCATCTGGCATTTCTTGTTGTATCTGAACTATTAGTTTGAATACACAGATTGGCTTAATGAAAGCCATGGGTCAGTTGATTACTTAGCTGAAGGACTTTGCCAAATTTATTTTAACTTACTAGACAAGATGTTTATTATAATTAATTTATTTGTTAGACTAAGCAATGGCAATCATTAGAATTTATTTGATAAAGGGAACTTTTTTTTTAACATGGTGGCACGCTTTCTTCATTCAGACTGACTTTTTCCAAAAATCGTTTAGTCATGGAGCCATTTAGAAGTTGTGTCTGGAGGTCAAGGACTAAATGGACAAGGATCTTTTCTTGACTCCTGTGTCTTAGCTAATTGTGTTTAATACTGTTCCATTATGATGATAACTAGATTTTTCTTTGCTTATGTTGTTTCCTACAATATAAAGTATGTTCCAGACACAAGGACTCCAACCTTGATTTGGGGATTCAAAATAAGCAAGAGATAAGGGGATTCTTGATGTGATTGTTTAAGTACCTAATCATGCAAACTGAAAATATTTATGGCCCTGTTTCTAAATGAAATTATTTATATTTCAAACTCTATCTTTTGTTAAACCGAAAGTTAAAAGATGCTTCTGATACTAATTCGTCACTTTAGGAGAGTGATAAGACACAGGAATCAAATCAGTCTTCTAATGTTTGAAATGCTTTTATTTGCGTCTTTGAATTATTCCTTTCTTCTAAGGTGTGGACACTAAACCAGTGTAGAGTGTCCAACAGAGCAGTTCTGTCTGCACTTAGGAAAGCCCCGTAGCGGCAGTGCTACAGCAAGTGATTCCCTCAGGTGGTTGTTTACCCACTGGCTTTAAAGCTTTACTCAGTCTTTCTCAGGGTAAAACAAGCATAACACCAGCATTTGTTAAACGCTCACATAGAATTTATTGTCCACAAGTGCAGGTTCTTCTTACCTTGTGCAAAACTCTACAGCTTCGGGGGGGGGGGGGAAGAGTTAGTAGATCTGCTGATGTATTCTAGTTAATTTTAGGGGTTTTTATTAAGTCTGTTACTTTGATTTGTCTGGATGTTAGTGTTGTCATACACTTGAAGTTGGAAAGAGCTAACTGCTTAGGTATTGTTTTTCTATTCTAACTTCATTATTTTCATTAACAGTCGTCCCTTACCTACAAAAGCTGTCATAATGCCTTGTTTTCAGGGATTCGAGTTTTGTGCAAAGATCTAAATGCAGAGTGTGCCCAACTCATTTATGGACTAACACTAAATTATCCAGAGGATGTGGAGTATCATTACCGTGACTGAATAAGGAAGAGTGATTCAACTTTTGTGCAGCTGAAAGGTGTGTCTTCTGATTAGAGAGACAGACTTGAATACCTGACAAAATGACTATATGCAGAACTGGAAACAGAAATGTCTGTGCAAGAGACAGTTATTTTCTCTTGCTAGATGGAAAATGTGAAGCTTCTGTTAGTACTGCAGCAGGTACTAAGTAAGTTGTAGTAAGAGAAACTGGTAATGGCTTGCTTTCACTTTGCTTAAGCTGTTGGTATTTGACAATTTAGGGAATGTTTTCATGACTGCCTTTTAAAGTGTAAATCTGACTGAATATAAGTAAGATCCAGACTTATCCAAAAGGATAGTCTGTTACCAATGTATGATGTAAAAACAGCACTTGAGAATTATGGCCTACAGGGAAGTTGCTTTTCCTGATGTTTCACTTTGGTCTTCCACAACATTGAGTCTTTGCTGGCATAAAGCTGCCTTCATCCGTGGTTTGTGGTAATATCCTGTACTGTTAAAATAAGCACCAGTGCATAAGGAATTTTTGGGTCAAGGTGGTATTTCCAGCAAGGGAGGTGGACAACTGCAGCCAGTAATTTCTAAAACTTCAGAAATGAGGCTCTCAAAGCCCTTATTCAAGTTAAGCTAGTCTCTTGGTGAGATTATTTTCTTGCTCTAATAATTTAGAACTTCCAGCTTTTGCTACTGCAGACCAGATTTCCTCTGTTTTAAATAAAACTGCAAAAGTCAGGTCACATCAATGATCAAGTCAGTGGAAAATAGTTTTGTAAGTGCTGAATCCTCTTATGCTATTGTTTTCCACTGGATTTTTTTGTCAAGAGGCCTTTCCCCTGAAATTGGTGTCATGTCACAGTGTTAGGACTCACTGACAACATAGTTATGTTGTAATGTTGTTGCTCTGCTTTTTGTCAGTTTGCAGAACTACCTGTTAATAATGACTTTGATGCAGATTTTAGAATGATTGAATGATATTCCATATGTGCTATGAGATTTTCTTGAATTGTAACTCATTATTAGATTATACATTGGGGGAAAAGTCTTAAACAGTTAGATTTTGGAATTTCATTTCTATTCCTTTCCTTACTGCTACATGGCCAATGAAACATAAAAAAAGAAATACAAACAACCCAAAACCAAAACGAAAAAAAAGACAGCCAATAAAACTGCCGTGTCTTTGTGGAAGATAATGCTTGGTTTTGTATCAGTAGATGCTTAACTCCCTCTCTAGGACCTAAACACTTGCAGAACACTACATCTAATGATCATAGAATCATAGAATGATAGAATCACCAGGTTGGAAGAGACCCATCGGATCATCGAGTCCAATGATGATGAAGAAATGAAAATAAGTGGAATGTGGGGTCTTTAAAGGGATAATTTTTTCTATGAGTTAAGTTTTCTAACACTGTTACTCTGTTGAGAATATTGCAAACCTCTTTGAAATTGCAGCATTCTTTTTTGTGATGGAATTGCAGTGTAAGAGGATAGTTGTTCCTAAGACAAAAACACCTCAACATTCCCCCTTCCAAAAAAAGAAACCCAACAAGTATCTGTGGTCAGTTAGAAAGGTACTTAAGGGTGTGGGCTGGTGCACTCTGACTTGAAAACTGCTTGTTTCACATGAGCACACATAGCAGTTTAAGGAAATTTCAGAGATATCAGGTTCCTGTGATTGTATTGATTTTATTAAGCCTGCCGGAAGTGAGATGGACTGTTTCCTTTATGCAATATGGCCAATCCCCAATACAAACACCTTAAGATGAGTTCAGAACATATGGCCTACAGAAACTGTGGTTGATGAAATGTTCTGAATGTCATCTGTGTTTTAAGAAAAGATACTTTCAAACCTCTGTGCTATCTGCTGCTTCTAATGGGTGAAGTTATTGCACTTAACGGTTTTTTATCTCTACAGCTTTTTAGCAATTAAGTTGGGTTAGAATATCAGGGCTGCTCTTTACTTTCTTGTCTCTTTTACTGTGGTAAGGGTGGTATGTATGGTCAAAATGTCAAAATAAGCCAAGAGCTTTCTCCCTTGATTTGAGTGCAGTTTACATAGGTACAAGAGAAGAGGAGAGTTAGGCCAAGCACTTCTTTCTTTTTCCAGGTTGCTGTTCTCTCACTGCTTTTGTAGGGTTGACAAGTGCTTATTCACTGGCCTTTATTCTGCAGAGGGCAACTGGCCCTGAGGTTTTTTTTGCACAGCTGTGGAATAAGGACCACACAGTGTCTCCACAGTTTAACTGCTCTTTTGCAGGTCGATGGAAGTGCCTCTTGGGCCTTCAGCATTGTGTCTGGCTGTTCTGCCATCTCTCAAGGGAGGTTTGTCACCATGAAGCCTATAGAGCTGACTCTAAAGAAGAATCTGCTAGACTAGAAGGCAGTGCTTCTTCATTACAAGTGCACCTTTAATAAGTGATGAGTTCCTCCTGGTATTTTAGTATGGCTATGACTGGTGGAAGGGGAGGTAGATTGGGAGACTGCAAACAAGCAATAGTGTAGCTTGGCTTGAAGTTAGATGACGTAATTCAGTCTACAAGTTTCATGGTAGGGTTTGAAAAGTTGTGTACTATTATTGTGATCAAAATGTTGTTTCACAATATGATTATCTTCTAAGGCATTAGAAATTAAATTAATATAATGAAGTACTGTAGATTTCTCCCTTAAAGCACCTGGAAAGATAGAATTGGCGGCTCTAGATACCATTCTCTACTGTTGGAAGTATACTGAGCTAAAGATTAGTTTTATTTTTTAAATGTTTCAGTTCTTAGTATTTCATTTGTGCTTAAGATTCTGCTCAGCAAATAAGAATTTTCACTTCCACTTATCTCACAAAAAACTTAAAACTTATAGCTTTGGTCTGTTCAGCTTAGGACTAATATGTTTTAGTAGTTTATTTGACACAGTGCAAAGCATTTTGTGAAGCAAATACAAAGTCCTAACAGAAAAGTCAGATGTTGCTGTGTCTGCTAATATGACCAGTTTGTTCCTGCTTATAAAAACAATGAAGCCTTTTGCAGATAAATTGGTGTTGAATTTGATTAGGTTGTCTTGACCTTTGTAGTCAGCTTTATTAGTGAGAAGTAAAAGTGTACTGATGCGGGGTTTTATCACCTGATGAGGTTTTTCTGTAGTTGAGTGTTTGGGCAAATAAGTGATTTTTGTCTGAGCTTAGGTTTTTGGAGGCAGCTCTTTGAATGTCTTGAGCGTGTGCTCAGATTGGTGTGTTTTTTCATGGAAAGGGGCAGATAGGCATAGCACAGTGCAAATTGTGGTGTAGAACTGGATTGGCACAGCCTGTTGCCCAAGTCCTAGGTTGAGCAAGTGAGCTCAAGGTGCAGGTGTACTAGACTTTGCAGTTTGTTTTGGCACCCTCAGATTCTTCACATTATGTTGAACCTGGCAATGGTGGAAATCCAAAAATTAATGAGGACTTATCAAGAAAACTGACTTTGCTCTGTAGTGCTCTGTGGTATTGCTTAGTCTTAATCTTAAATGGTGTCAGTGCAGGTGATTTGAGTATCTTACTCTCTTCCATTCTGCTTGAGATCTTAAAGCAGTGGCTAATGGTTGCAACAAGTATTTCCTATAAAACTTTGAAAATGATCACCGTGAAAACAGATTCTATTCCATTAGCATTAACATCTATTAAAAAGAAAACTTTTATATGCATTGCATAATAAACCCAGATTTTTGTGCTATTTGTGATCCCTGCACTTTGTATCCTCTAAACATAAAGTGCTTGCAAAATACTTTCTGCTTTAAAATTATCTAAATTTGACAAAATGCTTAAAACCTGTACAATTTTCATTTTGAAAATTAGTTGGATTTGTACTACTGAAGACTCAAAGCTGTTTCTCTTCTGTTCATGATGCCTAGCAGTACAAACTCCTTTATGTTGAACAAAGTGAAATGTTTTTAAAGATATTGAGGGGAGATTGCTTGGATACTTGAAAAATCTGCCACAGGAGTTACATAAAGTCAATTTTTAGATTGAGTCCAGGCCTTAGCTTGTAATTCTTTGTCAGTAAGCGTGCAATTGGAGTGAACTTCAGAAGTTACAAATATTTTTTCCTACTGGCAGTGATTGGTAAGTGTAGCTTTATTCCAGCTGTTAATGGGTAGATGTATTACTGAAATTATTTGTATATCTCCTTGTTAAGAAAAAAGGAAGCCTTTAATAGCGCATTCTACTGTCATTTTAACAAGGAGAAACCTTGCAACCTTGGGAAATAACACATACAAGCCTCGGGTGCTTTTGCTGTATTTCAACACCTGCAAGTCCTGCTCATACAGTCCTGATTTTGTATTGCATTGTTCTGTCCTTTCCTCAGTGTTTTCATTTCAACAATTCTGTTCATTTTGAGAGAGGAAGAAAGAGGGGAAGTGTTTTCAAAACTGAAGTTACAAGAATTCAAGGTAAGAATTGAGGCAACCAAGTACTGACAGATATGGAAGGCTGAACGTTTTTTGGTGGAAATAAACTCTTTCCTGCTTTACTGATTTTAATTCTGCTATATTATTTAATACAAAATAAATAATGCTATCTGTGAGGTTTGTTTTCATAGTCAATTGAAAGACTAGAATTGTGCCTCTTGTAAGAAAGCTGCAGTAACAAGAGTTCAAAGGAGGCTAAATAGCTGTGCTTCATTTCATATATGAAACAGCTTTATGTTGGAATGATAGAAGTGTGAACAGAGTGCATCTTAAAGCCCTCCTGAGGTTTCAAGAATAAAAGAAAAAGATTTTGAAAGGCTCCCTTTCATTTGAGTTGTGTAGTTCATGAGTAGTTAACTTTAAGGTATGGAATGTACATTTGAATTGAGAAAGAACAGAGTGTCTACTAACCATTTGCAAAGTATGGGACAATTGTAGCAACATTTGCTCATCTTCTGTCATATCAGCGCATAGGCAACTGTTAGGCAGACCAGTGAAGATAAAAACTTTGTTCACTGAATTTTTTTAATGAAAGGCACAGATATGTAATTTTCAGGTTTTTTCAAATCTTCAGATTCTGTTTGGATTCATTAACCATCAGGTATTATAATCTGTGTTTCAGTTTCATGGGAATGTTAAAAAGAAAAGTGATTGCTTGTAAAATGTGCATTCAATTGAATGGTAGGTTCTGGCTTCTCACTACAGATTTCCATTTTGACAGCTACTGTTTTACAGGGTTCCCATGGTGTCTTGACCAGTAAGTGGAGTCGGATGACTGAAAACCTGAATTTTTAAAAGCTTTTTGCTAAACATCAAAAAGAAAAGGAATTGTCTTTGGTTCCTGCATAAATATTCTCTCTTCTTAAAAAATAGACAATATTTGCTAGAGAATGGGGAAACTTGTTTTCAGTAGAGATTTGTAATGGCTTCACATAAAAGGCATAAAAATCCAAGTGTTCAGGTTACCATTCAGTTACTCACTAGGGATACATCTTTGATTTATCTTTATTACTAAATGGTTGTTTTCTGGGGCTGTGTGCCCAGGTGGCCAAGAAGACCAATGGCATCCTGCCTTTTATCAGAAACAGCATGACTGGTAGGTCCTGGGAGGGTATTCCTCCTCTGTACTCGGCACTGGTGAGACTACTCCTTGAATACTGTGTTCAGTTCTGGGCCCCTCACTGCAAGAAGGATGTTGAGGCTCTGGAGCAAGTCCAGAGACTGAGAAGAGGAGACTGAGGGGTGACCTGATTGCTCACNATAGCATTTTACGTAACTAGATGTTTTCATCATGCCTGGGGTTAGGATTTTTCAACAGTGGAAGTTAAAACATATGTAGGTAATGACAAGGAAGAAGGGAAAGATTATAAAAGCTTTAAGTTTTTTAGGAGGTGATAGCCTGAGTCTATAAGGTTCTTGCTTCTCCGTGGTGAACTTTTCAAGCCTTTGAATGGTCTCTGTCATAGGGCAATCAGTGCAAATGTAAACTGTCAGTTCCAATGACTACTAAAATAGTCACTTTGTATTCTGAGTTGCCCATCTGTTCTGCAGAGGACTTAGTAATGAAGATTGCTGTCTGTTTCGATTGTTGTTAAGGGCAAAAACTACTTTCTCTGAAGTGCATGGATATTAAACATTCAAAAAGAGATTTGGATTCAGATAGCAGCGTCTCACTAAAGGCTTGGTTTCAAAAGGACTTCGTTCTTAATGAGATTCATAGCTGATTTTGACTGACTTAATTAGTGGAAGTCAGGGATTTCTGTGTATCCACCTGAGACATGTACTGTAATGAAAGAAAATGCCTTTTTATTGGCCTGTAGTATCTGTCTGTAAATTCTCAACAAGGAGCATGTTGAAACATATTCTTCCAGTGTATGACAAATGTGTCTAACTTAATCTGAAATAGTACCCAGGTCAAGAGTAGTCTTTTCTTCAAAAGCCTCTTACCTCTAGCAGTGATTTTGATTTTGGATAATGAGCCAGATTTCATTTAGAGCAGGTTGTAGCAATATTCATTAATTAAATGAAGGTCACTCTTGAGATAGTGGGTTTTTTAAATAGTATTTTTAAAGATTTAAAGAAAATTGACGCTTTAAGACCTCTTACCAGTTTTATCAGTGTTTGTAATCTGTGTTGATTGGAAATTATCGTAAACTCTCAGCAGTAAACAAAGGAAACTGCAGACTGTGAAGAGTAATTTTCATGTAACCAGACTAGTGGTTCTTTGTCAGAAATGGAAAATTGGTTTGGTAGGATTAAATCTGGCCAGTCAGACATTGTTTTCATCCAGACTGTCTAGCAGAAAATAAACTCTTATTGCATAGGAATTCTGAATCCCAGTATTTGTTAGTCTGCTCTTAGGAGTGTGTCAAAACGTCACCATGAACAACTCATGATCTGAACAACTAAGTGTGTTTTAATTGGAAGAGGTGTCTTGAATACGCTCCACTTAAGAGTTTTGAAGGATATGATTGCACAGGCTGTGGAGCCAAGCTAATGGTTTGCTGCTGCCAAACAAAGTTCATTTTTTGTTTTTTTGCAGTTTATCCACATCTTGAGCATTCTCAAGTTCTCTTTTAACCTTCCTTGAATAAATGAATTTATTAGTCCAGCAGAAGACTATCCATAAATTTATGAGTCATTTCAAAAACACCCCTAATCCTTGAAACAGTGCAACCGGTACAGAAGATGCTGTTTTAATGAGACTCCCTAAGAGAGCTTCATTTAACAATACAGTGATGAAAATCTCTTGATGGCAGATAGAGGAAAATGTTTTCTATGTCAAAATGGCAACGGAATTTTTTCCTAGCAAGACAGCTTACTGATTATGTACGTTATAAAAGATTTTCTTTAAAAAGTGTTATTAATAAAACTTTGTTTTAATTGTATGCCTTACTAGTCCATATGAAAGAACTTTGTGCATATACAGGCATTAAACAATAAAGTGCAAGTACAGTAGTAAGTATATTTGATTAAAAAATTCCATCAAAATAAAAATTAGATTTTTTTAAAAATTTATTTGCTGATTGCATTACATTACAAATGGGAAGATATCTTTAGGTTATCCAGTATTAGATGAATTACCGGACTTGAGACAGTGTTATTTCCTTATTTTGCCATTTTAGTTCTTGGCTTATTCTGCAGCTGTCTAAGCTCTACCAGGATGAAATCGAAATGGGCTTACATGACTGTAACACAATTTCAGAGCATTGGTAAGACATGTTGATTGCTGGCTGTTACTCACTATTTGTATACTGCATCTTATCAATCGTAATTGCTTAGTCTTGCATTTGTTTGCACTGTGTTTTCTTTCACCTTGAAAGTATATGAAAGGATCTAATGCCAAAATCTGTCTCCAGCTTGGCAGAAGCAGGTTGCTTAATTTATGTGCTCTTTGGAATTCTGATTTGTATATTTCAAATGGGCTTTAATTTTCTTCCCTTGTGTATATATATTCCTGCAACAAAACTCTGTAGCCTGTTTCTACCAGAAAGAATTAAAGAGGTTACAGGTAGTCTTTACAAGAGGGGATTAAGGATGTACTGCAAACGAAAGAGCTCAAAGTATGACATAGTTTGCATTTTTTTTATTTGCATTTGGTATACTGAGAAGGAAAAACACATTGCTGTCTTCCTGAGTTTACTGTGGCCTTTTTGTATCGCAGGCTCCATACTAGAGAAACAATAAATTCTAAAATATTGTCTGGATCATTTAGTTAACTTCGCTAATATCTCTACTATCTTCCACTCTCTCTAGGTAAGTAAAAAAGGTTCCTGATTACCTGTCTGAAGTTAATAGTGTAAGACTATTACAGATATTTCAGAATTTTTTTTCTAGAGTCATCATAAGCTTAACTCTTGGATACTTTATGCATGTGTTTCTTACCATTATGTATTTTCAGCTTAAATAACTCTTCCTTTCTTTCTCCTTGTCTTAGAAGTAGCAGTCAAACTGTCCTCTCTGCCCGGGATATCATAGGTTAACATAGGAAAGACTGACATTTCCTTCATTCTCCTAATTGTGATAACTCTTCCCAATACTTGATGCAATTTCATGTCATTTTTTCTTAATGTGTGCAGCCATAATCGAACATCATTTTGGAAGCTATTTGGCGAGTGGCTTACAAAATTCCACAGTCAGCAATTCATTTTGTGTAGACAAGTGTTTTATGGAAAAATATTGGATAAATCAGCTTCTCATTGTACTATAAAAAACAAGTATGCAGGGTGAATAGAGATTAAAAGGGTAGATTTAATGCTACTGTGTCATGATTATTATTTCTGCTTTATCTCAAACCTTTGTATCATTTTTACATGTATTAACAGTGTTGTCTTTTACTTTGCATTAAAATGAATGAAACCCATGTTAAAGTGAGTGTATTTTGCTTTGGGGTGGCCATTTCTTAAGCTACCCTAGTGTAACTATTAGTAATGGTATGACTGCATCCCCAGTAGTTTCTCTTTATCCTTTTAGTCAAGTCTCCTAAAAAACAGACAAAAGTACACTTGAGCATAATAGATCAAAGAAATGAATACTACATGGTAGTTTTCAGAGGATGTTTTCATGAAAGTAATATGGTATTAGTCTCTTCCTTGTTTTTGATTGTGGTGGCTGACTTTACCATTAGTCATGGTCTAAATTATCTAAAATAACATGATTATATTTCACTTGGATAAAGATGACATATTCATACTTTGCTTGACTTGCCTAGTCATCTAGCTTTGACTTTTGACATGAAGAAATTGTTAAAAAACTTAAGTATAATGGCTAGTGAATAGCAAGAATTCTGACCTAAAAATCTGACTAGTGTAACACCCATCATGGAAGCAGTCTCTTGGGGAGTGATACAGAAGATTGAGTTAAACTTCCCGTGTACAGGCAATTTAACTACAGGCAATTTTACTTGTCTAGTTATAGAACCAAGACTCGCTATTAAAAAATAAAATAAACACAAACCCCTTTGAATTCCTAACTCACATAGTGTGAAACTGGAATCGTGAGACTTTTTTTAAAAAAAAAAATAATAATTCTTTAGTATTCTTCTGGAGATAGTAATAATTGTATTTTTAATGAGAATATCTGTCTTGAAGGGGCTTTTACTTGCTGTCCAACAAAACAAGGTAGGTTTTTTTTTGTTGTTGGAAAGCTGGGAGGGGGTATAGCTAGGACAGCTGACTAAAACTGACCAAGGGATATTCTGTAGCACACTGAGTATATAAACTGAGGAGAGCTGGCTGGGACTAGTGATTGCTGCTTGGAAATGGGCTAGTCATCGGTCGCTGGGTGCTGATTATTATTATTGTTGTGTGGTTAATACTGTGCACTTTTTTTTATGTTGTATTATTATTCTCTCACCCTTTTGCAGTCTTATTAAATTGTCCTTCACTCACCCCACAAGTTTTACTTTTTGTTTCCATTACCATCCTGGTCCCACCTGGGACAAGAGTGAGTGGCTGTGTAGGGCTTAGGTGCCAGCTGGGGTTAAACCATGATAGTAATGTAACCAGGGCAATCCTTGGAAAGCTATAAACCTCGTTCTCCAGACTTGACATTCATGACAGTGTCAATGCTGGAGCACCTTTGAACTGCAAGTATTGCTTCCAGGGGTATGGAACGTCTAGAGTGCAGGGCAAGATAATTTTCAGATTGCAGAGGACTTATGTGATGCTTTGGAGAGGAGCCAGAGGCAGTGAAGGGGAGGCATGTAGGTGATTTGGGGAGGAACAGACATAGGAGAACAGAGCCATGGTGATTTAAAAAGCCAAGCATGTGTAATGTCCATGTGCCTGGCCATGTCCTGTGTCTGATTAGTCCCATCTGTCTTGCTTTCTTAGATTCCTTTTTGAACGCTTCCCTGGGCAAGGGGTGGTCTGTTCCATGTGCAAGTATGTCTTTGAGGGCCTGGGTGCCCGCAGCTGCAGTCATATGAGTTGGAGGGCTGAAGGTGCCAGCAGCTGAAGAGAGTGGCATAAGTGGACTTAAGTGCTAGCAACACAAGTGGGACTTCAGGTCAGTGAGGCTTGTGTGTCCCTGGTGCCAGGAAGCAGAGCAAGTGAGAATCTGGGAATTGCAGCTGGATTGGGCCACTGCAAGCCACAGTGCCAGCAGCTGGACAGACAGTGAGCAAAAGCAAATGCCAGGCACTAGTGTGGGTCCAGGTGTCAGAAACCTGTCCATAGTGCCAACAGTTGCAGTAAGTGAGTGAATGTTAGTGAAGAGCAAACCAGGCAAGCCTGCTAGATTATGTGGGCAGACTTGGGAGGTCAGAGGAGGGGCTGTTAGGGTGACCAGGTGAGTCTGGCTGGCTGCCAGCAGCACCATGGGATCTCAGGAGATGTTAAGTGTGAAGCTTCTGGTGAATGCATTCCTCTGACAGGAAGACCACAGGGGACAGGCTAGTGGGAGACCAGTGGAGTCTCAGGCATCTTTGTGTATGTGTCTCAGGGTATGAGATCATGGTACAGGGGGGAGCTACTGGGAGAGCAGGAGAGTCGCAGCGATCTCTTCGCATGTGTGCATACTAGCAACCAGACACCAGACAGTCTGTAGTAGCAGTGGGAGTGGCCTTGAAAGCATGTCCAGGTGAGATTTGGAGACCGGGATCCAGGGAACAGCTACAACATGTCTTCAGGAAAAAGCAAACTGTCAGGCTTGGCTGGAACAATTTTCAGCAGTCTTCATCACGTATTCCATATGTATTTTTTATTAATACCAAAAAAGTGAAGCATTACTAGTAGTCCTTAAACAGAAATGCCTGTAGTCCTATTAAAGAAAACACTTTCTAACATCTTGTCAGTTTAGTGATAAGCACTATTGCCACCAAAATAGATCTAGACAAAAAAAGTCAAGATTTTTTTATGTTGGAACAAGGCTGCTCCAGTCCAAATTCACAGGCTGCTAGTAGTTCAAGAGGACTCCTATGTCAAAAGCCAGAATAAGGTAAACAATAAGAATACCATTGCCAGTTTTCAATTATTGCTTCTAAAATAACTTCTTGCTTTTAATGCTGTGCTAAATCCAGTTTAAAAGAATATTACCACATTTAAAAGAGAATTTACATTTTAAAAAGAACAGATGCAAATGACAACTTTTTAAAAAGACCTCCCTAAGAGTGCAAGGCCTGTGGCTTTTCTTGCACAAGTAGCATAATAGCGTATGACTTTTTTTTTTTTTTTTTTTGAGTACTAGGTGATTTTGGATTCTCCTTTGGGACTGGTTTCATAACAGTTGTTAGTAGTCTCACAATGTGACAATGAGGCAGATATTCAGCAAAGTGAAAAATGTAGTGTGCTGTGCCATATTCACTGAAAGAGTCATTAGG
>WAAB01013737.1:0-19642 GCA_013389865.1 Piaya cayana
CAAGTTGTGGCAAAATCAAGTTTAGGACCATTCTTGACAGTTTATGGACAAACAGATGGGTTTTTTACAATTTCAATCCTTTGGAACTCTCTTCCCTCCATGCCTTATATTTTAAAAGTCGTATTGCCAAACAGTGTCAGCTCCAGCTTTTGTTGTCCTAAAACTAATGGGTCTTTCACAACTGAAGCTCCAAAACAAAACAGAAAAATGAAAAGCAAACATTGCTTCCAAATTTTATGAAAAATACATAATTACTACTACACAATTCCAGAAAATATTGCTTTGCTGCTGCAGGGTCAGTAGCCAGGATAAAGAACAACGTTATATAAAATCCTGAAAGATTCAGCTAGCTGAATCAACCCACCCTCTTCCACAATAGTGCAAATTACTTCGTCCACAATGGCCTTGAGAATTATTTTAACTCTACAAACAACTATCTTCTTCACAACAAAAGGAATGAAAATGAGAGGAAAACGTTACAGTTTGCCAAAGAGAAAACAAACAAGAAGCCAGTGCGAGGCTAGTAAGGAATGAATGGTTAATCTCACATTTCTAAAAGGGTATTATAAACAAAGAATGGTGAACAAGAAGAATGAAATATTTTTTAAAAGATACAAAAGTGCTTAATGGTGTTCTTTTAAATATTTACTTTACTGCTATTTGGAGAATAATTTGTTGCATTTAGTAGCATTGGTCTCAAAGGACTGCTTTAATCCAGTGAGATTAATTATAGCCTTTGGAGTTATAAACACAATTTGGGAAGCAGAGCAGAGAAGAGGAGAGGCCTCTTATGCTGGCGATTAACAAGTTTACACACTTCAGGACTACAGCAGGTCTGTGCCCCTACTACGCCTACCATGCTACTGGCAGGACAGCACGCAGGACGGTCACAAATAGGGGAAAAACAGCCCCTGAGATGTCCAGAGAAGACACTACTCTACCCTACAGCATTGCTATAGACAACTAAGATACTTCTTAGGTGTCTTTCACTGAAATACAAGTTCACCTACACCTTACGAAGACATCCTCTGATCTTGCTTTCACCACCTGCACCAGAAACACGTCACCATGGAGAGACAAGCAGCAGCGCTCAGTGTGCACAGCACTCCATCCACACTGCCTTTATACCTCTCATGTACTTTCACACAGCTCTCCCTGTGCTCATTGCCATGCCCTGCCCCAGGAGACACAGCGACCTGCAACAGCAATAAGGGCTGGGAGCAATCTTACCTAGTGAGGCGTTTGGTGCTCCTTCTTCCGAGCTCTCCTCAGCTCCCTCCTCCCCCAGGCCGGAGGTGGCTGAATCCTCCAGGGCGGATGCAGAGCCAGGGGTGCTGGGCCCACTGACAGACCCCAAGTCCCCTTCCTCGCTGCTGGAGCCGTAGCGGTCAGGCTGCGTGGCCGTCCCACCCTCGCCGCAGCTCCTCCGCTCCTTGCGGTGCACCCGAGAGTGCAACACCATTTGGTGGTAGGTGCGGAAAATCTTCCCGCACTCAAAGCACTCGGTGGACTTGTTCTGGGTGGCCCGGCGGCTCTGCCGCGAGGCAGGGCGGTAGTCCAGGTCCCCCTGGGGGAGCGGGCAGCTATCTCCCAGTGGGGCATTTACGGTTTTCTCTGGGCGCCCGCTGGTGCAGCTTTTCTTTTTGGGGTTGCTGGAAGAGCTGGGAGAATCCTGGTCGCGCTTGCGCTTCTCTTGGTTGACGAGGATATACTCTCGCTTATCCTTGTCGTAAGTCACATCCGCGTCTGCCAGGGCCTCATCCCATCCCACATACTTCACATACTCCGAGGGCTCAACTACTTTTCCTTTAGTGGCCAGCTGCCAAGCTTGGTAGCTATTGACCGGATCCAGCTCGGCTACTCTTTTCCCAGGCTGTCCACTTGCAACTCTATCTGGCCCCACAGATGGCCTTAGATTGAGACATTGCAAGAAAAACTGTTTCGTTACCGTGGAGTTCAGGCTCCCATCAGTTAAGCCCTTGGCTTTATCCCCAGCGCTGCCCCGATGCGCGCGGTAGTGAACAGCGTTATGCGCTTTCAGGTTTTCCATATTTGTAAACAGATTTCCACACTTGGTGCAAACTTCGTACAGAGATAGGCCCGTCACAATCATCTCCTCCTGTATCACATCATTGATAGTGGCTATGAGTTCCGAGTCATTTTTTGGTTTGTTTTTGCTCCCAGCCCTGGGGCCGTGCGACTTCATGTGGTTTTTAAGAAACCAGGGCTCTTTAAACCTCCTGCCACAAATGTGGCACCCATGATCAAATGACCCCCTGTGCTTTTTCATGTGAGCTTTCAGGAACCAGGTCTGACTAAAGGCCTGACCACAGACTTCACACGGAAACTCGCCTGCGTTCACCTCACTCTTGCAGTTTTCAGTATAAGCCTCCCCATTTGGAACCTGAGCTGTTACATGGTCCTTCTCTATGTGGTTTAACAGCGTCTCTTCCCTCAGGGTCATGTAGCTACACAACTTGCACTTGAATGGTTTGTGGACCTGGTGCAAGTGCTGCTCCAAGTCCTTCTTCCTTTCAAATTTGTTTTTGCAGAAGGTGCACTGGTAAGAGGTCATCTTGCCATCCTCCTCGGCTGGTACCACCTCCATGACCTCCTTCTTGCTGCTTCTCAACAAGATCTTGCTGCTATCTACCTGCGCGGTACCATTCAAGATCTTGTTGCAGGCAGACGTGCTTTTAGTGGGGCTGGTGCACCCGCCGAGGCCCTCTGAAACCCCCATCTCCCCAAGCTGCGCCTCTCCCATCTCCGCCTCATTCCCCTGACTTAAAGTGCCTGTTCTGTGACTACGGATGTGGATCTTCAGGTTGCCCTTTTGGGAAGCTCTGTGATCGCAGTAAGGGCATTTGTAGGGCTTCTCGCCCGTGTGCTTCCTCATGTGCTGCGACAAGGAACTCTGGAAAGGGAAACTTTTACCGCAGATGCAGCAGCTGTGGCACATGGTCTTGTCAACATCCATGTCCCCCTTGCTTAGCTTGCCTGGGCTGGAGGATCTCCGTAACTCCATTTCTGCCTCTCTGCTACGATCCATCTGTGTCACTGCAGCATCAGGTGAGCGGGGCAGAAGAACAAAAGCATGTCCGGCAGCAGAGGAAGGCTGGACCGCGTTTTCAATCATACGGTTCCGCAGAGAGATGTTTTATTGCTTCATTCTCAGGGTATTGTTTCCAAAGCACAGATTTACTTCCCTGTACTCCGTAAGCGGATGGCATAGATCACCTGAAACAAGAACAAAATCACACAAATGTACAGAAATTGTCTAATTAGGATGTTAAATATATTTAAACCCATTCACATTCTTAATTCAAGCCATGCCATCACTTGCCTTGCATTCAAAAAAAGCGGTAGCTTCTCCTTTTGCTGATATTCTAGGCTTCAATAGTAATAATAAACAAATAAAATTAATAAACAAGTGAAGTCAAAACCAGAACAAACATCCATTTCCATGTGCTGACACCAGTGTCTCTAAAAATTTGTAAACTTTAAAAATACTTTTTAAAAAAAAAAAACCCCACCAGTCTGAAGTGACTAAAAGTACACCTTAAATGAGGAAAACATTTAAAGTGTAATAACCTCCCTCAAGAAAACTGTGGCTTTACCATCACGTGTAATTTCTTACTTGCCAAAGATAAAAGCCTTTCCTAGAAGCTAGCAAGTATCATACTCCTGCTGGCAACTGCATTATTCCATGTTTCAGACAGCTCTGCTATGCTGGATGTGGCATGCACAGAGTAGAGACTAAGGACACTCACTACTTTGATAAGACAGAGAACAAGAATCCAGAGCCTGACAAAGCATTCAGGAAAACTACAAGTTATTTCCTGATGGACAACGTAGAAAGTATAATATCTAGTCTAAGTCCAACAAAGTAAAGTGATGATACTTTTTGATACTTGCAGGTATCAAATGATCTTAAGAGTCATGTCAACAAGCCATATAGGAAACCACAGCACCACCTACCTCAACGAAACAGAATCTTAGCCATAAACAAACAAAAAAAAAATGAAACAACTTTGATTAACAAAACAGATTATTAGAAGTTTAAAAGCTTCTGTATCTTGTCATGATCAAATGCAGTGGTCAATACCCACCTCAGCAATGCCCGATGCAAAACACCAGTAATTCTCTGCCGTGTGTATGGTGAAAACCAATGGTTAAGAGCTCTATAGATTGTTTCTTTACCAATAACCACACTGTAAATCAAATATCTTTCCCCCTTCCTATCCTCATTAAATACTACAAACACAATAACTAAGATCCAAGGATACCATAATCTCTAATAAAGAGAATCAATCTACTGCTACATTAAGAAAACATCAGCTTCTTAAAATATAGCTGAAAATATGCAGAGCAATAACAAGATTATCTTCATACATTCATCACCTGATGTCTATAACTCAATAAATAAAGAACTAGAGATCCACAGTTGCCAATTTTAAGTTTCTCATTGTACCCACCTCTGAGCCTCTTCAGTATGTAATAAACAGTCTAACCAAACCACCGGCATGAACCTAACAAATAGCAAGGTAAAACTGATTCAGTGCTCATCCCAAGTTACCCAGTATGAAATAACTTCATTATGTTTAAGTTAACCTAGTCCTTTTATTTGCTACAAGATCATTCATTTCTGTGTTTGATTCTCTGCATAGTTAATATCTGTTCAATATTTTAGAAATTATTAACAGCAACTGCTCAAACTAGCTCTTCCCTGGAAAGCTGACTTGTTACAAACACAACTTCATTTACTGAATAAAGCATTTTTGCATTGTGACTAGTCACTAATTACTAACAAAAAAAAAAATCACATCATAATTACAAATTTAGAAGCCTATATGAGCAGAAAGTTTACAAACAAGATGATCTAAATTGATCTCTGAAATCAGCCATTTAAAACCAAACTGTGGGGCAGCCTCAGAAGAAACACCCTGGGTATATAAAGGATGGCAGCTGTGGCTCTACCAGACGGTAGAAACACGATGAACAAACATAAATGCAGTTTACACTGCATATTTGTGGATGGAAATTCAGAGTAACGTCTTGTTTACTTGACCCATAAGCTAAAATCTGCCAAGCAACAACCCATGTTGTCTTATAATCAAAAGCGTTACCTAACACTCATTAAATCATAAAAAGAAACACCAGGGCAACTTCTTGCATTTACTACAATCGTAGACCTGAGGAGGCAACAGCTTATTCTGAACCATTTCTAAACCATCTGCACTACTGCAGGGAAAAAAAGGTAGCAAACCACATTCTATATTTTCCACGGTTTACACCAGTGACAACACTGCTTCTTGGTAGGCTGACTAGCCATTTTACTGCTTCTTGGTAGGCTGACTAGCCATTTTTTTGTTTTGATTTTTTCTTATTGTAGGTCCCATTTTAACTCAACTTTCTGCTGTGATTCCTGTCTGAAAGTCCAGAAGAGCTTTAAAAGCCAAACTTAGACAAGAATGCCATATGCAGCAGTTCAGGAACATGTAAATCCAAAGTTTCAGAGTCCCTTTGTTTACTTAGGCACAGCTTCTCTGTACCTAGTCTTGATCTATTTCACTTTAATTATTTACAGCGTTTTCATTAATGAAGCTAAGCTATGAAAATGAGGATAGGAAGAAAGCATAGGAGGGACATTAGCCACTCACAGGAGATTTCCCTAGGCCAGGGGAAAACCAGAGTTAACAAATTACCAAATTATTTTGTTGGTCTAAAATACTTAATGGAAGCGTTATCATCTTCACCAAAATATTCCGAGAAAATGTTCATCTTTATTGCTTTAGCTTAGCCCATGCACTGCAATTTACAACTTTAAAAGTTGAAATAAAGTATTCCTAGATTTGAATTATGTGAATTCATCCACATTTGAGTTTCATCCACGCTCACAAAATTTCAAGTCTTATCTTCCACAGACAGAAATTCCATTGGGAGGAAGGGTGTTCACGCAATCCGAGTTTGCTTTACACAGCGTGCAGAGGTCTCCCCGACACAGACATACACTAACAACTTAAAATTCCCTCTTCTCATCATTTGAGTGCCACTTAGAAATAATTCTTTTAGAGAGGCTCTTCGCAGAGCAGCAGAGCCAGGGCTCACTGGAAAGAAGCAGTAAAAATGAAATAAACACAACAACTTTGAAAAAAGCTTCAAATTGGAAGATCGAGGAAAATATCACTTGTAAAGAATCCTACCTATAGAAAAGATTATTTTGGCTTAGTAATTTCCACCTTAGTATTAATTATTAAATAATTATTTCAACATCAAAGATGGCAGAAGATGTCACCTGACAAATCAAACCACAGTGGTAACTTCTTCACTGAGTAAAATTTTGCCATTGTTATTTTTGTTTCTTTCTGACTGACTGTGATAGTAAATTATTTGTATTTTAAAATAATTATGACTCTGAAAGTATCTCGAAATAATTGTCTTTCAGAACACACAGAATCATAGAATCACCAGGTTGGAAGAGACCCACTGGATCATCGAAGTCCAACCGTTCCTATCAAACACTAAACTATGGAACACATGGAACACAACCACCTCCAGCTACCTTAAGGCTACTAGAAAATGTTTCAACTGTCAGTAATTTCAGGTGGTAACCAGTAACCTTTCATCGCTTTGGTCCAAGTTCAGCCTGCAGTTCCTACAGTCCCAGCTTGTCACACAGAATCCATAGCAGAGTCAACATCCAGCCTACCAGAGTGTCACAACACAGAAGATCCCCACTAGCAGAGAGGCAAGCCGCAAGGAAATGCAAGTGACCGCACACTGTAAATTAATATGCTTCTTCAAAAATATTTTGTGTATTTTAATGGCACTGCAGCCTATGATAAATGCCATACAACTCCTTGAGGGAGGTCTGACACTATGTTGTAAGGGGCATATGAACTAGATCAACTTCATTTTGTTGAACTACAGAGCAGCAGTTCAAGCAAGGAGCTTCTGGACAGGGTCCAGGAGGTTTTTTTCAGCCCTTTTTAAGTTCATGGAGGCACTTAACATCATCATGGTTTACACACAGATTTGGTATTATAGCAAGGTGGAATAGAAACACATGCAAAGACCTAAAACCAGGAGCGGTGGTGTGTGGAGAAATGCCTTTGTTCAGCGAACTATCTTAGTTAAAACACTTGGTCCTGCACTCACTGTCCCACAGAGAGTCTTTGCCTCAACGCACATAGGAACAAATAAACTTTTTTTTATTCAACCCCCAGACGGACAGACAAGCTTCCCTACAAGCTTAGAGCTAGTATCGTGAGCTGACTCTATTTCAAACACTTATACATGAAAATTCCTCTGGTTTTAAAAACTAACTCGCAACTTCTCAGCCCGACAAAAAACCTTTGGTTCTCTTTGTGCCACCTGCATGTTCTGGAAGAGGACTGGTGAGACCACTTCTTGAATCCTGTGTTCAGTTGTGGGCCCCTCACCACAAGAAGGATGTTGAGGCTCTGGAGCGAGTCCAGAGAAGAGCAACGAAACTGGTGAAGGGGCTGGAGAATAGGCCTTATGAGGAAGGGCTGAGAGAGCTGGGGGTGTTTATCCTGGAGAAGAGGAGGCTGAGGGGAGACCTCACTGCTCTCTCCAACTACCTGAANACAGACCCTCCCCTCCTTAAGGACCTTTTGTGCCTCTTCGAATAGAATAAATAAAATAAGAAATGGAAAACAAACAACAGAAGAAAACTGAAAAATAGAATGCAAAAGACACCACACTGAAAAAAGTAATTGCAAATTCATTTATTAAATGTAACAACCCTCTGCAGTGCAGACCAAGAGGAAAACATACAAGAAAATTATTTCTGTTCCAGCAGACAGAATACTAGTACAATCTTTTTAAATTTCTCTTCAATTAAATCTTATTTTAAAAATCTTAATACATGGGGCTGTAGTGGCAAGAAAGAAAAACTCTTCAGTAGGTAATGAACAAGATCACACAATCTGGAAAGCTACATAGACCTACTCAAATAGCATAGTGTATATTTTAAAATAAACTGCCTTCAGTTGGGGTGCGAGCATTTCAAGTTCCATCTGAAACTCTAATGCAGTGGAGAAATACAGCTCTCCTATCTCCAAGCAGTTTGAATATACACTACAATCACTCCACCATGTTCTTCTGCCAAAAGCAGCAATATAGGAACGTGATCTTGTAAAAAAAAGCATCCTACTGGAATTCCTTCTAGATGGTAAAATGACGGAACATAACACCTAAGCATCCAGGTGAATTTCGGAAAGTTGTATCTTTCAAAGACGGGAACCTGGTGAGCTGATTTCTCCTGATTTGAGAAGGTTCGGGTTGCTCCAGAGCCAAACAGACTTTTCTGAAGAAGCCAGAAGAGAGTAAAGCAAAGTAAAAGAGTGGACGAAAGACAGAGAACACTTCGCAACTGCCTTGCCAGCTTTTGTGCACACTGAACCACAAAGACCTTTCTCCTACTTCATATCTTCCCCTCCCGCTGCAGAGACACCATCCTCCACACGCACCAGCCTCACTCACCTGCACACCCTCATCTCCCCCTTGTGAGGGCACACGGCTTCCTCTGAATACCAAGATCCCATGGGGCTCATCAGCTCACAATCCTGATTACAGCCTCAACTCTGCCACCCTCATTTAGGTACCAGTCCTACCGGAATGCCTCTTACGGACCAGAATCACAGAATTGGTTGGGGTTGGAAGGGACCTCTGGAGATCATCTAGTCCAAGTCCCCCGCTAAAGCAGGTTTACCTAGAACAGGTCGCACAAGAAATGCATCCAGGTGGAGTTTTAATACTTCCAGAGAAGGAAATTCCGCAACAACCCTGCACAGCCTGTCTCACTGCTCCATCACGCTCACAGTAAAGTTTTTCCTCATATTGAGGTAAAAGATTCCCATGCTCCAGTTGGTGCCCACCGTCCCTTGTCCCATTGCTGGGCACTCCTGGAAAGAGTGTAGCCCATCCTCGACACCTGCTCTTTAGATATTTATAAGCATTGATAAAATCTCCTCTCAGTTTTCTCTTCTCTAGACTCCACAGACCCAGATGTCTCAGTCTCTCAGCATTTTGCAATGGGGTTTTTTGTTGTTGTTTAATTACTTTAAACCAGCCTTTCCCTGCAGCTGGGGAAGCTCTTCCCACTTGAAAAGTTTACTGTCTGAACCCTGAGAGATTATTTTCAGCTTCTGCATCATGTGTTTTTGCGTCTTTCTCCCTCCGTGAGCTCCAGTCCCCTAATCATCTTTGTGGCCTTTTGCTGGACTCTCTCCAGTAGTTTCTTGTCTTTGAGTTAGGAAGCCCAGAACTGGACACATCACTTTACTACCTCTAGCTGATAGCACCCTTCAAACTACATCAGAGGGTAGAAGAGCAAGTCTATCTTTAAATAGTAAGCTCATACTCCAACATGCAGGAAATCCTGACATTCTGTAACCTACAGAGTAAATTTGCCATTAGATAAAGGTAGTACAGCTCTGAATTGATTTTCTGAGAGTAACCCAAACTAACCCAGTATACACTGGTATCCAAAAGTCCCGAGTCAGTTGTAGAAGACTGTCAAATCTTCCAATGTGTTCAGTTATTAAAAGCAGTGATCTTGACAACAGACCTCCTGAAGTTTGTTTAAGCCTGCCAAGACTGACACAGGACTGGAAAGGAAAAAATAAAAAGCTCCTGGNGCTCCACAAACCCACATGTCTCAGTCTCTAATCCTTCAGCAGCATTTTGCAATGGTTTTTTTGTTTAATTATTTTAAAGCAGCCTTTCCCTGCAGTTGGGGAAGCTCTTCCTACTTGAAAAGTTTACTGTCTGAACCCTGAGAGATTATTTTCAGCTTCTGCACCATGTGTTTTTGTGTCTTTCTCCCTCTGTGAGCTCCAGTCCCCTAATCATCTTTGTGGCCTTTTGCTGGACTCTCTCCAGTAGTTTCTTGTCTTTGAGTTAGGAAGCCCAGAACTGGACACATCACTTTACTACCTCTAGCTGATAGCACCCTTCAAACTACATCAGAGGGTAGAAGAGCAAGTCTATCTTTAAATAGTAAGCTCATACTCCAACACGCAGGAAATCCTGACATTCTGTAACCTACAGAGTAAATTTGCCATTAGATAAAGGTAGTACAGCCCTGAATTGATTTTCTGAGAGTAACCCAAACTAACCCAGTATACACTGGTATCCAAAAGTCCCAAGTCAGTTGTAGAAGACTGTCAAATCTTCCAATGTGTTCAGTTATTAAAAGCAGTGATCTTGACAACAGACCTCCTGAAGTTTGTTTAAGCCTGCCAAAACTGACACAGGACTGGAAAGGAAAAAATAAAAAGCTCCTGGAAAAAAAACAAACAAGGAATTTCTATTAGTCTATTTCCACTTAGGCTTTCTAAAATCCTTCAGAAGCATTTTGCAATGGTTTTTTGGGGTTTTTTTGTTTAATTATTTTAAAGCAGCCTTTCCCTGCAGTTGGGGAAGCTCTTCCCATGTGAAAAGTTTACTGTCTGAACTCTGAGATATTATTTTCAGCTCCTCCAAATACATCATGTGTTTTCGCATCTTTCTACCTCCATGAGCTAATGACATTTTGCAGCAGGCTTCAGAGTGGCAGCCAGGGCTGCGAAAGCTGTCAGGCCTTTCTCGATCGATGCCGCACCCTTCGCAGGGGAGAGAACACACTGAAATAAAGACAAAAACACCAACGCTGAAAAAAAGCTAGAGGTAGGCATTTGCAGCGAGGTGACCTCTCTCATGACAAAGTCAGCAAAACCTCCATAACCCAGATTTTTTTTTTTTTTTGTGGTTCTTCAAGAAGCAGCTCAGGGCAAGGCAGGGGGAAGGGAGGGGGGTGAGTTTGCTTGTGCTCTGCTCTGGGATATGTTGAGAAACACAGAGCCGTCACCCACTCAGTACATATTTTATGTTTTAGTATACTGTGCCTGTTTGTCTTCTGGGAGACAAAGAAATGTACTTTATTAGTTACACTGTATTCTAAGCAATGAATTGAAATATATCATTAACATCCAGGACAAGCTTTATCTTGCTGCCAAAACAAAGGGACTATTCTTCGAACAAATTGAGGGGGAAAATCCCATAATGACAATGAAGAGTTCCTCTCCCTAAAAACTGCGCTGCACAAGAGTAACAATTACGGGCTTATATTCTGCAGACTGAGGTTGCGAATAGCCGCATGAAGCGATGCATTCACTATTGGGAGAGTAAGTACCATTGATGACAAGGCCTTGGGGCTTCTGCTCTTCGCAGACCAATCAATAATCCATTATGAACAAGCTACATTTCCCCTCTAATATGAAGAAATGAATAAAAGGGAACCAGTATCACTAGTACTTTCATGGGAAAAAAAAAGGACAATGCAGAAATCACAAAATGCCATCACAAGACTTAAAACTAGCGGTGATGTCGAACACTGACAGAACTACTCACAATAACCCCTTATTTTACAGCAGTTACTGGAGACCACTACATTATAGTTAAAAAAACAAAAATAAAAACTAAGAAAAAGATTATTTTAAAGTCAAGATTCTTTCAAGACTACTTAATTCTGGCTGCTGGACAAAATAAAAAGCAACATTAATCTTCCAAGGCAGAGAGAAGAAAATGAACTAACTTCATCTAAGTATCCGACAGTTTGCTTCAAACTATTTTCTAACACAACATAAATAAGAATTTCTAATTAGAAATAATTGTCCAAATGTGACTGGTCAACCATAACAGGACTTTATTGCAGCAGCTGCGTTACTATCTGGACACGAGGCCCTGAAATTGTTGTTCTCCCTTTGTCACTGTCACATGCTACAATACAATTAAGAGAGGATCCATTTAAATAGCAAAACCACAGCAAACCTCAGCATACCCAGTCCGGTTCCTACTAGGGCCCCTCAACACAGCACCAGAGGGCTGAAAAGGAGGAAAGCTCTCCTGAAAAATTACAGATCAAGTATTTAAATCTTTTTTTTAAAAAAAGTTACTGTTTTTTTGGATGGGTAACAGTAAAATAGATCCCAACAAAACACAAAAGACCAATATTATTAATGCATAAGGCAGTCTATGTCCTTTTTCTGAAATATAAAGACTAGTAGTTAAAGTTGACCTCTTGAGGTGGAGGGCCGGGGGAATGAATACACAATGTAATTATTGATCAGCCCTTGGAAAGCCAAGAACTGCACTAGTGCAGATGCGATTGTTTTGGATTTTTTTTTCCTAGGGTCATTTATGATATATATATATATATATATACACACATGTTGGAAAGTCAAAAGCTTTTCATTTGACATGCTGTAACAGTATAGCTAATTCTGAATATAAGCAACATCTTAGTTAAAAAAAATAAACTTTAAAAACACAGAAAAAGCTCTCCATTTTACTTCCACTTAACAATAATGTTTTCCTATTTGGCTACAGCCACCAAGTGCATTACTTTAGTGTCTTAGTATTCTCAAGTACTAAAAATTAAAAGAAAAGTTGAAGAAACAACCACAATTCTCACAGTATTAAACCAAAAAGAAGTCAGTTAAAAACACAGGCAAAGTCACCTCAATACTGTATATTACCTCCTTATTCAGATCGATGGCATTGACGCTGTCTATTCATGCATGTCTATGGAGATGCACATATATATGGGCAGCACAGTATTTTCCCAGCATCCAACAGTGCTTTTATATTTAATGATCTTGTTAGGGTTTCCACTGCAAACCAATTTACAGGGAGTTGTAACAGAGCCATTTTAAATCTACAACATGGGGGTTGATTTGTAAACTGTATAGGCAGAGTGTTTTCCTGCAAACATGTTCTGCTATGTTCTGCTCAATTTGAATCTTAAAATGGGAAAAAATTGTTTATGTTTTTACATGTAGCGTCATGGCAAGGAAATGCTTCATTTTATTAGTTTTACATTATCTGCAGAAGAATAAGGACTGGGTTACCAGCTGGTGTAAAATACTGGAGGGTAGCACATCACACACATGCACACCCAGCCCTTCTCGCTGCCTCTTTCATCTGCCCCATCAATGCAAGCTACACACAAACCACATCCTCAGCTGCCCTAAGCACACACAGTGCCACGAGATCAATTTGTATCAAATGAGAAGCTGTACTGCTAGCTAAAACCAGAATGCCTTTGTCCTGTGTAAATCAAGACTTGAACGCAAGAAAAACATGAACATAATTAAAAGTAAATATTTTCAATTGTTGATTTCCTAGCCCAGCAGAAGTTCCACGAAGTAACATTGTGCTAAGAGCCCAAATTCCTCCCTGTCACAACAATTACACCAGTGAGGAATGAAATTCAGTGCTTCATACATACATACAATTCCATAATGATCTGCCCATAGCAGACCGCTAACACAAAAAGTTGCATGTTTAATACCAAACAAATTTACTATATACAGCTATGTGTGCAGCAGGTCAGTGGAAGGTAAAGATTATTCTATGGCACATTGCTATGAAGTAAGCTGCATGGAGAATTAATTTAAGGTAATAAATTTGTTTCTCTTATACCTAATATATCCTACTGCTTAAACAGCTACAGTAAAATTATCACATTATAAATACAAGTGTTGCCAAGCGTTAACCTCTTAACAGATTTAGAATGACAGCCTTTTTTTTTTAACTATTAAATCCTTACTGTAACAAAAAAAATCATTTCTGAAGTAACAGCAGCAAGTTGTTTGCTTACTTCCCTCCCCATCCCTCCAGTACTAGGAAAGAATTGTAAAACAAAGAAACAAGTTTGGGGACTATATTTCCTTCTCTGTTTTCAAAATCTCATTTTAAGAGTGAAGTTTAAAAAAGGTTTATAAGTTTTGGGTTGGTTTGGTTTTTGTTTGGTGTTTTTTGTTTTTTTTTTTTTGCATTAAGGAGTGTGGAACAAGATAGATCAAGAGAGAAAGGTCAGAGGGGAAGGAGAGAGGGACTGTGCCCTGAAACACAAGGAGGGATAATAATAAGCAATAAGCCATCAAAACATACTATGAAACATTACATGCTGAGGTAGCGCTGTTTAGCGCTGAGAAGCAACCCAAACCTCACAGAACACGAACCATCAAAACTTAATTTTCAGTTGTCGAGTTACTGATTTTTGTAGATGCACAGTATTTTCCTGGACGCTCTTGCAAAGCACAAAGCAACAATGACATGCTCTATTTTTGGAAGCTTTCTTAAACATTTAAGAACTTAAGCAGGTAATTAAGACTTCCAGTCACCACTTTTCCATTCTCTGCAACATTTCTGAATGTCAAGCATGCAGACTATGCCCAGGCCCAAGAACAGACACTCTGTGCTTCAGAGATCCCAAACCAGCCACGCTGAAGGTCATTCTGCACCAGCTGAGAGCCAGGACCCGCTGTGATACTTAGAACGCACGCAGCTTTTCCTAAACCACATCAGCCCCGAACCAGCAGAGGACAGTGCTCAAGGCCTGTCTGTGGATAGCCAGTGTCTCAGAAATACCTTAATTTCAAGAGGGAATGGCCTCAAGCTCCACCAGGGGAGGTTTAGGCTGAAAAATTTAGGAAGTTTAGGAAAAAAATTTTCACAGAAAGGGTCATTGGGCACTGGAACAGGCTGCTCAGGGAGGGGGCTGATTCAGCTTCCCTGGAGGGGTTTAAGGCACGGGTAGACGAGGTCCTGAGGGACATGGTTTAGTGTTTGATAGGAATGGTTGGACTTGATGATCCGATGGGTCTCTTCCAACCTGGTGATTCTATGATTCTATGATTAATTTCACCTTCTTTTGCCAAGGTACGTGGTATCCCTGAAGATCACTTCATCCACAAGCAAAATTTGTGATGACGAGCTTAACTTTGGCTTGGTAATAAAAGAAGGGTTCACAAATTTCTAAGTTCAGCAGTTTTAAAGATGGTATCTGCTGTTACTTCATTACTCCATTACTTCATTTGAGAGTTTCCTGTAGCTCTCATTATTAAAAGCTACTTCTGCTAAACGTGTGATAAATCCAGCTGTAAAATACCCTTCATCTTGCACTGACCCAACCCTGTCAGCATAGAAAAGCAAACAGGTATAGCCAGTATAGCAAAAGTAACGTTACAGTCAAGCATGAGTTGACTTATGCAGCAGGGTAACTACTTTTCTCCTCTTTTTAGTTATTTCCTGGTTTAAACACAAGGGAAAGAAAGCAATAGTATCATGTAACAAATTAATACAAAGCACAAGATTATTTTTTCTAAATTACAAAGCTCCCAGCCAAGAGAAGAGAATCTAAGCCCTGAACTCGAACCTTTTATTCAGCTGGTCCGGTTTATTTTGGCATGAAGTGCTGAACTATCTCTGTGGAACACCACTACAATTTATGAGCTAAACAGACAAACAGGTTCCATCCACTGCTTATAAAAACAATCTCAAGGAATATTTTACCAACAGTGTTAACTTTGCTCTCATTACTGCACAATGCACGCTTCAGATTTTGGCAGGTCAGGACAGTGTGGACCACACCAGATAAGTACTGACAACTCTGTTCCCAACTCCACTTTCCTTACAGGAATAGGTATGTGTGTATCTCCTCCTCCTGCCATTAATCAAAGATTTTAAACCTTTGGGCAAATCCCTCACCTACAGCTTACAAGTCATTTCTCCATAAATGCAAAGAGACACAGAAATTTATGCAATTGCAGAAAATTATTGTGTTACATCCTCCATGAAGAGAAGGAACTGGACGGACATCCATCCCCAAACCCATTCCTGAGCTTCCCAGGCCTTGGGCACAGGAAGGTAGAGCTAAGGGTAGAAAGAAAAAAACCAAAAAAACCAAAGCTAAAAAAACCCCCACCCCCTCTTTACAAACTCTTCTACAGCCTTAGCACAGAGATGCTGAGCAAGTACTTCAAAATAACACAAACCCCCTGAAATTATCACTCATAGGATAGCAAGCAAACAAGTCAGTAAGTAAGAAAATTCTGATGCACAGGCTATTGACAGTTCTTTTTTTTTTTACATACACTACGACTACAAAGCACAAGACAGATATACCTGCTGGTAAGATAAACATGAATCACCCAGACCAAGACAATAAATCTGTTCACATCACCAAATGGTAGTTAGACTTTGTTTCTGATTTCAAAGAACTATGGCTCTGTACCATACCCACACCAACCCCCTCCCCTCTCACGCACTGCTCGCGACAGAGAGCTCAACACACCCTCATTACTATACACACGTTCCTGTCCACTCTACCCGCCGCCACACCAGTCCTGCGGCACTGACCTCCTTAATTCCACTTTCCTCCCCAGCTCCCCCGCACCCCGCCTCCTCGCCCACCATGCCTCCCAGCCCCGGCGATCCACACACACCGCCTGCCTGTCAGATCCCTTCTGGATCACCTTCAGGCAGCTGCCAGGCGCTCGGTCCTTTGCTCTGGCCATCGCCATCCCGCAGATGCAGTTTAAAGGCCACTTCTTTTCCCCACTCCTCCCCTTCTGTCTGCTCACTCTTTGGCCTCTGATTTCTCAGTTCTCCCAGATGCTTCTGCTTCTTCCAGAAGTACCTTTGCCTCCTCTCTCTCAAACCTGTCTGAGCCTTTCCTCACTAATTCTTCCTTTCAGGCTCTCCCTCGCTTGCCATGACATTTCATAGAATCATAGAACAACCAGGTTGGAAGAGACCCACTGGATCATCGAGTCCAACCGTTCCTATCAAACTGTTCCTATTTCAGCACAAGCTCTAGTGCCTCCTCCTTGCCCCTTCTGTCCTCTTCCCTACAAGATGCCCATTCTTCAGGATTTTCTATGTTCAATTAGTACAGATTCATCACTACCCACCAAGCTTATAACTTGATTCATTCAGGTCTATTGAAGAAACTCTGCTGCTAAGAGTACACATCTCTTCCAAAAATCCAACCAATGACAACACTCAGGTCAACTGTCTCATATGTTAGGTTAAGTGCCATTCTTCTCCTTCAAGGACCTCCAGTTCTCCCCTGCTCTCTTTTGTGTGCGCAGTGATTCACTCTCCCTAATGCATCATTTGCACTGGTTTCACACTTACGATCTTGTGTTTCGACACTGCATTAAGAACTGTTTTTTCATTATTTTTTATTAATTCTTAAAAATGTGTTTTCCATAAATGACTCAAAATTATTTTCCAAAATGAAATCCACCACTTACTTTCATTGAGTCTTTCTCCTCTATTGAATAATATGTGTAGAACATATTACTCTGTTCTAATTGGTATGTATATTCCTCAAGGCAGGGACTTGAGATCTTTTATATGTGCTTTTTTCATATACTTTTATACACTGCCAAATACTCTGACTTCAAATAATTTCTAAGAGCAAATTAACATTATAAAGTCAAGCTTCACCTTTTCAAAGAGTCCAAGTCCCTCTTCTCATCAGAGGCACAGCTAGAAGGTCAGAAACAAAAGATTCTTTCCCATGAGCCCCAAAAGTAAACTAATCCCCTCTTCTGCCTATCAGAGATCATCTCTTAGTCCACCAAGAGGACCATCAGATAATAAAGAATTGAACAAAGCATAAATCACATGTCGGCCTAACCTCACTTCTCTTTGCCTTTCTGGAATAAGTTTCCAGCCAATTTTATCCATTTTCAGGACATTCATAACAACAAGCAAGCAGCATAACAAGAAGTAAGTTTCAAGTGCCACATACCACCAAAGGAAACATTTCTCTCTCCATTTATTCAATTCACAAGCAACTGGGAAAAAAATGCTCTATGCAGAATATCAAATTAAAGTTTAGATTTCCTTAAGTCTCACTTAAGTGAGGTGCACCTCCTACAGGGGTTAGTCTCTTCCCACACCCAGGACTGTAAATCTAATTTAAAGGCTTTCCGAACTCTTCTTTTCTCCAGCACACGTATGCTGCTTTATATCACGCATTTAACCATTCTGCAAATACATACATGCTCCTTTACTCTTCAGGGCAATGCTGAAGCAAGCAGATTTTCCACTAAAGCAGCACAACGTAACTGTGACTCTTCAACTCTGAGAACAGAATTTGAGCCACACTGCTAAGTCCTTAAACCTGTTACACAACAAATAAGCATGGATTACAGCATGGCTGGTTCATTATGGATGTTTTGTGATTCTATTCCTAACACACAAACGCCATTTGTCTTCACCACATACATAAAGGACCATTCTATTATTTTTCATCACTTTCACTTTTCTGCATCTCACCCATTCATTATTCACCTGCTCCTTATTTAATATACTTTTATGCTGCAGAGAGTGCTAAATAGTCATGATATAACAGCACAGTATTATACTTGCTCTGTATATAAATGACTGCTCACAATATAATTACTTGACACTTCTTACTATCAAAACAAGCCATTTATAACCATGTATTATCTTTAGTACTCCATGGCTACAAAAATACAAATAAAAAGAAGCAATCTATGCTGAAATTTTTGTATCAGTAGAAATATCAAGCAAAACTAATCAAAAGTGCTGACTAAAAGCACCTTTTTAGAGAGGTGTAAGCTAATTTTGGCAGGTTTACAATAGTCAGTTACAACGTTTGCTAATACTTTAGAGCATTTGGGATTTTTTTTTTTTAAACAGGTTTCGATAAGCACACCCATATTTACTTCCTTATGCAATGGGTACGTTTATAAAACCGAAGAGATGATTTCCTCACAAGAAAAAACTTGCCATATTAAAAAAAAACCCCAACCTCACAACCTGACTAACAGTAAAAAACACATTCTTGAAAGAAAACCATGTAGCATTATCACTACTATGTAGGGGGTCACAGGTACAGCACCTTTTCTATAATCGTATTTCCTAAACTTAAAGAGACTTTTTTTCCATAAAAACCCTCGGTTAATGGGCTTGTAATCAAGTAGGACAACTCCTTTTAACATCACAACCCTTAAAACACAGCTTTACTATCTAATGCTAAGCATGTTCCTCATTCTATCGCACTTCTCTACTGACAGGCTTCCAAGTACCTCCTGAACTTCCAATGCACAATTAACTCAGTGAACACATAAAGTCAATCTGTTACTTAAAAACACTATCCCAAACCTGGCATGGTTAGAACTTGCACAGAAAGCACAATAAAAATTATTACACTACTACCAGCACAGAGAACTAAACCTCATGGGTCCAGCACTCAAAATATCACGATACAACTAAAGACTTGGGAGGGGGGTTTGAACATCACTCAGCTGTGGATTCTATTATTTGCTTTTTGAGCTTTAACAGTACACTTAGTCATGTCTCAAGCTTCTTTCAACGACAACAAAGCCAAGGAACTTTCTGATTTTAGAGGCTTACATCTTGTTTTGCATCCACTAAAGGGGAGTTTGTGAAATGATCCTTTATCTTCTCCACTGACAAAAATCATAAGAAGTGGAAACACCATAACTGAATCAAAGAGATGTCATATTCCTTTCCTCCTCTCCTATAAAAAGCTTTGCAGGTTATCGCACCTTATCTATAAACTTCTGATGCAGAGGGATAGAATAATCCCACCACATATTCATTCCATAGGTGGAAAGATGTACTAAGCATGTGTAGCCTCCCACAACATGGGATTTACACATGAGAAAAAAAAAAAAAAATCAGGCACAAGAAAACAAACTTTTATTTTGTTTGGAGAAAAATAAGATTTAAGTATAAAATGTTTGAGACCTCGGCTTATAAATATTTTCCTTAATGCTTTTTACTA
>WAAB01013740.1:0-133860 GCA_013389865.1 Piaya cayana
GGCTCCAGGTCTGCCTGACCTTGGACTGGAGATGGGGAGAGACTCCAAGCAGAAGGGATTCCAGAAGAAGGCACGTCTGTTCAGCACAGATCACACTGAACCCAAGACGTTACCATCTCCAAAAAATGAACAGTGTCTGGAAAACCACTGGAAGAAAGCGTGATATCAGAGGGACACTGCCTAACTCTTGATGAAATACAATTACTTAGATGAAACTTAACTCTAGTCGAGCTTAAATCAAGAATATTCCACTTCTTGTAACAGTAACTAATTACTATCATAAAATACTCTGGGTTGGAAGGGACCCTAAAAGCCCATATTTCCGATGGGCAGGGACAACTCTCCCTGGATCAGGCTGCCCAAGGCCCATCCAACCTGGCCTCAAACACCTCCAGGGAAGGGGCAGCCACATCCTCATACAAATTATGAACTTCACAACAAACAAAACTCATGCTAACTTGGAGCTTTGGCTCCAGCTCTGCCTGGCCTTGCATTGGAGATGGGGAGAGACTCCAAGCAGAGGGGATTGCAGAAGAAGACACGCCTGTTCAGCACAGATCACACTGAAGACAAGACGTTATCATCTCCAAAAAATGAAGAGTGTCTGGAAAAACAGTATTTGAAAGAAAATGTGTTATCAGAGGGATGCTGTCTAGCGTTCAATAAAATACAATTACTCAGATGAAACTTAGTAACTACCACTTGTATCAGGGGAACGGAATGGGCAGGGAGCAAAACCAGCTCCTCCGGTGAGCGACAGCACCTCATGCAACAGGGAACCCTTAGGGGGATTGTGGGAAGGGCCCCCAAAGGCATGAGCACAGAGATGGTACACGGGGCTCCTACCCAGCACGTGTGCACAGCAACAGTTAGAGCCCCAGCACATTCAGAAACCCCCATATTTAGACCCAAAGCAGAAATCCCAGGCACAGCAGAATACATCCACCAGCCACCTCTCAAACACCCCGGGGCTGAAGGGCCTGCAGAGCAAGATGCATTAAAACCCACACACCTCCAGCCAGGGACAGGGCAAAACAAGTTAGGGATGAACTGATTCACATGAAACAAAAAGCAAGAAGGCAGGTTTATCCAGAAAGGTCACTTTATTGGAAAAACTTAGGATGGACTTAAAACCTGCAGCCCTCCTCCCACAGCAGTGGTTTCAACGGGCTCCCCAAGTCCCCTTCACAGACCCATTACAGACATGAGCTGCAGTACAAATGTTAAAANCATCCATGTACTGACAAAAGCTCTAATATACAAATGCCTTGGTACCTTCATTAAACCACATAAATAACTTCAAAACTCAAACTGCACTTGTAGAATTGTCCGGAAAGGAAATACTTCACGGTGATCACACATCGTCTGCAGAGAGCGTTGGAATGTTTATCCTCGGCCGTGTGAAAAATGCCATTTTCTCTCTAAAATGAGAAGATCGGTTGTTAATGCAACAGAAGTCTTGTAGAAACATCCATCATCAACATTAACATTCATCCCACCAGCCATCACCACAAGCAGCAGCGGCACATTCTCTCACAACCGACACCTCTTACTCGCATATAAGAGATGAGGCATCCTCACAGTTAAACTCACAAAGCCAACCTCAGCACAAAGCTATTTCAGAAAGGCTCGAGGGATTTTGGTTTTCCAAGTATGTTACTTAGTGAAGCAAATGGCTTCTTCTTTATTAAACAAATAATCTGAGCATTTATTGCCAGGTGAAGAATGATTTAGAGTATTGTCAGTTGCTTTGAGATCACAGAGTGCTGCAGCTAGATTCCCTGAATCTCAGACTTTGAACTTTAATATAAAAAAATAAAAATACCAAAGTTTTTGTTTAAGTAGAAGAATTAACTACTTCTATAAAGGTTAGCCTTCTTCCTTATCTTAGTCATCCACAGAAAAAGCCATGGTAGCAGTCAATTTTTCCTGCTCTTTACCAGTGACCTGTAACTACCTGAATGACTGTACTTCCAGAGGCTCCTTCCGACTCTGCCCTCGCAGCCTGTGGACATCCTTGGCAGCAGCTCTCATCATTTTATCGGCCTTAAGCTCACATTTGTGTTCTGTTTTTTCCACCTAAACAAATAACAGAAAAGAGTTGTTTATGTTTCCAGGAGGAATCATTCTATCCCAACTAATCTTCAAATATACAAGTATTTCAGCTGCAGGTCTGAGGGGTTTGGAAGCTGCTGACTCTGGAAATCATGAGCCAAAAAAGATAAACCAAGGGATCCCCAGTGAACTACTGTAATGAGAAAGATTTCTATGAGGCCTTCTTCCAGCTGTTTGGTGAGAATTATGGGTGCTGCCTGCACCTTCTTTGTATCTTGTTATATTTTTTAAGCCAGCAGATCAGCTCATGCAAGAATGTGGCAACCCACGTTCCAAAGAGAATCCTGTACCGACTCCCTCATGCACTGGTGCCATCACCACTTAGTTTCTGACTGGTGGCAGCAGAGGTGGACTGAAGTTGAGAAGGAGCCCTGTGCACAGAGGAAGGTAAATGCTAACCGTGATGACACACCACAGCTACCACGCACCTGATAAAACAGACAGCACTGGTGACCTCTCTTATTTGCTCCTGTGTTGAGACAGGGAATCTCTGCACTGGTAAATGTTTGGGTGCAGGACTACCAGGAACTAACAGAACTAACTCTGCAGGAAGCTAAAAGGGGACAAACTCCAGTGAAGGACAAGAATTCCACCACCTAAGGGATAAAGATCGTCAGCTATGGAATAATACTTTTTCTTTTCAAAAAAACACAACAGGACAGATTCTAACCTTGCTCATCACCTACCTAGGCTTATTCAGACACTTATGAAGCTTTATCTACCTTATCTGTAAGCATATTCCTTTTGAAGCTAATGATTTTTGTTTAAACCCTCTAAAGAAAAGAAAAGAAAAGAAAACTTTCATAAAAGCAAACAAGATTGTTTAGTGAACTGTTTGTTGAAATTCTTGGTAATTAGTTCTGTCTCCTTTCCACCCCTGCCCTTCAGTCCACACTCCATAACTGGAAAGAGATACTATGAAACTCTTAAAGCCATAAAGTCTGCTCTCATCTGATATATTATCACTTCATAGGTATTAAAATTCACAAATGTGCATTAGACCGTGTATACTACCTTGTAAAGGATCCTCTACACAAGTCCACTGTCATCCATGCGTAAGTTTTATGCAGACATTTCTCTTACAGCAACAGACGTAACTATCTTCCTAACCTTGATATCTGTGAGGAGGCAGGCACAGACTCTGCAGTTTGTAAATACCACAACTGAGAACAGACAGATGCTCAACGACTGCGGCTTCCATCATCGATCACTTGCCTGATGGAGCCCGTAAGTGGAAGACAGGAGTGACTGTAGTGCTAAGGTTTCTTGCCTGATGGTCCAAAAACCCATTTCTTAAAACACGTTGAATAAAATTCAAAAGCAGGTGTTACTCACTCGCTTTTCCACTAGCCTCAGCAGCAGTCGAAATCTCTCATCATCCTTCACCCACTGAGGCAACTCTTTTTCACCCTGGCTTTGAGCTTGTTCCAACTGTTCTTTCAGTTCCCTCAGCACTGAGATCTCCTGAACCAGCCGATCATGCCAGGTTTTTGAAGCTTGCAGGTCCAGCTCCAGGTCTAGTGAAGTGCGGATTAGGCGCTCGGTACCAAAGGACTTGACTGAAGGCTACAAAAGGAGTATGAATACAATGATGAGAACTGTCCTGTGCAGCCCCAAGGGTCAGATACATCATAAGATCCATTTTTACAGCACTTCTCTTAGCACAAGGCCTATCTATCAATCCTACTTTCCAATTCATCTCAAGACAGAAAGCACAAACTCTAACAAGTCTTACAGGTAAGCCTTTTGATTTTGGTGGTTTTACTAAGTTTCTTCCTTGGCAGCTTCTCCAAATAAAACAAGTCTTGCTTGCACACCTTGCTCCAAAGTTTAATGTCTCATCTTCAGATGAATCCACAATGCAGCAGAACACCTGTGTTATTTTTTTTTCCCAGTAACATATTATGTTGCCTTCTGCTAGTTTCAAACACAAGCTGCCTCAAGAAAACCATCTTCTCAGCAGCTCTGTATCAGTATCCTGAGGGAATATCAGTGACTGCCATCACAACAGGCACAGGCATTCATTGTGTGCCACCGAGTCACTACAACAGGGTCACCTGAACATTTGAGACATCACTCTCCTCACCCTCTTCCCCAGCTCCTCCCATCCATTTAAGAATCTCACAACAACAAACAAAACAAAACTATTTGTGCTACTTCTGCTCTGACAAGATGGAAAAAGACAGGAACCATCTTCCTAAGCCGATTGTTCTAAACGCGTTCCAGCTTCAACATTCCTGTCATATTCTGACATATCTTCAGGAGACTTCTCTCCAACAAAGAAAAGGTTGTGCATGAAAGCATGTGGCAACTGATCAATGTTTGTAAATTCTTCCCTTAAAACAGTTTTTGCAAGTGTCTATGCTAGAGGAAAAAAAAAAAAGTGGTGATGTTTTTACCCGTTTCACTCTGACACTTCGTCTCTCCATTGCATTTCGAACGAAGGGGGGCTTTTTGGATAGCGTTGAACTGTCACTATCACTGCGGTTCAGCTGAAAATGAAAGCAAACCCCACATATTTTTCATTAAACAAATACAAGCAGTGTGTACGTGCATTGTGAGCAAGATCAAAGTTCTTTATGTGGGGATGTAAGCAGAACTATGATGTTTTGTGAAAGGCTACAGCAGACAGCTGCTACCCTAACCCGAGTGCACTACACGCAACCTAAACAGTCATCACGTTACACACATACAACCTGTCTTTTGTGATTTTCTCTAGACCCTTAAAAAGAGCTCAACTCAAGAAGGGTTTAATTCCCTTCTCGTATTCCTTCTCAAAGTTGGGTGCTGGAGGGGAACAGGCATGAGGGATCTGCATGTGCTGGGACACAGTATGTCTAACATTCAAGCACAGGCCACTGCTGCGAATTAAACACGGCTTTTTTCTATGGAAGTACTGCCTTATGAATCTGAGGAAACCTGCACATCAAATCCAACTCAGCTGTTTTGAGAGCATGCCCGTTTAGGACAAAACATGTGTGATAAAAGACAGTGCTTGCTTGTTTGCCAATTCAATTTAAGACACAAGTTATTTACAGTTTAGACTGACCCACAATCCAGGAAATAAATGTGAACAAACATTTCAAAGCAGTGGAAGTGACATCCTGACCTAGTATGTGGCTTGTTCAGTTACCTTCGGACAAAGCACACTGGACACTCTTGAGATTCCCATAATGTTTTTTTACTGACGTTACCAGATTCTTACCTTTCCATTTCTATCAAGCTTTCATGCTCACCTCATCTAACATGAGGTGGACGCAGCTAACTCAGTTCAAGCTAGCACAGAACAGTCCCAAAGCAGCAGAAAAGGGTTTGATGTGTAGTTATTTGTTACTGTCTTACAGCAGCCCTTCCACGTTAATTTGGGAATCTCAACGCGCTGCATCTACCACAATCACGTGCACGTAAACATTTTACAAATTCGTGCTTAATACTATTAGTGCCAAGGAAAGATACCATCTAGGGGTGAGAACAGAGCAATATTTGAAGGCAAAAAGGGAGAGAAGTGACATCAGATGTCTCTGGAAAATTCAGACTAAGCGAACACTGATATCCTGCATTCCTTGGTGAAAACCAGCATTTACAACCTCAGGATTGCCTTTTGCTTACCCGACACACATACTGACTTTGTGGTCCCGGTGAAAATGTTTTTGAGCGGATGATAGTGCTACCTCTGACAAACTGAGTTTGGGGTGGATTTGCTGTTCTTTTGTCTTTCGGACGAACTACGGTAGAAGACTGTGCAAGGCTGTCTGTGTTTGTCTCTTTATCCACCTGAAAGATAGACACCGCAGTGTAAATGCCAGCTTGCCATCTTACTGATGACACAAATCCAGGGCTGTCTGACAGCCACCTGCAACACGTCTCCACTTTCAGTCCCAGAGGCATCGCATTCTAAAACAGATATTCTTTAGCCCTTTTCATGCAGGGTGTCCAGCACTTTGCTCTTTGAACTCAGAAGCCACTACGTTAACTGTATTGCTCCCTAAGGGCTCCGTGTCGACTGATTGCTGTACAGCAATTGATTGCAGTGGGCTTTGTCTGTTGATCCGGTGCATCGATGTGACCAGGCAATCTCACACAGACATGATTTTAAAGATCACTCCCTTACTTGTGCGTCTGCAGCAAAAATCCAAATCCAATCTGGGCATGTTGTATGCACATCTACAGGGAGCACGTGCACACTTTTGTCAGACTATAGCTACCTTCAGAATTAAGCAAGGTCAAAGCCACAGTCACATTATTGGAAACAGTTCCCCTGAGCAGCAAAAAGAAGACTGTTTATAATTCTATACTGTGGGACAGAATGGTCATGTAGAATTATTTAAAAATATTTCACATAGAAAAACATATACACATCAGTGATGAACTTTTAAATAACTGGGGTAGCCTTACTCAGCTGAAGAGCAACCCAGTCAGCTGAGCAACAGGAAGATTCAGTCATATTTCTGTTCAAAATCCTTTGACCTTACCTTCACTGCTATTTCCATGTGCAGCTGGGAATTCAGACTTTCCTCTGCCTCCCACAGCGATTTTCCAGCACAGAATTCTTCTTCCTCCTCTGCTTCGTTTTCACTGTTCTCATCCTGTTCTTCCTGATCAGGAACCTCTTCATCTTGCCTGTTAAGAACAGCTTTGTGATTGAACTGGCCGAGTGTGCACAATACTCTGGTGTTGCAGCAGGAGTTACCCCCTGGAAGCTGCGGGACAGAAACGTGTTCCCAGTTGTACCTGGGAGGTCCTGTAGCCACTAAGACTACACAAACACAGGCTTATAAGGGAATAATTGAAACTTAGTGAGGTTGCATCAGAAGACAACCATTACGGCCAAAATCTTTATACTGATCTCCCTTCAAAGGGAGCAAGCTGAGGGTTCAGACAAGTGCATCTTAAGGGGAGCTCTCTGGATGCCATTAGTCTTAGTTTAAAAGTGGTGCTAGACAAAATTGAAGCATTGTTTTAACATCCTTTTCAGCTCCTTTGAACTCACAGCTGGCTTCTCCATCAAACCCACTGGTCAGGTTTGCTTTTTATTTTGAATGTTGAGTTTCACTAATAAAATCTGAATCTGAACCATGTAAATAACAGCCAAAATGAATATTCAAGTAAAACCTTGCACCACACAGTGGTGCTTTCATGGACACCCACAGAATACTGCACAAATAACAAAATTAGCACAGCGCTATTGACCATTTTCAATGTTTATCTCCTTTGTTCTCACTTCCTGAGATAGTCTCAAGCAAAACCTCAGAACAGAAGGGATTTTTCACCACAACAGATGGAGACAGAAGCAGCTTCCCAGAGCTCTGTATCATCTGCTTTCTTCTCTGCACACGAAACCCCAAATGCTCTGCTCATCCCACAACAGCGAGATGGTGGGATACTACCTACCAGCTCTCTCCACTAGTTAAAGTGCTTCTGCTTTCCTCCAGTTTCTTCTCCACAGCTTCCAGTTCAACAGCTGTCTGCTCTAAGAGCGCTGAGACAGAGTCCTGAGGAAAGCAAGAGGCTTCTTGTAAAGACGTGACTCTCAAACACTGCAAAGCTCCCAGCCCTTCTGGTCACAATAACCCCATCCAGCTTTCATGTGGTGGCAGGAGAGAGTTGTAATCTCTGCACCCATGTTGTTCAAGCAGCCTACTACACTTAAAGCGCTCTGTCAAGCCTGTGTGAGCATACCTGGCCCACCCCTGCCCCCCAGCTACCCCAGCATATGCACACGTGAAGCTATAGGCTGAGCACATTGCATGCTACACATGTGCAAAGGAAAGCCTGTATCTCGATTTGTTCAGCAACTTCATGGCAGCAAGGTGAACTGTCTAGTAGGAAGAAAGGCGAAAGCTCACACATCACGTACACCAGACCACATACCACATCCCTCAGCTTCAGGAGGAGCAGTTTTCAGTAAGTATTTAGCCCAGGACAAGGGCATATCTGCAATCAACATGTTAACTGTTTCACTGCAGGTGATGACATTTTCAGTTTCTAAGCATAAACACACCAGCCTTTGCTTCTCATCTGTTTTAACAGTCCTTCAGCCACATAACTTTCTCATTAGTATTGCTTAGAAGAGATTTGTTTGATTTCAGCAGTTGCTCTTACTGTTTTTTCAGTGCAGGGTACTTCAGAGTGAGTGTTTCCTTGTTTATTTTTCCTGTTTTGCTTCTGCAGATACTTATAACTAAGGAGGTTATACCAACGTGTTGATTTCTCTCCAGATCTACAAATTTCAGCAAGGCTGATTTGTGCACCACCCTATAAAGAGCAAAACCACACTTTTAGTGTAATACTGTACGAACCACTATCATACCAGTTAGAAGAAATAACAGCAAAAATCTGTGACTACTTGACTTTAGCAAGTCTGACAGAGAGAAAAATTGCCCTGTTTTTCCCCATTGGAAATGCACTAGCAATGCTTTATGTTGAATTATTTTTAATAGTGTCTAGGACTTCCAAATGAAGTAGCCAGTGGTTCAGTAAAGCTGCTGCATACAAGAATCCAAAAGTATAAACAGTGCTACTACAGCCAGGATAAATTGCAACCATGATAAGACAGAGCTCAGAGAAAAAGACAGGAACAGGAGATGAAGACTGCCCTTCAAGAAACCTGCAAAGCTGACGGGAACCAATGCCACAGATGGAGATGGTTTAGCTTTGTGTATTCCATTCTTCTTCATCTGCCTTGTTATTTTTTACTTCATTACATTTAGTACACATCCTGACATATTCCAAATGGAAGTAAAAGTGATTTGCAATTCATTTAATCCAAGTCTAAGTAGACTCAATGGCACCAGTTCAGTCCAGCAGACCACATGCTGAGCACACCTCCTGCAAGGTAGCGTGCTCCCACCTCAAGGAGCTCAGGTACTACAGGACAGTACATGCTGCCAAAAGAGAAAAAACCCATTTGGAAAATGGATACTTTCCCAAACCAAAGTGTGCTTTGTATAGCAAGTGAAGGAAGAAAAGCAGAAGCACTACAAAACGCACACCTCTCCAGTCAAGAACACGAGCACAACAAAACGTCAACTTTTCTGTAACTTAAGGGTTGCTTTGGTCCCAGCTCAACACACCCTGCTCAGGTTCTTGAGTCCAGGAATTGTTCTATTAAAACTGACTTGCTCAGGTAACACTGAACATCACCAAAGCTGTTCCAACATTAAGGGATGACTTGCTATGGCAATAGTAACACTTGAAAAACTACACTCGTATGGATTTTAATAGTGTTGAGCAATAGCGGCTTTAAAAAAAATCTTTTAGACACTTTCAGTATTCTACAGTGGCTTCCAAATTACTGTAAGGAGTCCATTCCCAATTACATTACAACAAATGTTTCCAGAAGGAAGAAACATAGGTAGGGCTTCACATTTAATCATTACAGAAGGGAAATTCAGTAGTTTGAGAAAGTCACCTGTAGCTTGGTAACAAAATTTTTATCTCATATATTTATTTTTTCCTGATCAAAATTGTTACTGCAAAGAACAGTACCTGGGAGAGATCACATAGCTAAGGAGTATCAAGAAAACCTTCACAGAAACAGCTACATTTCGGAGCCTGACACTTCCACAGACTCACAGAATGACTGGAGTTGGAAGGGACCCAACAAGTATCATTGAGTCCTACTCCAAGCCCTGTATAGGACAACCCCAAAATCTACACCATGAGTCTAAGTGTTTTGTTTTGTTCAATTAAAAAGAGAAAAAAAACCCCCACAATAATATTAAAACAGAGATTAATACTAACCAAGCATTCCTCAAGGTGACACTTGTCTACAGTGCAAACATCGACTCTTAAAGTCTTCTGACGTAAAGCTGGGTAAGAGATAGAAACCCAAAATACTTCGTTGTACACAAGATTGTCTGAAGCTTCCACTGGCCTCGTGCGAAACAAGCAACTTGTGCTTTCTGAGCAGGGTAGAACAGCCACACGAATGTTCCTATTGAAAAAATAATCACAATTGGTACAGGTTTGTAGTTTCCTCCATTTCAACAGCTCCGTATGCCTTATGCCTGCAAGAGAACTTCATCTTAAGCACCGTGGGCATTACTGTCCTATTCTATTCTTTGGAATATCAGTCAAGTGAGAAAAAAAGGAACATCTTGTCACAACATCAGAGACAAGAGGTGGCACGAGTTTCCATACGCCGAAGTGTATTCATTCTGAATTGTGCAATCAAACATCATGGGATTATGTTTTACAACGTTGTTAGTGTCTGTGCAACTCCTCATGCTGCTTAACATACCCTTTTGCAGGTAAACATCTAAGAAAAAACAAATCTAATTTATGTCAGTTTATTCACCGCACAGATGATTTCAAGACTTCTGCCTAGAATGAGTATAAGCTGTACTCTTCCCTACACATGTGTCTGTGCTGGTGTCCAAGGATGAGTCCTCTGGCAGAACAAACACCTTCTCCTCTCCACTCGATGCAGCTGCTACAGTTAAAAACCTTGCTGGCTAATGCTAATTCCAGGCAAGTATTTTCATAGCAAGTACAGACCTTTCAGAAAAAAAGCTACATCTTATTGCAGTTTGTGAGTTTATTAGTTCAAAAATGTTGGCATAAATGTAGAAGCATTTCAGAAAGGCAAATTTTTAAGAGTGTAAAAAAACCCCCAAACCCAACATCTGTTTATTTCTCACTGAAATCTCACACAAACACTTCAAGCACATTTCTGTCATCCACTTACACTTTTTGATCTTGTTGTAACAGCAGTGCTGGAACATTACTGAGCTGGATGACCAGTATCGCAAATTGTTTATTTTTGTCATCATATCTAAATTAGAAAGACACAAGAAAGCATTAGCAGTCTGTCTTGCACTTCATGGATGAATATTCCACTTGTTTCATTAACACAAACAAACAACAACAAAATTTACAAACAAGACAGAACAGTAATGGCTTGCCTATAGTTTAAAACAAAAGCAGTTTCATATTACATGAAGTTTTGCAACCAGAACATCTAGAATTTAGAACAGTTCAGAACATCCAGAACTCAGGAACTCAGACACAATGGACTACAGATCTGACCTAACAGACATTGTTTTTCCTGATGTCTAGATAAATTGGTGCATTGAAACTAAAACCTTTTAAAGAGCCTTATATAATGACTGTAATATAAAAAATGTACAGGGAGAAATACTTGAGGTACAACAGCTGAGATGTCATGAGTAACCATTGCTTTACCACTGATGGCCATGACAGGAGAGTTTTGCACTGCTTATTTTTCCTCAAATCACAAACAATCTTCTACTAAGTAATTTAAGAAAGATGCCTCTGTGGCTGCCTTCCTATGCCTTACCCACTACTTGGGGATATAGGTGTGGTTGGTGACGGTGATTGCTATTTACTCTCAGTAGTTTTACCCCCACGAGTTGCACACTATAGGAGCCTGCAAGCCAGCAAAAGACTTTCTCCAGCCCAGCACGGCCTGTGCTCCCACTGTTGGTTTTCATGCTCATACCACAAAATCACCAGTTGATTTCCACTGACATGAAAGAGAATAAACCAGGCCAAGGACCTCTGAGAGTCATGTGTGATTCTCAGTTACACTATAAAGAGGGCATTAGATAGTACTAATAGGACAGGACAAACAGGGTAAGAAAACAGAACAGAAAGCACCATCTTTCAAATCCCACATAGCATGGTTTCCATTGCAAGAAAAATCCAATAAAAATATGCAGTGCTTACCTCATTGCAATTTGCACTTTAGCGGTCCCAACCGCTTCTGTATCGTCACTGTCAAACATCATTGTTTCTGACACACATGGTCTGAAAGAAATCAAAGACAGTTAAGGACTTGATTTCCCTCTGACTGAACTGCTAGAGTATAAGCAATACAAGATCTTTTCCCTTCCATTCAGGGGCTGGCTATATGGATTGTAAAATTAGCAGTGAAAAGAAAGCCCATTTAAGAATTAAGTGCAATCATCCTTAGAGGTATGTATAACAGCGCTTATCAGCAGAAAGTCATATGCCTTCTCCCTTCTCTGCCAAAAAAGCCACACAAAAGAATGTGCAAAAATAAGGCAGTGGGGGATTTTTAAAGAGTTCCCTTGACTGGATTTTTAGTAAAGACAGCTGACTGCCCAGCAACAGAAACAAGACTTAAGAACTGCAATCCTGTCCTGCATCATGACAGCAAAAATTCTTAAGTTTGATTTGATTATAGTCATTCCTTTGTTTCTTTAAGAAGTCAAACTTCCCTCAGCACATTAAAAGTGACAGAGTATGCTGAGTGGTCTTCTTTGGAACAGCTACCTGCATTGTTTCCCTCCCAAGTTTTATTGCACTCAAAGTCCCCAAAACTACATTTATAGCCAAATTGACTTAGAGGCTACGCTGTAGCACAGGAAAACAGGATTAACAATGTCCTCTTCAAAGCATTTCTAGTGCTTGCTTGCATTTCATTACATTTCAATGTTTGTCAGAGGACAAACATATTGCCCGCTTACCATTCATCAGAGGCATCAAAATGATACCACAGACATCAGAAAGTTTGGTAAGTCAACAACCCAAAGAACACCAAGCAGGAGACATGCAGGTGTGCATGGGATGCCTTCTGTAGTTGTCACACATGATCCATCTTCCCCTCTCCGCAATGCTCCCTATCCCACCAAAGGGACCCAGCTGTCTGACTGCCTGGCTTGGTTTGGTCCCATGAGGTCTACTTTGCAGAAGCACTGCACAGTCTTGTCCAAGTGAATTGTACTGTAGGCATTAAAAAACCAAACCAAACCAAAACTCATTTATCTAAAAAATTAATGAAGCTAATGAATGAACAGGGGCATGTGAGATGAGCAATTCTTTTATCTCTATAGTCATGTCTCGCAAAGAAATGGCCCCATAATTGATATTAATGCTAATTTAAAAAGTAGGAAAACCCATGTTAGATGCAGCCAAAGCAGGTCTCAAAAAGATCAGTACCTTCCAGTGAACCTTTTGTTAAACCATCCCATAAAGCTTTAGCAAGCAGTAAGGGAGGTCGAGAAACCTGGCAAGAGCAGAGAGGCCAGCTCTGGCTGTAAGCTACGCACACAGGGGGAGGTTTCATGCAGAAATCCCATCCTGGATCTAAGCACACAGGGACTGCATCACAGCATGCACACAGCCACAAGGCAGGTTGAGGTGCTTCTGGTTTCTTCCTTAAACATCCCAAAGTTCTCTCACACTGAGCAAGGGCTGTCACTGACATCAGATCGGCTGGCTGATAGAAAGGAACTCACCTGCCAGATGGCTCCGCTACCCTGTCAAGGCAGCAGTCACAGCTTACCAGCGCCTTCACAAACAGACCAGCTGTTCAAACAGTCCTCCCTCAGCTCACTTTCAGCTACTTCTATTATGGGAAGCATGGGGCACTTTGATAGGCAAATTCAACCTGCTCATAGCTTTTTCAGATGTATTCAGCAATCAGAGATTGAGAACTTTAGCCACCAAATTACAAAAAAGATCATATCCGGTATTATTCTAGCCGACTCCTGTGTGCAAAGCTGAGTCGTTAGCTTCTTCCTAGGGAGAGATCCGATGTCTACCTTTGTACAGACGCCTCATATACCCCGCTATCTCCAGCAACAGATTCATCAGACACTGCAGCTGACACACACGCCACCTTCAGTGCCGTCCCTCCAGCTGTATTTATACCTATCAGAGAAGCACAGAGGAAAATAAAAAACAGGTGTTAATGAAAATGAATTCTCTGGATTAGGAGCAGCTTTTTTTTTTTTTCCTTATCCTTCCCCTGAATTGCATTTTTCCCACCCAGGTACTATTAGGCAATAGCACGTTTCTGAAGATGGAGAGGAAACACGTAGGGTGGGCTCAACAGCTACTGTGAATTTTGTGCTTCAGAAATGTGCCAACTGTTCTGAGAGCAAAAAGCTCCTGGACAACCAGAGGAAGAGCCTACATGGTGAAGGAGAGAGCGACGATGCCCAGACAATACTGGGGCCCTGTGGAAGCGTACTCACAGGCTGAGACAACACACAAGTAGTGCCGAGCACCTTACAACTAGCTACCCCTGGCACCTCTGCAGGTGCAAGTCCTCACAGGCAATGCTGGGAGAGGCTCCAAAGCACTGAAAAGGCAATGATGGGCTTTGAGCAGAAGTAGCAGAACTTCTGAACTCTAGTGAAGCTACAAATTTAAACCATTACAACAGCTCCCACTGCATGTCATCCTTAAGCAGGTGGTAGGCATCCTGATGCTACTGACCAAGCTGTGGCTAAGTACGGATTAAGCTTAGGGGTAAGCTACCTGGAAAGCTTACATAAACTTTAGCTTCAAGGAGGGGAAACAGCAAAAAGCCACCACATGCTCACCCCTAAACCCAAAAGATTAGTGTACACAGGACAGCAGATAGATCCAGAAAGACTAGGTTAACTAGCTAAACACAGAGAGAAAAAGAGATTGTAGGAGTTGCATGCAAGAATGCAGGAGGAAGGAGACAGGGAAGAGAAACGAAGGAAGTCAAAGCAAGGAGTTTTGGAGAGATGCGTTATCCCACTTAGAATTCTTGTGCTACACAACAGGGAAATATACACCCTGGAAACTTCTGCAAGGTCCACACCTTTTCAGTTGAACCATCACATTTCTGCAGATATGCTTTAGCCAGGAGCCTGGAGAACTCTGCCTGCCTCCAAGGGCTGGGATGTACCCAGTGCTTGGCTCTCCCTCTCTGGCAGGGCTTTGGGGCGCTTACTCTGAGGACAAGGAGGTGCCATATTATCACAGACAGTTGTAACCCCATAGCACAAGCGTGGCAACTCACTACTCTCTAAGGAGCTTTCATCTTCTGAAGTGATTCCTCTTTCCCAGAGCCTTAGGAAAACACGTGCTCCCAAACCAATATATGGTTTCCACCCTGTAACTTCTTTATCACAAATTGAGTTTGGTTTGATTTTTGGTGGCTTGGTTTTTTGGGTTTTTTGTGCATTTCTGGGGTTTGTTCCTCCTCCAGACTCAAAGCCACTTAAAGAATTAACAGTAGCTCTGAAAAAACATTGGTGCAAAAAGCATGCAAGCTCCACGCAGGGTTATGGAATAATATAAGGACTTGTTCTACAATCAACAACAGAGGGTGCTGCAGGTAACACCAACATACTGAGTGCAGCTGTGCAGGTTAGGCCCATTTATCCATGTATTTATTGACAACACCACTGAATCGTATTTTTCATCTTGATATTCATATGGATTCATTGGACAGAAATAGACATCCAGCTCTTTTCCCCACAGGCTAAACCACATAAATAAAAGTGAGCATCTGCAACACAACATGTCAGTCATTAACTGAAACAAGCGGATCCATTTAATACTGGCATTCACAGTTTAATCCACCCTCCCTCCCGCCGCGTGCAAGGGCCTGGCCCCTACTGCGCTCTCAATCACAGGTTATGCTGGAGGTATGCGGGCAGGGTCAAAACCATGTTTGTTCTTTCCTCAATGCTGCTTTGTATCTCCTATTCCATGGGTTTAATATGAAAATAATTTCTTCCCCGCCAGCTGGCTTTTTAGGTCAAGTTGTTTGAGTTTTATGCACCGCTCCCATAAAATTCCACTTAGGGCATCCCTCTGCATGAGGCTTCCTTACTGGGAAGGACATTGCAGGTAAGACTCCAGATTCCTTCTCTCCTTCAGTTGCCAGTGCCATTTAGCCATTCCAGCCCAGAATGTCTTCACAGTTTAACCTCAACTAAGCACCCTGTGGCTAAGAGGAGTGAGCACTGAGGGTGCACAAAACCCAGCAATGAAGTGAGTATCTGTACAGCAGAATGCTCAAGTGTAAACCTGACAAAAGATGATGTAGTTCCCTGACAAGCATTCATCTAGCAGCCATCCTTCTTACTTCTTTTGCAAAGGATTTGGAAGTTCAGCTCCGCAAGTTTTACACACACTGAACATGTAACTTTTTCATGTAGCTGATGAACATCAAATGTGGCTTTTAAATCTCCAAAGAGGTATCACAAAAAAAGTTGGTGAAAACGTTCATTAATGACTCAACTCTTTTACATTTTCAAGAAGGCAGATAGCACTTCCTATGTTGGGGTTTTTTTTTCACCTTTTCATATCAAGAATTTCAATTTTGTTTCCTGCCATTTCCCCTTCCCAGCCTCTTCTGCACACCCCGTGACAAGGAGTTGAGGAGCCATGTCATGCACTGTCCTCACATCCTCAGGGAATGCCAGACTGCCAGATTCCATGTTTTCCTAGTAGTTTCACCTACATCGCTCAGGTAAGAGAGAAAACCTTCCAGCCTCAAAGGTAGCAGGGATTTTTTTCTAACAGAAACAAATGCCAAATCCCTCAGATATATACTATTCAAGCTCTACTTACAGGAACGCGTGAGCATGCTTTGCCCATGAGACCACCCCAGATCCAGCTACCACGTTTTGGGTGTACACTGAACCTCCCCCAGAATGCCTGAAGAGTAAAATCTCTTCTCATTATTGCCCTGAAATAAACTACTTAGGGCGATTATTTTGTCTGCTGACTGGCTAACAGCAATAATCACTTAATCTGCTTAACACCTGAGCTTTCACTTTAACAGCCTTGACAAATCTTGAAGAGCTAAAAAGGTTAAAACTAATCAGCGCTCAGTTCTAATAAGAATAATTACTGTTTCCTACTCAAATGTATAATACCTTTTACTTGTAGGAAAATGGTAGCTCAAGAGGCCAGAACTGCAAGCACATCTTTTATTGTATTTTAAATAGTATCAGCAGCGATAACACAGTGCTAGTTCCCTTTATTCACATACGCTGTTTTATAATCCTATTAAAACCAGAAACAAACTGCACTGCTGGTGCACAGGACTACAGCATGCAAGTTTATATTACCTTTAAAGCTCTTCTTCACTGCAGTTACAAATCCAGTCATTTCGCTCATCTCCACTGGATTTAACCCAACAACAGTTGCAAGGGCTTCAGACAGGCCCTAGCATGAGTGCCCTGACTGCTGCCTACAGCTTTCCATCCACTTCATTTCAGCCACGGCTGTAAAAAAAGACAAGCCCTTCCCACCCACCAATAAGCCATATGCATGTATGAGAACATCCACTATCTCTAAATGTCTTTTTTTATCATGCTCACAATCTAAACACGTTTTTGTTGCTAAGAGACAAAACAGCAGAAACTCAAGCACAGCCCTGACACGTCTGCTCAGCTGAAGTTAATAAATTCATTACCACTGATTTACTGGGAACCAGAGCAAGACATCATGTATGCTGAGGTGGCAGGGAAAGACTTTTATTATGACTTGTTAGCTATTAAACTAAATAGCCCTCCTAGTCTTCCTCAAAAGCTTGGCCAAAACTTCGTGTTAACGTGCTTCCCAATTTCAGACTCAAAATGCTAGAAAATACTCTGAACAGTTAAGTGCCACATTAAACCAGGTGTCCCACCAACTCATTGACATTTGCACGTGAAATCCCTGTAATTTGTGTACACATGCATCCATGCACACTAAAGCAAACCTAGATACAGTCTTCTGTAAGACTCATCTGATCAGCAGTATGTTTTGTGTACCAATTAAAATACCAACCCTTTCTCCCAAGCAAGGAAGAATACGGTTGAATACACTTTTCAACGTGAAGATATCTAGATGACTGACAGCTTTTGAAAGATTTGCTTCTCCGCACTTTATAAACTACATAAAAATTAGATACATGCATGTGCACGCAAACAGTTTGTCACCATACCTTGACCTAGATGTTTATCTCCTGCTCTTGGCTCTTCCAGTCTACAGTTGCCACTCCCAGTATTTAGGGTGAGTTCAGAGAGATTTGTACTTATCTCTGCGTCATCAAAATCCACATGGCTTGAAAAGGCATCACCAGTTAGCAGTGGGTCTATCACCAGTGGAGAGCAAGGTGGAGATGGAGAAGAGAGAGATGACCTGGGAGATAGCGATGTCATGGATTTGGGAGTACCACACAATGACCTCAGAGCCTGCACACGACTGGTGGTATCTGCTTTCTGAGTTTTCGCAACTTCATTTTCGTGAATAGTGGTGATACAGCCTGACGGCCTAAATCCAGTGGCTCCTTCTAAAAGCAAGTCAAGCTTGTTTTGATAGTCCGAGTCCAACTGCTCCAGCTGCTCCAGGTGCTCAAAGTAGAGATCAGTGAAACTGGCTGAGGTGGATGAGTCCTGGCTGGAGGTGGCAAGGGATCCTCTGCTAGATGCAAGAGAACCAGGACTGCTGCTCGAGGAGAGGGAAAGCATGCTAGTGGAGAGACTGAAGGAAACAAGTCAGAAAACCATTATAGTGTATCTTCTGATTTCTTAAGGAAACACTGCAATGTCACCACATGGTACATTTTACTTTGTTAGCTTAGGCCATACGCATTAGTCCCCACAGCCATCCAGAACCAGAGTCTGCCCAGTGCAAAAGCTGGGTCACTTTTTGACAAAAATATAGTTCATGCATATTTTTTGACTCACAAGAGTCCTTGTTTAGCCAAAGCAACTCTAACAAACAGTTCCAAATCAATTAAAATCAGTGACAATATCCTCCTCCCACACCTGTCTGGAATATATATATCTATAGCTCCTGTTAATCTCCAAAGCAGACCATGAAAACCAACAAGGCTCACACAAGAAAATGAAGTTATTGCAACCAACTGTCTGCACAGAAATTTCCTTCCATTTGCCTGTATGTTGGACTGTGAGCCAAAAGGCAATATCACACCTGCCTGGAGCTGGCACTCAAGAGATCTCAAAGCCAGCAGTTATCAGGGAACCAGCAGGATTCAGCTACATAATAGTCTGCATAGAATCCAGAGCTGGGACAGGGCTGTGAAAGCAGTTCACACTAATTCTTTATCCCTAGAGATCGAGTTTCAGAAAAATAACTGACAGCAAAATTAATTGTAAGCAGGTGCTGAATTGAAGTCTGTGCAGAGGAGAAAGCCCAAACACAACAGCACCTGCTCAGAAGCCCCAACAAATCCTCCACTACCAGTTACAACATACACTATCCCTAGAAATTCCATTGAAACCAACAATCCTGCTCCAGATATGAAATAACTTGCTCCTCACTGACCATTTAAAAGACCTTTAAGCCTCACTTCAGATATGGATTAGCTATTGAAAAATATTTGCTAAATATGGCTTAACTTGCTCTACTGAAAAACAGGGAGGGCGTTGATAAGCCTAATAATCCCTTATTTATTATTTACAGGTTAAAAGCTAGAAGCTGTATTCATACCATTACACCCATGACCCTATGCAAAAAAAAAAGTAAGTATGCAGAATTTAGTATAATTTTGGCACAAAACATCTTCTGCATATGGATGAGAGATGTGCACAGCACTGTTTTTGTTCAAAAAACCTTTTGGGTGAAACATAACTGAAACATGATAAACATTTTGAATTTTGGCAGTATTTATAGATCCGGAGAAGACTAATAAATTTATGGCTTTTCAGTGTATTTCACTATCCAAAGGAAGGGGGTTTTAATTAATCTTTTCCTTATCAACAATCTGGGCTCAGCTTCATTTCGCGCACACCTTTGAACGCCAGACATTTTGCATTATGGGGTTAATAACAAACGCTTGTTCTTATGAAGGAGCATGCCAAGAACACTGGGCACATAGTTAGGAAGAAATTAGTTTCACATGCTTCTTGGTCACCTCAAAAGATCCCTAATCAGCTAGATGAAATGAAAATATGATGCATTTCCACTGCATAAGAGCATCACAGACAGCTATTCTCCATGGTAGCTTATTTACATATCAATCTTGCACTATGATTTCTTTCCAGTCTTTTCGGTGTCATCTTCACAAAATGAAACAGTATCCATGTGGAGCAGAAGCTACAAACAAAGTAAATTCAGTACAGGCTAATAGGAAAAACCTCAACCAAACAAAAAATCCACAAAGCTCTCTTCCTAACCAAAAAGATAAAAAGATGGATCTGGCTAATGATGGTTTAGCCTTACTGCTTGCAGTCATGCATTTGTCTGGAAAGAGAGATCCTGCGCTCCTGCAGAACTACAGCCTGAACAGCCAGATCACACTATGACTGCAGAAATGTTTCTATATATCATATGAACCACAACACATTCAGGGATATCTCACTATACTGTCTACATTGCCAGCAACGGCTCACTTCAAATTAATTTAGAGAAATATTATCATGACGCTTCTACATTAATGTGTAGTAGCATTCCTACACAACAAGCGAAGTGAATCTTGAGCGTTAAGCTGTCTTTAAGACACTTTATTAAAATAACACTTCAGTAATTCAAACATCAGTAAACAAATCTTAGCTATCCTTTGACACCTAAATGTTGTGGAAGCTGCTTCTGTTGTCAGACAGAGGCACCACCACAAGGCTATTTATCCCATTCCAAAGCACCCATCTAAACTGAGTAGGACATATGATCCTCCAAGCCTTGTCTTCCCATAGACTACACAGGGGTCTTAGGTCTCTTCCTATAAGTGAGAAGCCTTTTAGACCTCTCAGACAGGGCAGGATATTGTTAGCAGAGAAAGGCTGTCACATTGTGCACAGTTAAAGCATCTACGACTTCTGGAAAAAGTCACGTACCTTTTCAGCTGAGTGTGCAACATAGCAACTAATCGTGTTGTTTCTTCCAGCTCTCGGACTAGCTGATTTCTTTTGCTACTCAACTTCAACCTAAGAGAAGATAGAAGAGAAAGAAGAGCTAAAGCAGTATTTACTATTTAAAATGTGGTATAAAGGGAAATTCTATTTTTCCCTATGAAATCCTGCAAAACTTAATAAGAAAACAATACGGTGTGGTACAGGATTTGGTCAATATGTGTAGGTGGTTTACCTAACTCCAATATTCTTAACACGTGGAACACAATTCTGAAAGCATTCAGAACAGGGAACATACTTACAACTGGTACTATACAAGTTAATGTTTCTAGGATCCGACCTCAGAAAAAGTCCAGCAGATGTTGTTTGCTACACTGCTGCGTTCTTCCACTTACTGTGCTAACAAAGGTGTAAATGTTTTCACTTGCTTTCAGTAAGGCTCGTGGACGACTAAGATTTACTTAGTTATTATCCATCTCATTACTGCTTTACATGAATTTTGGTCTTTAACAACTTTTCTGTTTTGTTTCACAACCGAGTTGGTCTGAGACACAAAACACATGCACTTGGGGGCTCATTCTCCAACTTAACAGGCCTCCAGACAAGAAATCCTTCTCCAGAAAATACTATTTCTTTGGGACATTAGAACAGGACCATATTCCTAAAAATCACAAACGCAAGCATTCCTTTTATGGAAAGACCAGAAATATTTGTCGAGCCACAGATATTTCAAGCTGGTAGAAGTCCTGCAGCTGAAGCATCTGATATGCCTACAATTTTTCCAGCATGATAAAGCCATGAAAAGACTACGCAGAAAACTGGTGTGGTCTGGACACTGAGCACGTAGAAGAAAATATAGAGCCATAGAGTGAAAGCAACGTGCCTATTCCATGTATAATTTTATATGTACGTACACATATAGTCAAGAGATTGCAGCTAAAAGTAACACTGCCACAGCAACTCATACTAACATCAATACATCTGGATCGTAAAGAACTTGTAGGCAATGCCTAACACAGTATTCATCCTCACTGTACATTCCTGTGGGATCTCCCCCTGTAACACAAGTAAAATGAAGGAGGATAGTTGGCATTTTTTTCATCTAGTTCAGATTCACAGGGTGTTCCATGCAGCTCCCACAGCCCCATCAAATATCAGTTCCTACAGGAATCACATACAAGGATGTTCAAAACAAACAATGTATTTTAAAAATTTAGAATTCCATGCGTTGACATTCACCAGGCTCCAGATTGCACAGCAACCGTAGAAGCTGCTGCAAGGAGCTGGCTACATACAGAAACATTATAGTACATCAACATTATACTGGGCTGTTTCGAGTATTTCTTGCCTTCTTGTAAGGATTCACTTAGAGGAACAACCTTTCCCCACTTGAGGTGAGACTTAAAAGCAATTTCTCTTGGGAGATGATTTCAGAAACCTTCTAAGTAGAAACAGTCTCACTGGAAATCTGAGAGTGCACTGATATCAGTATTCAGCCAGGGGATGTTACTGCCTACCCCTGACTACCTCTTGTCCAACAAAGCAAGCTTTGACATATGCCCGACAACCTACCTCTCTGTCAGAGCTTTGCTCTGAGTGTCTCTAGCAGCCTGAAGGTCTTCCTCAAGGCGCCTTCTCTCCGTCTCCAGTCTCTCCACCTCTCCTCGAGTCCATTTTCTGGGACTAATAAATCTCATTTCTTTTAACAGTTCTTCCTTCTCATTAATTAATATTAGACGGTCCCGCTCAGAATCCAAAACGCCAGGCCAGGCCTCGCTGTCAAGCTTAGCCAGTTGTATTTTCAGGTTTGCTATTCTGCAGCAAAAAGAAAGCAGTTATTCCATGAGAAGTGTCTCAGACACACACAGTGAACCATGACCAACCACTGCCCCGAAGAAGGCTCTTGGCTCAGGGACAAGCTGCCTCACCCTCATGCCCTCCTTATCACCAAGCAATGGCACTGCCAGGAGGTACTGAATGGCACTTTAATTCCAATTTGCTCCCGATGGTAAGCTAAGTCTCTAACAACCCTGCAGTGTTCACTAGTCAGGGAACAATATAACCCAAGTGCTGGATCTCAAGAAATTAAGTTTTAGATATGCTGTAGAGTGTTTCATACGCCTTACAGCTAATGACCTCAGAGTACTTGGTGTGGGGAGCATCATGCAGTAAACAGCTGATCTTTAACCAGTTCTGTGGAAAAGAAGTGTATACTCTCTACATAAGATTCAGATAGGCTGATAAAGATCAGTGGTTACTCAAAAATTTGGAAACTAATTTTGTCTTTACAATGAGGAAGTTAATCACATGCATGCTGCTACTGGAGAAATCCAAGTCTTGACTCAACACTAAGCATTTGGGACGCATTAAAGAGCCAGGCTACCTGTGGTGCAATGTATACCTGAGGATGCAGAGGCGAAGAGGCAGTACGATACTACCTAAACCCACAGCTGCTTATTTGCATGAAATTTAAAGCCTATTTTCATTAGGAGTATCATTCCAGATTTCCTGTATCACTAATCCTTCAGGGCCACACCATGCTACTGCAAGCAGGAAGATGGCTACTAAAAGCAACAGCAATGCAGACCTAGAATTCAGCAAGAGTTTTGTCAGATTGCAGAGGAGAGCACGGCTTGTGGCTGGTAAGGAGGCTGCTCACTCCAACTATCTGCCCATTCACAACTTTCCAAGTATCTGAACTGCTCACTCAGCTTCATCAGTGATCAACTTTGCAGTGGAACTTACAGAGGGAAGGAAAGAAACCAGCAGTAGGCCAGGATACAGAACCAGTCTTCCCATAGGAAGCTGTCTCATTTGGATGCACTGACCTACAACTCTTCATGACCTGATGGGGTGATCAGGGTAGTTCGGTGAGAAACTGAAGCAGAGCTGAAACTGAGTAAGAGTTACCAAGGACTTGTATTTGTGAAACTTGCACCATCAAAAATGCCTGAGCGGGGAGTGGGGATGGCAGAAGGCTGGGGTAAACAAATTACAAAAGCTCAGAAGGCAAAGAAGGAGATAAAGTACCTTTACAATATAGAAGACAAGATATTTGCAAAAATAATTCACCTGATTGAAGACCAGAGCCAAAGAATACCTGCCCCTTCATGTGATTCATCTCTCCCTCAGGCTTAGCGAATGCAAAAGAAATGGAAGCGAAATGCTGTATGTGTAAAATGAAAAACCAATACTCAGGTCACTTTGAGAAGGGCTTTGTGATCTGGTGACAGAATTACTGGATTTAAATTAGGCACAGCAAATAGTTGTGGGTATTAATCTGGATTCATTGCTTTCCAGAGCCTGCTTTACGGTACAGAAGCACGCAGGACGGAGCACACCTCCTCCAGCACACACGTAGGCACAGCAAATTCAACGCCAACTAGCAAAACCAAAGTGTGCAGAGTAAGTAATAAGATGCAGATCTGAGTAGCAGCAGCTACACGACTGCTGAATGGCTCTGAAGAATAAAGCTTTGTCTTCCAAGCTCCAGAGGCCAGGAGGAACTTCAAGCCCCAGGAGAGCCTATGAAGGATTAGGCTCACACAGACTGACCTGCCTCCTCCATCAGAGGAGACAGACTACAGATCACCTGTCTGAAGGGAAGCCTCGCTTTCCGTAAACCCATTTCCCACAGCAGGTTGCTTACTCTAATTAAAGTTCCATAACTGATAGATACTCAGCTCAACTATTTTTAGGTCTTCCTAGGAGCTGCTTTGTTTTTCAGTGCCTGATTAAGTGCAACACTGTGCTTCAATGAAGAATTAACAGTGGCATTAATTCATAATCCAAGAATTCCTCTGTGCATTCTGAAAGGATATGAGTTTAAGAGGATTGGCTGGCATTAATCTCATCACTTTTGGCATACATTTGCATGGATATGGCTTTTCCACTGGAATTCGTTCTCTATGCATTTCCGAGCCTAACAGCTTTGTTAAAACTAACCTCAAGTTCTACCCTTTGTAAATGATCACTCGTTTTACCCTTCTCAGTAAAAAAAAAGGCTTATGTATCCTGTTTTTCCAATAAAATAGCATCATTACAAAAGAAATGCTTTGCAGACTGTCTGGTATTTGGCTGAAAACTCCAGCACTTCAGTATTCACTGACCGAGCCTGAACTATATCATTGCCAAGCCACGCTGGGTTTGCACTGCAAAGAAACCAGCAATGCTGTGCTCAGGTCACGAAGTGTTTCTGAATAGGCACTAGCTTGCACGATTGAACAAAACACAGAATAGGAAGCTCAAGTTCCATTTAACTGCTTTCTTCTTAGCTGGAAAAAGTAGTTATGACAACGAATAAATCATCTATCAAGGCACAACACATCAAATTTTTAGTTGCTTGAGAGGTCATACAGAGTACGTGCACCTCCACAGACGTGTACATTAAGTTGTACATCCAGCACCAGTAATTAACAATCCTAAATCAACCAGCCTCTGTTCTTAACCTAAAAAAATCAGAGCGGGAGGTGTGGTTTAAAAAGTGACCAGTCAAACACCCACCAGTGTTGCAATGCTGCCAAATGTGACACTGAAATATTCCGTCTTAGAAGATTAGAAAATACACTTCTGAAAGCCTAGCATTAACCAACAGTCACACAAAACCCAAGCCAAAAGTTTAACTGTTGAAGGAACTAATAAGTGCACAGAGCACAACTGCCTCAAAACTACATGCCTGAAATTGCACCGCAGTTGCTGTAGCTGTTTCTGCGTAGAGACGCAGCGCTGACATCTCTTTTGACATGATAGCCATTACCAGTTTCCAAGCCAATTAAACTCAAGTTTGTCAACGCGGTTGCCCTTTGTTCTTTTTTTTGCAGGTTTAACATTAACCGCTCTTGGACTCCTTTCTCACAAAGTCGTGAGAGAAAACGACTTACTGGTGGGTAAGGGAACACACAGAATTTTACCTGACAGTTCTGGTGTGGTGAAGTTCATCAATGCCTCTCATCTGGTCCACAACAATACTACGACCACTGTCTGCTACAGTCCACTTCCAAAACCATCAGCCCTTTATAAATCTAGTAACTCTAATCTAAGTAATATGGGATCATCTTGATTTCAAGGCCTTAAATACCTTCCCAGATAATGCAGAACAAACAAGGTAGATGTATCTATTTCCAGCATTTGGCTCCCTTTGCAATGCATGCAGAGGCAAAGTACTTGTTTTCCTATTGTGGTTTTGGAACATTTTAATATTGTGCTATGGGAACAGGAAACACTTCTAACATCACAAGGAGGAATTTTCACAGAAGCAGAGGGTTCCTTGTGAGTCACTATATCCATAGTATTGTTTCAGTTGAAAAGCACATTAAGACATTTGTTTCTGCAGCATCTACTAAAAACTATGCCAAAACCATAGTGCTCCGAGAGCAGTATTTCTTTTCATTTTAACATCAATTATTCATGCCTATTCAGACCCTCGTGATAATTTTTGATAATCCATGATATTCATGCATATTCTTTCCTCATGATAAGGCTTTTTAAAGTCTAAGAAAATCTATACATGATGACAGACATGCGATATCAAACCTTTAACTGCAAGAGCGTCACATGTCCTTCATCATTACTTCAAATGAATTACCGTGCTACTATAAAGTCCTCTTAAAAAAGTACATTAATAATCTTCTCAGGTTTGTCATCATTCACTCGCCCCTCCTTGGAAAAGATACAGACTACAGTAAGAGCGCTGCACTTCAATACAAAGATATAAAGTCAGCGAGAATTCAATTGCATTCTTGAGAAGAGTTTAAAAGTAAAGAGCAGTTTTTACACTGAAAATTCAACCACTGCATCTGGAGGGTTAATAATGTCGTTTTAGAAAGTCACTTAAAGATTTGGTTGTCAAGGCAGACTTTCATCTCGGATTGGCAAAATAGACAGTGCTGAAAAAATTGTTCTGCGTGGGAAGAGAAATGTAAGCTTATGTCAAAAAGCAGCTGGGCACACACAGTCTTTGACAATTGCCACAGAGACAGATCAAATTTTATGCCACTGAAAAACATGGCCTATTGCCCATGCCAATATAATAAAATGAGAACATTATGAGTAACTTCAGCTTGAAAGCTCTTATCTCTAACCAGAGACTGGAGAAAAATCCTCTTTGCATAGATCCCAAGTACAGGTCATACCATGCATCCTAAGTTTGACTGTCTGGAATTGCAAAGTCCCTCTACAGCAGTTAAAATGGGAATCACCACTACTCATGGTTACATCAGGGAACAAGGACTAACCCACCCAAAGTCTAAATATCACTTGGCAGTTTTTCATTTAACTGGAGTATTTATCCATAAAAATACCAATACTTCCTAAACAGTTTAGTTAGCTGTAAATGTAAAGCCCAGGAAACTTTTGCCCAAATTAGCCTGCTACGTAAATAGCAATTTTGTAAATCTATCCTTCATTCAACTCCGATCAGAGGGCAAAAATGGAAACTTACATTCTTACAGATAAGCAGACGAGCTTCTAAATGGTAGTCATCAACGATATTTTGATATGTTAGGTGTTAACACAATATATGTTTCTCCTTATCTGACTCAAAGCCATGCAAACACTGATTTCATTTTAAATAAGGTAAGGAGATGCTTTACAGTACAGTCTCCTTATTAGGAATGGGGAAGCATTGGCAACAGGCAGCAAAACCACTTATGTCCCCACAGGTGTGGCCAGACCAAATTCTTTCATGTATTAGTCATTCCTTAGTGATCTCTAGGATGGTTATTCATTTCTTGTACGGTAATGTGGGCCCGGAAAGCCTATTGCCTCACTAACTCAAAAATTACCGTGTTTATGTAGTTGGAACGCTGTGTTTCAATGCGAGTGGCACCTTTTTTAGTGAAATGCATCTTTGGAATAAGCTGCGTGACAGCCAAAAGGCACAGGAATCTAAAGAATTACCTTCTTTTTGCTTCTTCATATTGAAGGCGTAATCTCACTTTCTCAGCCAACTGGTTATTGCTGCTGGTAATAAACTGAGACACAAAATATAAAATCAGCAACTTCGCAACCACTCCTCTTTTGACATTCTCTATCGATGTTACAAGTTACACTTACTCTTGCCAACTCATTTACTAGTTAAACCAATTGCAGAAGAGGAAAATATTGCTTGTGAATAAATTTTTCTGTGACTGCTTCAAATGCTTAAAACTCCACGAGAGAGGCTCTTTTTGATCTACTTTACCAGAAAAAGAAAGTATGCAACACCTAACTTGGGTTTGTATTTTCATGCACACACACAGAGCTCTGCAGTCTTTCCCCTTAAATGCTGTTTGCAGCCTCTAAGTGCTGCCTTGCATTTCATCTGGATGACATCTTGCTTTGGCTGTAAAATCTTAAAGACCAGGGACATCGCCTCATACCCAAATCTGCAGATCCTTAGTCATATGTGTGGCACTGACTGAAAGCGGTTGCAAATGTTTAAGCAAAGGCTACAAGGAAAGGCTTCTGCAATATCCCATAAAACACAGAATGCACCCACAGCTCTAATTGAGTCTTTGCTGAGGCTGGCACCAACCTGACAGTTAGGATCTTGTTGCACAAGTGGCACTGAAGGTTTACAAGTACTACACATTTGATGGCATCAAATTATCTGCACATCATTCTTACTCATAATACTCACACTAAAAGCCAAATATACTCTTAAGGGAAGAGCTTAGCCCATATGGAGCTGCTGAGTATTTCTTGCCTAGTAGCACAGCGCTGCTGTAAAGAGCTAAGGGAGTATTTGTATCACAAGAAGCTACACCTACAGGCAAAATAAAACTTACTTCCTTTTTATTCCCACCTGGCTTGTTATAACAGAGATATCGTGGGGAAACAGCAAGTTGCCTTTAGAGAAACATTAACATTGAACACAAAAATGAAGGTCACACTGAAGTTTAAATCAGGACAAGGTATCGTTTTCAAACTTACTTGCCCATGCTTGGAAACTAAGCAGTACTACATAGATTATAGTTGAGAGGAAAGTCTCCACATGCACTTAAGTTCCTCATGCGTTACTCACATTTCCTGAAACATCTGTCTGGGAGCTGACATCCAGGTACTGCCGGGGTAACAAAGGGCTGGAGCTTTCCACAGACACGCTGCTGGCCCACAGGTCTGACTGGCATCCTCTGTCATTCACAAAGCTGTCTTTTAACCTAGCTAAGCTCTAAAACCAGAAAAAGTCATTAGGTGAGCTCACTTCTGGTCAAAATACCTCAGAAGCTACATAATTATCTAGTTGAGGCTAAAGCTAAGACCTGAACATGTTTACTGACTGCACTCGGACCCTTCAAACACAAGGTCCAGCACAGCTGGACTGCACCTCCCACAGCATGAAGAAGCTCACAGGACCATCAGCATACTGCTTTGCCCAGACAGGAGATGGAAGACCAAGTGGACCCATCTCAGTGTTTTCATGGCTTCTCCAGATCTGCTCTTTGCTAGCAGTGCAGTCACACTGCTTCGTTCTTGCCCAGTAACGGTGAGACAAGCACTCATCTCTAAGCAAGCACTTGCTACATTTGGTTGCTATATATTATACTAATTGTTTCCAGAATCTGAAGAACAAAATGATAGCAGTCCAACCACAGTATAGGGTTGACATTAATAAACATCTTATTTATGTACCTGAAATTCAAAATACCTAAATGACATCTCAGAAACTCAATCTGATAGTAATGGCAACACAAAACACTAGAAGGTCATCTTTGTTCAATACCTGAATGAGGTCTTGTTTTTCCTTCTCTCCTGACGTGATGGCCTTCTTGAGAGCTTTCATTTCACTTAAAATGGCCTGTGCCTCATCAAGTTTGTAGCCACCTTGAGTATCAGACATTTTCATATCAATCCTGCATGGAAATGTATGAAAAAAAATTATACAATGAGCTAACACTTTACTAAATCCAGTTAAATGAACCATCCTAGATGCACGCACCTTGACATTAATTTGTCAAGAAAAACATACTCTGAAATATAACAAAGACAACAGAAGGAAAAAGAATCCCCCTCATCCCCACTTAAACCACTCCACTCAGAAGTACATTAAGCTTTAGAACTCTGAGCCCTCAGGCTCCCTACAGAGAAAAAAGATGCACATGAAACCCTCCAAAGAGTACGTTTGGGCAGAATGCTGCTGGTTAACTTGTTTCTAAGCCAGAGACAATCAGCCATCTATGAGATCTACCTTATTTTCAGTCATGATTTCAGAAACCAGGCACAGAGCTCACAGACGTATTTGCTTGCACAACCTAGTTACAAGCTGCCTCACCATTCTCTCTTCTCAAAAGAATTCTATTGCAGTTGTTATTTATAATAAATAAGATATTAACCAGTGACATTACTTAAAACACACCAGACATCTATTAATACAAAGGTAAGTACCTGAAATTTTTCCTCCTCTTCCACTCCACCTCAATTTTTCCCTCAGTGCCCTAAAACAATGGCTCTTACAATTAAGACAATAGGCTGTACTGTGTCATTTGTATTGAGCAAGACCAAGTAAGCCAGAATTCCATTTAACTGGCAAAAGCCTGGTTCAGAATCTTTTTGCTCTGAAGTCATTTCTGATGGGATCAGCCCCATACAGGCATTGATTTGAGAGAACTACCCTCGTGGCTGTGTACTGCTTTCAACTGCATATGTCTAAAGATATCAGCAGGAACATATTTCAGTTTACGCTGTTTAGGCAGCTATTTATAAATGTAGAGGGGGATGTATTACAAGTTCAGATGCGTTTAGTTCTACACTGAAAATAAGATCTTCAGAACAAACTTACTTCTTCAGCGTTTGATATCCATGCTCTTTGTACTGGAGCTCTTGCTTCATGTGAGCTACTTCTCTCTTGAGTTTATTAACCTGTAGGAAGGCGTCACATTTTTAGAATGATAGCTCACATGAATATTTAGGAACAACACTAAGCATTCAATACAAAACTTACTCAGGGTAGACTCTACACAAAGTCTCCAGATAAACAGCTCATCTCAACAGCAGCTAACAGCCCTGACTGCATCCTCATCAAGACATCACCACTGGCTAGGGATTTATCCAGTATTACACCACTTAGCAAGGGGCTCAAAGGAACTTGTAACCTCATAAGCAGAAAACTGAGAAAAACTCAGGAGACAGGAGTGAAACACGTGTCAATTTTACTCAGTAATATTCAAAACCTTCCCAATCATTAAAAAAACCATTAAGCATCAGGACATGAGCTACCCTGCAGCGATGGGAGCCATCCTCCAAGATACCAAACTAAAAGGCCCCACTGCACGAGTAACACAGCAGGATGATAATAAATATTGTAAATCCACTGACCCTACAGCTTGCTGTTTTATATTCCTCCACAGAGGCCAGAATGACCTACTTTACTTTAGTCCTTTCTTCTTCCCAAACTGAGCTCTGCATGAGAGCGCACACTGCCACTGCTAACAACCCGCACTAAGGCCAGGACAAAACAGCTGCCAGTCTCTGGAGAGAACACGCAGCTCCCCAGCGCTGTGGCACGCAGCTCAACACCCCACAGCGTATCTCCACAGCAATGTGTACTGCCAGCTTCCAAGGAAGTCTGAAGTCTAAGGGGGGGAAAAAAAAAAGATTTTCAAACTCTTAAGATGGCAAAGTTTGAGAATTGTTATAAATTATCTCCTAGATTAAGAATGGCAACATTAGCTCTTTCACCTCTTTTGGCACCTCCTTTTCGTACTTTCCATAAGGTTTAGAAATACCATAAGATTACTTATGGCAAGCAAAGGTCTGTTTATATTACTTACCCTGGATTTTGTAGTAGCAATCTCTGCTTTGAGGATCTCTGGGTCATACTTGGAACTTGACGATGAGCCAGAGAGCACTAGAACAAATACAATGCTCAGATTAGCAACTCTACCCTCTTTCCTCTTCCACCAGTCTAACCACAAATTAAGACCTCCCATCGCTCCTGCACACCCAGTTCTCCACACATTGCTGGTGTAGGCCTCTTTCTACCTATTTTCCAGATCTCTTCTCAACCTTAAAAGGCAGGGGAGGGCAAGTACCCCACAAAAAGCGCATACTAAAAAGGCCAGAGCATGTTCTGCATCTCCCAAGTCTTGATTTCTTCCAGGTTAACACATTTAGCTCAGACTCCCAAATACATTCACTCCACCTGGCAGCATGGCCTCCTGCACTTCCAAGGGCACTTAAAAAAACTGAAGGGGCATTTAACAGAACTGAAAGGACAGGCACTGAATAAAGGTTTACTTTTTTTTTTTTTTTACTTTATTGTTGAGTATACACACTGAATTTTTAGAAACAAAGAAAAGAACAAGAAGAAACTGAAAAACACAACACAAGCCCTCTCACAGCCTTGAGGACACGACCAATCATACAGCATGTCACACCAGATTAAATCAATGGCCCATTAAGAACAGAACTCTCTTCTCAGTGGTGGTTAAAACCCTTCTGCTTCAGAAGGTACAGAAACTCCCCAATGTGCAATGATGTTAGAGGTAGCTGTAGGCAAGGGAGATATTTTGATCCTTGGAGCCATCAGTTTATGCCCTATAAAACTCAGGAAAGCATTTCTATTCCTTTCTGTTTGGTTGTATTTTTAAAGACAGATCACATCATGCCAATGTCATTCGTGTTCGAGGTGTTCCACGATCTAGGTAGAGCACTCCTAGGAGAGGACCAAACCTGGCACTTCAGAGATGATAGATGGGACCTTGAATCCAGTAAGAATCCTTCAGTTGACAGAAACTAAGATCAGGTACAAGATTAGCCAGTGGGGTTCACCACCATAAGATACAACTCAGCCACAGTGAAGCGAGGAGAGGTGAGTTGATTGATGTGGTTATCAAGAACATAACAAGTTTGTAGTGCTACAGATTATTTAAAAAAAAAAATCCTGGAAGACTTGAAGGAAATAAATCCTCCTTCTATACATTAGACAGGGGAATCAAGGGAAATACCATATAACTTTATTTTTCACATTTGTTGAAGTCCATGCTGAAAATCTGCACGCTGACTCCAGTGGTCAAGCCAACCACAGTAGCATTTCATAACAATGATCCTTCACCAAATCAGTGCTAGGCAGCTATTGCTTTTGAGACAAACTGAGCAAACGCAGAGAGTGACACAGCATAACACATCCCAGAGCTTTATCACACGACCAGTTTCAAGCACGTGATTGACCTAGTGGGTTCATGACTAAGAAAATCACTGGATGAGTACTCACGGCTGGTCTGAGAGCCCAGTTTATGCTCCCAAACATCATGCAGCTGCCGATATTCTTGCTGGGCCAATTCAAGCCTCTGCTGTTTCACCTGATAGATCTCCTTCTGTGCAGCAATTGCCTCCTGGGCCAGGACAAGGTAGTCTTTCAGCATATGCTCCTGCTCCCGCCGCCACTGCACACGAGGGTCTTCTATCTGGGTAGTTTCTTGGAGAGAAATCAAAAGGAGGCAAGATCAATGGAAAGCAGGTCTGTGCTGCTGCCTAGAGAAGCTTCACCATTTATAGCAATAATTTAATCCCCTAATCAAAAATGGAGTAAGTATATTTTCTTTTTTTTTCTCATGTTTCCCACTGATCCCCAGTGAATCACCATACAGAACAAATCATGAGGAACTCATCATACGATTCTCCAGCTCTCCTGCTGCTGAAGCCATTCTGGTTCTGTCTCTTAAAACATCTTCAATGGGCATATGTACACGCACACACACACTCTGAGATACTGACATAGACTGTTAGACTTATCTTTATTGTAACTGCTTTATGAGATTACTAATAAAACACCTCTACTATTTCACTGATAAAAAACTTAAAGAAAACATCATTGCCACATGACTGCATTATACTGTATCTGACAACATGAAAGTAATTACAACCCTGCCCATCCTCTTTGGCTGCCAAGTGGCTTTTATTAAAAAGGGAATGAAAGCCTTCTTACTCAGATTCCATAGGTACATAAAAAAAAAAGAGACTCATTAAATCACAGCATGTATTCATGGAAGTATCTCAAGTGACATTACATACACAGCATCTCAGAAGGGGAGTAAACATTTCCTCCGCTGAAAGAGGCAAAGCAGTAATCTGCTGCAGAAAACAGGAGGTTGAGTTTAAGAGAAATATTTTTTGGTAACATAGGTAATGCAGTCATGAGCAGACACACCATTTCCACCTCCGTTACCCCAACACAACCGATGCATTGCTTTTCAGGTTTCTACTCATGAATAAGGCATAAGGTCACAGACACGCACCTATTCCTAATACTAATTAGGCAATTTTTTTGTCAGCATTTGTCTCAGTTTTGTGAAGAAGCATCCAAAATATTTTTCATTTCTCTTTCAAGGCTATTATACGTTCTTCTTTGGAACAGGTTCCAATATTCAGTCGACCAAGTGCTCTAAACTGTTTAAACTATGTGCTTCAATAAGGATGCCTGGTTACCACATAATGAATAATTAATAAAAAGGAGCTGCTTGAAACTATCAGTAGAAATCTAATCTGCATATCTTAAAAGCCTCTTTAAATATTTAGTAAGAGCTGTCACGGTGGAAGGTATGAGCAGCTCTTAAGTGAGTGAAGCATAAGACCAACACTGCAGTACACAGGACGCAGGGAAGAGAACAGTTTGACAGTAATCATAGGAGCAAGACTGGAAATAAAAGGATTTTACCCAAGGGATGGACACTCAACCATTTTCACAAGCTGTCCACGGTCACACTGAGGAGAAAATTAACAGGATGCTCCAGCAATAACTTGTTTTAACACTATCTCAAGACCCAAAAGAACATGAGGCATTTCAAGTTACATAGCAAAACTTAGAAAAGCTCCAGAAGATAATTTTAAAAAATCCTCTTCGTAGTATAGTTTGTAGAAACATTTGAACAAAAAGTCCTTTATAATCTGTAAAGGTTGTGCTCACACAAGCAATACCTCTGCTGATGTAATGCTAAAGCTAAGCATGGTCATGAAAAACTGACCCAAAACAACTTAATGAAAAAGGAGCTACTTGTGCCAAGTATAGGTGCTGGTATCCTCCCAGCAAGCACTATAGTGTCTCTGAGAGGGAGCACCAGAAAAGTCAGGAAGACACAATGGTGTATCCACTGTGAGAGTCTGAAAACACCAGACTCTTTTTTTCTGTTCTCACCTCTGAATCCCATTTTCCAGATAACTATTACCTACACCCAGCAGCTTTTATTCCTTTATTCCATACCTGAACCAAAAGGGCAAAGTCAGCTGCAAGTTACCTTGTTAGATACCACAGACCAGCCTACGTGAATAAGTACCAGCAACCACGACTCAGATCTCTTAACTTCCAGCTTTGAGAGTATCATGGCAACATACCCACAACTCTTGAAGTTTAATTCAGGACACTAGGTCTTAAGTCTCCCTGTACCTATGGGTAGCTTAAGCTTGGTTATTTCCATTTTCCACTTAAACTAGAAGCTAATTCTTCCCATAATTGTAAGAGGGGTGGTGGAAGTTGCTGCAGGGAAATCCCTCTGTTATAAGCAACCAGGAAAAAGGTTACAGCAATCTAACATCCTGAATACCTCTGTTAGGTGGTGAAACACTGACACTAACCCAAGCGCAGAACCCACCAGACAAAGGGAATGCTTGGCAGCCAGCTCATGGAGAAGATGGACAACACACACGTACTGAAACTGCTTTGTTCCCATTTTTCTAAATTGGCCTTTTCAGTAATCACAGCACTACCTATATCCCCTTGATTGTAGCTTTGATTCTCAAACATGTCATAGCAATCTCTGAAAATGTTGGCCAAGGGCTCTTGATCTGCCCCAGCTACTGAGAAATGCGAAGTACATTCAAAAGCCAGATGAAAGGACTACAGAAATGTAGGCTATGACATCATTTGTTTTCTTGTGAATTTTTAATTTATGTTGGCTTGTCACAAATAAACCTGATTGTTTCATGTTTGAAGAATGTGGCCTTACTGTGCTTGCATCAGCACCTGGCAAGAAAATCATCACTGCTTTGTGCAAATCAAATTCCAAAGGAGTTCTCCCAGAGAGATACTCAGGGCTATGCATTAATACTGTATTAAGAATATTCTGGGTACTCAATCCAATTTAATTGTATTTGGTTTGCCTCGGAGAGAAGGTTAGAAGTGTTCTCCATCTCACTTTTTAAAATGGTTCGTGCCTTTAGATTTAATTTAGGTCTGTCCTTGGGCTTGTTTCTGATAATTAGTCTCAAAGACTTCAAGTGTGCAGCAAGAGCCAACATGCCTCCATCCCCTTCACACCCTCTGATCACAGACAACCTGTGAGACACCTTGGAGAAGAAGGTGGTTTTGGACACTGTCCAGAGGATACTTCAACATAAACCACAAAGATGAGCCTCTTGATTAGCTGAAAGTAAGTGGATACGGTTTGCTTTATCATGATTTGAACAGGCATAAAAAAAAATATAGTCAAGGTTTTGTTTCTCTTCTTTTTAACCTTTTAAATGAAGTTCTAGGTCAAATCTTGTAGCTTCTGGCCTCCCTTAGAAGTGAAACTTTCTTAGAGCAACTGCTATTCTGGAAGCATCATCACGAGTTGAAGTCTTCTCCGCACATCCTTGATGCCTGTAGTGCTGTGGGTGTCACAGACCAGGGGTAACTGCCCTGGATCACACAGGGTTCAGATACGCATCCAGATCTTTGCACATCTACCCAGGATGGAATCAACTCAAATCTACTATTTGGTTCACATTTTGTTGTGAACAAAGCCACATGCAGTGGCTTCTGCTAGTTGAAACACTCTGGAGGTCTGACAAGCTTCTGCTCCCCACAGCTGACTTGGACTAAAGGTTTTTTTTTCCTGTATCTCAACAGTGTACCCCCAGGAGCACAGCTAGCCACACCTCTTTAGGCAAATGCCAGCAAAGTAAGATAAAGCCTCATTTTTGCCTAGGATGGGCTATGTTGACAAGAAGCCCTCAAATTCCTCCAGTGGGGATAGGAGAGAAAGACAAACGAGAAGATAAAAATACATCTCAAACCAAAAAGAAAGGTCACAGAGGAAAAGGAAATGACTCTTGGGAACATCCTCTTATTTTACTCCAGTCAAACTTTTCCTGTGGTCAGTAGAGATCCTGATGTTCACTTCAGAAGGTGGAATGAATATTATTTCTTTGGGGAACAATGCCAACTCCCACAGCACCTGCACAGGTTTATATCTACTGCAACAGTTCAAAGCCACCAAAGCCCATAAATGTTTTGCTAGAAAGGGACAGGGAATAAACAGCTTCCCCAAAAGCATTGTATGGGTAAAACTGAATTGGTAGGAACCCCTTAATCCAACCCTGCTGCCTAACCCTTCAGAGTCAGTGGTAGGTGGCATGCCCCTGGCTCTGGTGGCCTGAAGCACCCTGGCAGGCATTACCTCCAGCACCCTAGAACAAGACAGCAAAACTCCATCCACCAGAGAAAAGAAGTCCAACCGTATTTCTGACTCCTCTGCAGAGCCTGTGTGGGCTCCTCTCTCTTCCTTCTCTCTTCCTCATGCGTGTAGCCATGTAAACATGAAATCATGCTGAAGGAGGTAAAGAGAAGCCTTAGCAAGACTTCTAAACTAAGCTCTTTCTCCTTTTGTAAGTGTGGTCAGCACAGGAATAATCCAGACCCACATGAGACTGGCAAAAGCGTGAAGATTGAGCCTATCTTTTAAAAGCAACCTCATCATTAACTACCCCGAGTGCTTTTCTGGGCAAGTGAGACAGACAAGACAAGGTCTTATGGACCTAGAGGAGACCCCAATTTGATTCTTGCTGTTCAAGTATCTTCTCAAGCAAAGTTTTCCCAGTCCTCTCCCGTGCAGATCTCCTTTGTGTGATCCTGAAGGGTTTGTCTACCCTTTCTTCCCCACTGTCCTTTCCTGTAAAGGGAAAAATCAGCATCCTCTGCCTCACAGAAAAATAATTAGTATAAAGCCACTTAAAGATATCTCAATAGTGTGATATTGGATTGACATAAACTCATTATATTTGTGTCACCTTCACGTCTGCAGACATCTGGTCTTTTTTTTTTTTGCAGAGGGCAGTTGTTGCTTTTTGAGAATAAGCTTTTTTTTTAATTCTGCACCTTTAATACCCAAGAGAAGTTGGTAAAACCTGGAAGATGCAGTCTTGGGCTAGGTGAAAACATGGCTTCTCTGAGAAAGGAAAGGATGTGAAGGTAACTAATAAAAAAACCCCCACACAAACAAAACAACCCACAAAACAGACTTTAACACTTTTAACTATCTTGCAACTTGCTGAAAAAAATGCCGAGGTTCAGGTGAAGTCCTAGAAGAAGATTAAAATATTAAAAATAATCCACCAAACCAAAAAAAAAAACACACAACAACAGAAAACCAAAACCCAACAAACCCCAACAACAAAAGCTTCAAGACACTTTTGTCTTTTAAAAGTTTTTCTCTTTGCATGAGTTATAAGCACCCCCAAGAGGGCCTGGGCACAGTTCTGCTGTGAACTTCTGGACAGTAATTAGAGCTGTTCTATAAAGAGAACCAAAGTTCTCTTTATAAGAGCCATGGCCATGGCTTAGTTCGAGGATACAGAATAAAAATGCCACAAGCATTAAGACTTTCCTACTTGCACACCTCCCAGGATATCCCAAGTCTACTTGACAGTTTCCTCTCTGGTCAAAGCAGCACAAAGTGCTGCAGTCCAGGGAGCTCAGGCAGTCGTTCCGTTTATCCCTGCCAGGGGAGTCAACTCAAGACCTTTGCACTGTTTCCGACAGTCTTGCCACAAGGACAAATTCCAGACTGAGAACAAACTCCAGATCACTGCTACCTCGTCGGACTCTTCAGTAGAGCCAAATCTTGCAGAGGTGTGTTTGTAGTATCAGCTTGAATGTGACTGCTGAGCTGAAGACTGAAACCCAAAAGGTCTCAAATTCCTGGTTTAGAGAGGGAACTAACTAGTATCACAGAGGACAGGATTTGATTGCATGAGCTGCAGATCTAATCTGCTCTAAACCATGCTGTTAGCAATTTTGTGGGTTTATGTTCAGTGTATTTTAACACAGGCACAGAACAATCACTCTGTAAAAACACAATAACATGTCACTTACTGGTGTTGTGGTCTATGTAATAAACTCCAACCTGAGGGTCATAAGCTTCTTCCCATCCTAACGGCAATTCATCACTAATGCAGTCTGCAAAGGTTAGTGGTTTAGTATACCTGAAATGCAAAATAATATTTAGGATGAATAAAAACACTCTCACATGTCTAATCCAAATGACTGATGAAAACACAAGTGCCACAAGGGCTTTGGTAAAGAAAATTTAAAGTAGAAAAATACTTTAAAGCTTTTGTTCTTATCAAATAACACTCCACAAACTCTGCCCTGGCTTCATCTGAAGTTACAGCCAGACGAATTCATTCTGACAGAGCTCCCAAGCCTTGCCCAGCTCTGCCAGTACTCGCTCAACAAAAGAACATGAAGAACTTTGCCAGAAACAATCCTCCTCTCTCAACTGAAAGAACCAGACTCTCAACAGGCAAGTCCTGTATCAAAAATATGTAGACAGGAAGGAGCAAGATAAGAAATGCAATCTGCATATCATGAATAATTAAGACTGCACAATCAATACCAAGCGCTGAGGACTGAGGGACCACTTGTCATACAACTCCACTCATCTGCACAGCAATATGTTCTGTTTCTTTAATGACAAACTATATTCGCTTTCCAGTATCACAAAAACACATAACCCACTCAGTCCAAGCAAGGATGTATTTCTGCAATACTGCTCTGATGAGTGTTTCTCTTGGAGACCATGTCCAGCAACAGTTTGAAGGCACAGCTACAAACAAAGCCCCCAGTACCCATTCCTGCAGTGACCCCATAGATTCCGGTCACTGAAATCACACCCCTCTCCTGCCTTTGTACCTGAGCTAATGAGGTTTACTGCACAACAAAACTACTAACCACACATACCACTGCAGGGAGGCATAAGGCAAGAAGACTTAAGTTTGAAGGTATCTCAAATATCCAGCTGCCAACAGCACAAAATGTCACAGGTCCACAAATCCATCACACATCCCACATGCCCACAGGAGGCCACAAAGACGATCTGAGGGCCAAGGCACCTCCCATATGAGCACAGGTTGAGAGAGTTTGGGTTTTTCAGGCTGGAGAGAAGGCTCTGGGGAGATCTTCTAGCAACCTCCCAGTACTGAAATGGGCTCTGGGAAAGCTGGGGAGGGGCTCTTGATCAGGGAGCACAGGGATAGGGTGAGGTGGGATAGTTTTAAATTGAAAGATGGGAGACTAAGGAAGAAAATGTTCTCCCGTGAGGGTGGTGAGGCACCAGCCTGGGTTGCCCAGATGCAGTGGTGGCTGCCCCTTCCCTGGAGGTGTGCAAGGCCAGGTTGGAAGAGGCTTGGAGCAATCTGATCCTGTGGGAGGTGTCCCTGCCCATGGTAGGGGGTTGAACTGGATGATCTTCCAGATACCTTCCACTCCAAACTGTTCTGTGATTCTGTGATCCCCAAAGCACCACACACTCGTATCTGGAGGGAGGTCCATGACTGTGCTGGGGCTCATCAGTTGGACTTACCAGCAGAGCCCTTGGGTAAAATGCACAGAACACCATAAAACTCTGCAGCCCTTCCATTGCAACTGGGTCAAACCAGCTCAAAACTGGGGTTGTACCAAAGTTTGCTGCGTACCAGAAGCACGGCACAGGAAGGTAAGGAGGTTAAGAGAGGATTTTTCAAGCCCACTGTAATGGGCTGAAGAGCTTGCAGAAAGTCTTCCCTATCCAAAGATAACGCAGCAGGAATAGCAGTTAGATAAAGACTTTCATTACATTTGGAGCATACTTGAGCATACTACACCTGGAGGCACTGAGCAACCAGCTGGTAGCCCCATGTTAACATCTTAAATTCACTCATCAGTGCAAAGGGGAATTTTAGAGAAAAGCCTCCAACCCTAAGAGGCTCAACATAAAATCAACATTTAATGACCAACATAATTCTACCCCCAAAAATGACCTGGAAGTCTCGCACAGGGTAAGAACATTTCTGTAGAAGCTACACAAGCCACAAAGATCTCTACTTATTTCCTGACACATTTCACTGTCAACACATTGCCTTTGCCATCTGAAACAGTGCTTGAATCACTATTTTCGCAGAAAATTTCAATTTGATTCAAAGCTCTGCAGTACAAAAAAGAACCCTGAACTTCACCACACAGAACTGTGAAACAGTAAGAAAGTTTCACAGAAAGGTTTATTTTTAGTGTTCTGAATCTAGACTGTGTACCAAAAGCATGCTTGTGTAGAAAATAGAGATTACCTGAAAATAAAAGAGAATATCTGATTGCTATCCCTCGATCCATGTTTTTCCCTGTGGATCAAGCTGCTCCCATGTACCCAGTATTCATTGCACTGAGTTGATCAAGTCGAAGATGCACAAGGGTAAAAATGCAGAGCAAGGTCAGATACAAGGAACTCTCTGGAGATAATGCAGATGAAAGCGCTGTTGCAAACGTGTTGGCAATTTTAACTGCAACGCTAGGTTTAGTGCTTTCGTCTCACTGAAAACCAAACTGCTAACATTAAATAAAAGCAGAAAAGGTAGGGAAGACAGGAGGAGCAGAGCTGACCACTGGACTTTGGAGGACCTACGCTGATCCCTGAGGGGCCCAAACACAGCGTATCATTTGATGAACAATACTCAAATTAAAACCAATTCACAGCAACATGGTTGCTTTCTTTTGCTGCTTTCTACAAAGAGCTCGTCCTGGGTTTGCACAGTCTCTAACCTCATACACCAGCCCCTGTGCAGTCCTACAGATTAACTAAACAAAAAATATATGTATTTCCCATATCCCAGCTACAGTGCTCAACATTTTTGCTGAATGATTCCAGCATATATCCTCCAACATGGGGCAGTAATTAAATGCATACCTAACGTGTATTAGGTGGGTGTGCTGCAGCTATAAAACATACTTCAGTTGCTTAGTCTGTATTACACATTGAGCAGAGTTTTCTGCAGTAGAATTCTACTCAAGAGTCACATTTAATATTAAAATCAACTTTTTTTCAAAAAAAAAAAAAAGAAAAACAACAAACCAGCACTGGCTGCATTATCAGCCCCAGGACCTAGAAACACTTTCATCAAAGAACACCACTGTAGTGCCACCTTCAATGCCCCAAAGTTTAATACCAGACTCATAAAGATTCTGCTCAGTTTTTGTCCAGTCCTATTTTACTGAAAGCAGCTGAATTCCTTCTAGCTGTGCTCAGGAACTGTCAGATTCAATAGGAAGCCAGGATCAAGCAACTCAAGGATGCTTATTTCTATTTTTCATGAACTGTAATGTATGAACTCCATCCAGCCAGTTCTTTCAGCTAGAATTTTAGAAAAAAGGGCAGAAAAAAGCAAGTCAGGATCACTTTGCTACAGCAACGACACAAGCCAGCTGGAGACTTGCTAGTTACTAGGGCTCAGAAACAAACATTTCACCTCTGAGATTCAGATTTTCAGTCTATCTCACAAGGAGCACCCACCACCAACCAGACCAGTGCTGTCCCCACCTCCCTCCTCGACTGACTGTAACCTTGCAACTATCCCATTTGTACAGCAGATAAAGCATTCTATAAAGAAGAAATCTGATCATTCAGCTAGCAAGCAGAAGAGTAATTAGCTTTAGAATTAAGAGAGTAATGCCATTTATTACAGGCAACATATGCCATATAGCTATTCCTCCAAATAACTGCAGCTTCATAACCAAATTACTCACTCTTCTAAACTCCTTTTCCTTCCTGTTGTGGGAGAGCTGGAACAAATCAAAGAAGCAGTGCTTACAATTACAGATGAAAAACATACAGACTATGAATAAAGCATAAAGAGAAAAAGGAGATTACTGCCTTGTTTTAAGATATGATTTTAGGAGTTGTAACAAACACTGAAATAAACCAATTTTCCAGAAGGGGTCCAAACTCAAGCATCTCCTGAAGCACACTCACCATGCAGCACAACAAATTAAATGAGAAAAAGGTAAAGTCTCTTTCTCACAGCAAGACAGGATTCGGTTAGTGCACTATTTCTGCTTTAAAAAAGGACTATTTCTGCATTTGTGAAGCTAAAGCCAGGGCACATCTGCAGAACTGTTTCTTTTGAAACATCTCCTTTGCAATTCACAAAGCTTCCTAGCAAAATTCTCACCAACCCAAACCAGGTTATCTTATACCAGGTCCTCCCTGTAGCTAGACTCAAAGCAGCAATCTAGAAAAACAGATCTCTTTCACCCACTCTTCTTAAAACTAAGGAAGGAAACCTAGAGGAAGATTTATGCACTCTATACCCTTCTCCATTAGGGAAGCCTCCAGACACATTCATGCAGGTTTCGGAAGAAAGCAGTGCACACAAAAAGCTCAGAAAACCCTGACTTTGACTTCTGATCTCCATTCACAAAGAGAGAACCAAGGGGGAAAACTTAAAAGTCTGCAGGCATAGCATTTTATATTAAGCCCAAACTACTCTAGTTAAAGGAGATAACACCTCCACATGTGCATCTGCCTACATCTTCAGCTACACTCGCTTTGCTCAAATGCCCTTCAGAGTGTCAGACCAGAACTACACCTGAAGGGCTTCACCTGCTTCTAAGCTGGAGGCTAAACTTAGTATGGAGCCCCTACAAGAGAGGCCAACTTGAGCTAGAGAAGATATCTGTAGATCATAGTCTAACTCTGCCCTGGTAGCTTGCCAAAAAGTAACTCACATGCTCATCTCCTCTCAACCACACCTGTATCTCACAGAATCATAGAATCAACAGGTTGGAAGAGACCCACCGGATCATCGAGTCCAACCATTCTCACCAATCTCTAAACCATGCCCCTCAATCTCATGTTCCTATCACTTATGACTGCTCTTCCCCCACTAGCTAAGTTCTAATTACTGTTAGTTGTAGGAACATTTAGTGCTTTGGAAAAGACATCATCTGACACTTACCAATTTCCTTCATATTTTCTTAGTTTTCAATATTTTTTTCCATTCAATATCATTCAAGAAATTCAGATTTATTTGAGCAAGTGCAATTGCTCATTAGGACACATGGAGGCCAGGTACCCTCAGCAACCACTGCATGCAGCTAGTCACGGGTATCATTTTGTAACTGAAACAGAGCTAAAAGATAACAGGATCACCCAGCTTCCCTACTTGAGGAGTCTTCAGGCAGAGGCACGATGAACAGGCCAGTAAACGTATGGAGACAATTCCATCTTTGCAAAACGTTTGCCCCCAATAGCTCAAGTATTTATACAGTAAATGATGTTCAAATCCTGCTCCCACAGCAGGAGACAAAGTTAGTTTCCTAGCTCTAGTTTATAAGTCACATTTTTTAAAAGGGAAGGGTTTCTGTATTTCTTATTTTTGATCTATCACCTTCACCTTCTTACAAAGATAAAACTGGAAGCCAACACTATCATGTGCAAACACTATTAAATGGAAACTTGCTCATCTCAGATTCAGAAAGCTTTTCTATAGTCTTTAACTCTACCGTTGTCAATCAAAAACCTCATTACACAGGAAACTGAAGGCAAATAATCCTAGTATAACAAGTTTTTGACTGACAGAAGGTTTGTTAAACATGGCTGTAAGACCGGAGAGGTTCCTGATGGGAGCTGGAGATGGGTGAACTGTGCCACTTACAAATCTGGAGTTAATACTACAAGGCAAGAGAAATCAATCCTGAACTTCTTGAAACAAGAAATGTTGGGTTTGTAATTACTGGATTTCCATGCCAGGTGGTGGGTGGCCTACAGGAATTGGGCAACCCCTCCCCGATTTCAGTTCAGCTTATGGCTGGGAGTACGTATGTGGAGGTATCTATACGTGCAGACAGCAGACTGTGTGCCCGCAGCACCAAGATGTCAAGCATTTAGAAACCAAGAGCGGATTGCCAAGCTTCTATGCTGTACGTAAACCCTCTTAATCCCTACGTCTGCAGGGTTCCTCAAACCTCCAATAACACAGGAAAGCCCTTTAAACAGCAAAGCCTTATTTTAATCAGTTCAGTACAGATCGCACAGCCGTATACGAAATTCTTCATGGTTCTGTATGGGTAAGGTCACACACAGAATCACAGAATCACCGGGTTGGAAGAGACCCACTGGATCATCAAGTCCAACCACTCCCACAAAACACTAAACCATGTCCCTCAGGACCCCGTCCACCCGTAACTTAAACACCTCCAGGGAAGGCGAATCAACCACCTCCCTGGGCAGCATATTCCAGTGCCTAATGACCCTTTCCGTAAAAAACTTCTTCCTAATCTCCAACCTAAACCTCCCCTGGCGGAGCTTGAGGCCATTCCCCCNGTCACACCGTTTCTGATACAAGCCAGGATGCCATTGGCCTTCTTGGCCACCTGGGCACACTGCTGGCTCATGTTCAGCCGGCTGTCGACCAACACCCCCAGGTCCCTCACACATGGGGATTTCCTACAGTTTACTGCACTGACAGCAGCAGGGAACAAAGGCTGCACCCGGATCATTTGGGACCTTCATATCAACTCCTCCAGCAGCAGCATTAGCCACCAAAACCAAACAGCTTAACAGCTCGCACCATTTCTCCCCTTCCCTCCTGCACTCACAGGTACACAGTTAGTGTATCAGGCACACAGGTTTCATGGGCAAGAAGTCAAGCAGAGTAACAAAATCACGAATGGAAATACCCGCCAGGGCTCATACCATTTATCTTACACACCCAGTTTTTAAACCCAGCATTTTTTGTGAGAAACTTGGAATCAGGTGTCATTTTCAATGGCTCCTACTTCAACTATGTATATATTGTAAACAAATCTTTATTTTTTTTTTAATACAGCATTTTGTCACTTCTCATTCAAATCAGACTCACTGTTCATTATGTGCCACATTGTGCTACATGACCCGGGCAGAAAATCAGCTAAAAGCAGCTGATTCCATCTGTGACACTGGGGTGGTTGTGCCCCGAACCCTGGGGGTCTGAGTTCCAAGGACCCTGTAAATGGGCAGAGCTCCTACTGGAGCTCAGCAGGCTACTGCAAGAATCACCGTCAGGAGTCTCGATAGGATGACATACAAGCTGCTTTGTTTTTAATGAGGCCATCCCATTCTCAAGACAGACAGTGATTATTTTTAAACTTCGGCATAGAAAAACCTATCACTTTGCAGACAATTTTTCCAAGACTACAGAAATCTCCTCCTCACAAAAGCTTTTAAAAGTAGACTCCTACACATTTATTACTCAACCTGATGATCCAGCCCTCAAACACAACAGGGTTATTTGTCACTATAGTAACTATTTTCCCTGGGAGCATCTTCTCCCACTGCAGGGAGAATTGCCTTTGGAGGCTGCAGGTGTGGCAGCAAAGAGCACCTGCTTTACCATCTTGCTGGCAAAGATTTCCTCGCCTGGCCACCACACACCTGGGCACGATGAAACACTCCCTTGGATTCTCATTCCAACTGCAATTTAGGGAAAAGGTGATGAGAACAGCTCATCCCCAGCAGCCAGTATCCTCAGCAGTGACACAACAGGCAGCTCCAGGCCAAACAGCAGCCTTGGTTGTACCAAAACATCAGCAAAGTAGGATTAGAAGGGGAGATCTCCACACCAAAGCAAGCACAAAGGAGTAATTCAGGATCACCATAGCAGACAAGAACTATGACTGAGAAAATGCTTCCAGGTAACAAGGGGAAGCCTTTTAGAAGTGACCACAAGCTTGGAAAGCTTCTTAAAAACGTTCCAGGGAGTCTGATGAGAGATCAACTACAACATTTCAAAGTTTAGGAAGACAGAGCCACACAAAGGCGGTCACTACACTTCTAGTTATCCCAAAACAGATGTCATTTTGATGACTGTCAGCATGCACAGCATTGCAGCCTGGTTTTGGTCTTGCTGTGATAAAGGATAAGTGAGCAGAACTATACCCCTTACAGTAAAAACAGGCTCAAGTACAAGAACAGCTAAACTGAAGTTGTTGCTGTAAACCAAACACGTTTGCTTAAACTACAAGCTAAACATCACCAATAGCGATGCCCTAAAAAAAAACAAACCCAAACCAAACACAACACCATATCTCAAGCAACAAAGACTGCAAAGCAGTTTTCAGAAGTGGTTTCCTTTGTTGCCATGGATATTGAGCATCTCCTCAGCCTCCCAAAGATCTCTCATCCTGCATCCTCTCTTGGCCCTTGATGCTCCACGCACTGGGCCACCTCTGGGATAGGTAAGCCTAACATCCATCCTCAATCAAGGCTTATCTTCCAAGCTATCCTAATTTTGAACAGTTTTATTGACGCTCAAGAGCTCTGTGATGTCCTCTACTGATCTTTGGCCAGCACATGGAAATAATCACTGCATTTTCTTAAGTTGATCCTGAGTTGTACATAACTTGCCAATATAAACCCTCTACTTCTTTCACATCAGCAAATAACAGGCAAATTCTTCTTTTTGTACAGAAATTAGTCACATGCTGCTCAAGTAGATTCTAAACAAAGCAGATCAGGAGACAAAGACACCTGAAGTCCGGCGACAGCTTGTATTTTGAGCATCACCAACACATTCATACCTTCAATAGTAATGCACCTCTTTTATTCAGACCTCTGGAAGCACTGAGCTATAGAAAACAGAATTTACCACCCCAGAAGTCACAATGAGCATGCCCAGTATGTATCAGTCTAACAGCTGCTGTCTTGTCCTACCCACTTTTGACAGGGCTTGCACATTTATAAGCTCTGCTTCGCACACAGTCTCCAGCTGTTTGCCCACGCATTTATTTTCAGTACAGATTTTCAGTACACCTGGAAGCAAAGAACTACCAAGTTATTTGCAAGGAGACTATCAAACTCCACTTACCGATTTTTAGATCATTCCCAGAGATTAACAAACTGGTTCTGCTAGCAGGAGTGAGGCAGAAGGTCAGTCATACCTTCTTAATCACTCAAACGCAAAATTCCTGGGATAGTTCAAGGTTAAAAAGTCAGGAAATGGAAGCTGAAGCTTCTCACAACATTAACTTGCCTGCCAGCCTGTATATCCTGCATGCTTTCCTGAACTGATTAAGCAGAAAAGATATTAAAGACTCCATGAGAACAGTAAAACACTACTAAAGTAAAAGCATGCAAGAGTTGGAATGTAACCATGCAAGTAATTCAAATGTCTTTAGTTCTAAATAGTTGAGGTTGTTAATAAGTTTGCCTTCAGCTGCTCTAGGATGAGAACCAGCGTCTCCACCTGCACAGCCTGAACAGATGAACTAAAACCGCATCAGCTTTCTCTTCACTTGGAGGTTCAACTGTTCTTAAAGAGGACTAGTTACTTGACACTAAGGAGAAAACAAACTGTCTACCAAACATCCTGACAGGGTAGTCAGACCAGTTTCTTGACATATTTGGGAGATTATGAACTGGAAGGCTTGTCTATGTTCCTGCAGCCTGCAGTCCTACTTCTCTGAAAGGCTGTCTAAAGTGTAGGTGGCAGCAGTTTACGCTGGCAAGATGCGTCAAGATAAAGAGGTGTATAGGGCAGATCCCCCCATCCCCGTACAGCTCTTATGGCAGGGAACCAACAGCTGCTATCAGAAAAATGTAAGTATTTGAGATTTTGGCAATGAGACAAGCAGCGAAAAACTGCTGTACCTCAGTGTTCAGGAACATGTTATCCCATGAACAGTGGCAGCTGCCCGAGTACTGGACTGTGAAGGAGAACAGACTTCCCTTCAGAACTGGACTATATTGTGCACTGAATTTCTACTTCACACGTGGTGATTGAAAACCTTAATTCTTTGACAACCATCACGGTCTATCTTTACTGCGAAGAGCAGCTGTATAACAGTTACTACCTCCTGCGACACCACCAGTTCCTGTGCCCTTTATTCACATGGCATTCAAAGTGGGAAAATAGGATGGCATCACTGGACTTATGTAGGCTCACTAGTTTACCCAGTGCAGAACCCCAGGATCTCCAGTATGGGAGTGTATTTGGAAAGAGGCAGGGGAAGCACAGGAGGCTGGTTTTACATGCCTGTACTTTGCACGCTGCTCCCCGGTTCACCTACCAGCACTTTGCTAATCGCTAACTCTGTCCAGCAACTTTAGTAGTCACCTTCCCTGGAGGTGTTTAAGGGATGGGTAGACAAGGTGGTGAGGGGCATGGTTTAGGGTTTGATGGGAACGGTTGGACTCGATGATCTGGTGGGTCTTTTCCAACCTGTTGATTCTATGATTCTATTCCTGCATTATAAACCAAGGAAGCTACTGCATCAAGCGAATCCCAAAGAAGCTTAAGCGCAGTGATAGGCCTCTTTGATGCCATTATAAACTCAGCAGCACCAAGTACGAATAGGACTATTTCTGACTGCCTGTAAGAATCTGAGAAGCCTGGTCAAGATGACCTCTGAGCGGAGGAGAAGACAGAAGCAAAAATCCTTCTAGTTGCAAAGCAATTGTGAATTCAAGATACAGAACACGTACTTGAGCATAAGCATCACCCTGTAAACTGTCATCCATGCCATATCCTTCAAGAGGAACAAACAACAACTCTGTCAACAGACATTGCAGGTTAACGCCGAAGACATCACTTGGAAATGAAGGCATAGCACTTCACTTCTGCTCCAAAGAGGAGAAAGTCCAGGTTACACAGCACTCAGCTTATGGATGTAGTTGGAATTCATAGTATCAGCTTGAATATCTGCTCCTGTTGCTATTAGTGTTGACGCAATGCCTTCTCAGTTCCTGAAAAGTCACGCTGTATAAAAATAAACAGAAATGTCAAAACAATAACAGATGTCTAGAATAACCTCGGGAGAATGAAGCTTTAGGAGATGTAAAGAGTAAGAAGCATAACACATGAGTATAAAACCTAATAGGTTTAGTACTTTTTGCATCCAAAGTAACAAATTCTTGATTAACTATGTAGATAAACCACAAAAAAAAATTCAATTATGTTTATAGGCAGAACTGTACAAAGCACAAAACACAACTCGGTACTTCACACGTTGCAAGGGAGTCAATACAAATCAACAGCTATTGAAGTTTGCTTGATCATCTGAGGACAGCAAAAATAACATCTGCATCGTCAAGTGAGTTCAACTGATTTACAAACATCACTTAATTTGAATGATCCACTACCAACATATTTTGCCAGCAGCTTATATTTGTGTTAACACAGAAGTTACAATACCGCTCACTCTTTGCATTCCTCTTCCCCGCCTATCTTGCACTAGTTAGAGCCCCCTTGCAGACCTCCTGCCAGCTCTGAAGTGGCACACACAACCTGCTGAAGATCTGCATGCCCAGCACTTGCCTCTGAAAATAAAAGAGTCCATCTGCAAAGAGGCAATGGCCAGACTCGGGGATCACAAAAAATTTACACAGCCAAAGACAAATGGGGTTTCCTAAAGCATTCTAGACCGTTGTATGAGGGTCTGGAACATAAGTCTTATGAGGAGCAGCTGAGGGAACTGGGGTTGTTTAGCCTTGTGAAGAGGAGGCTGAGGGGAGACCTCATCGCTCTCTCCATTCCCCTGAAATGAGGTTGTAGAAAGGTGGGTGTTGGTCTCTTCTCTTAATAACAACTGATAGGATGGGAGGAAATGGCCTCAAGTCGTGCCAGAGAAGGTTTAGATTGATTATTAGGGAAAACTTTACTGAGAGAGGTGAAGCACTGGAACAGGCTGCCCAGGCAAGTGGTGGAGTATCCATCCCTGGAGACGTTAACGAAGCGTGCAGACTTGGCACTTCAGCACATGGTCCAGTAGGCATGGTGGTGTTGGGCTGAAGGTTAGACTAGATGAGCTTAGAGGCCTTTTCCAACCTTAATGATTCTATGAGACTGAGAAATGGAATAGTAACTCTGGAATTCAAAACAAGTTCTATTATACTGAGGTATCTTGTCTTCTGACTAGGAGGAACATTGTAGTCTCACTCAAAATTAAAAAAAAAAAAAAAGAGAGAGACAATCCCATAAAGCAATACATCATTTTTCAGAATTCAAGGACAAACTCCTTACAGAAAATTAATTTCCTAAGACTGTTTACAACTCAAATATCACAGGGAGTATTATCTGAGAATCTCTGCGAACACAAGCTCATGGGTCCATCTGTATCAGTTGCTCAAAAAGAATGTAAGTAGAAGGGCTCAGCAGCTAAGTATGAAAAATAAACAATATCCTGGACAGAAAAGTAAGGTGGCATCTTTAAGCACGTGTGTGCTTGTGTAAGAAAGCATCACCTTTTACCATGGGCTGACTTTGGTCTATAGGCTTTGTGGAGGAGAGACTGCCAAGACTCCAGCTTCAGTACCACCATGCTAACTGCTCCATGTTAAGAAGAAAAGGAGGTGAATCACAATGCAACAGGCTGCATTTCACCCCAGCTTTACAAGCTGAATAACCTCAAAGGAAAAAAACAAAGATGCTACATTAGCCCTAATAAAGTATCACAATAATATCATAATCCGATTAGGGCATCAACAAAGCAGCTGGCTGGCCAGTCCACCAGTTTTGAGGGAAATTATGTGTTCATGCCATGCTGTGCATGGTCTAGGAGCTGGCTGTGGACGTGCAGCATACTGCCTGTAACACAGCCTACCAATCCTGACAGGTCCACCCCTCAACAAGGTCCAATACTACTTCCAGGAGAGCAGAGGTGATGGCAAGACTACTCAACGCACTCCTCGGCAAGTCGATTCAGTTCATTGAACTAGGAGATGGGTTATCGCATACAAGAGCCAAAGGGCTGTCCCAGGCAGCAGGAGTGAGCCAAGCTCCATCTCCCTGAGCTTGGCCACCCTGTTTCACACTAGTTGAAAACAAGACTTCAAGATCATTCAAATTTCAAATTCAAATTCCTTGCACAGATCCTCTAGATCCTCTAAAACTGAAAAAAAAAAAAATTATAAGCAAGAAGAGGTTTTTGCCTCAAAGCTCTAAGCTAACCATTTAGAAAGGAATTATCTAACAAACAGTGGCAAGCACCTGAATTTCTTTAACAAAAGAAAAAAATCACAGAGCACACAACAGTAAGTTCATATAGACAGGGAAGGAGAGAGGGTTTTGTTCTATACCTGTCAAGAGAAAAGAAAAACTCTGACTGTAAGTATCTGCTCCCAAAGTTGCAGCACAGTCTCAGTTCTAGAAGTGCCACAGTGACAGCCAAGCTGTAAAGATACTTGGGTGTCTTCAAGAATGCAGCATTTCCTATTTTGCAGCACATTCATAGCCACAATAGCAAATGGTGATTTCTTTTGTGCACTAAAAGGCTTGTTTAATCTGTATCTGTGAAGCTAGACTCTTCCCTGGGATGCGCTTCAGGATTAAATGCACCCAAAAGAGCATTTTATAAAAGCATCAACTTCCAGGCAATGCAATTTCTGAACCTGAATCGGCATGTGACTGTACTAGCACAGACACTGGTACCAGGGAGGGTGGAAGAATTGTGCCAGATCCACACCATTGAGCCAGGCTAATGGTTTGTTGCTCCCTTAAAAAGCATTCCTTCGACCTTCCACCCTATGCACCCTTTCTCTTCCCATGCTGCAGCTCTGCTCTTCCCTGTCACACCCTCCAAGCCTTCCTACAAGCTGCTCCCATTCAGTAACACAACTGAAGAGGACTGAGTTGTCTGCCGAATGAATTTACAGTTGGGTTAGCGGGACTTGGCAGTTGACAGCATGCCAGAGACAGGGGAGTGTCAGGAACACAAGTAGCACTGGGGAAAACTGCAACCCCCCTTGCTGGTTATGATGAGCTATCTGGCTGCTCACCAGTTTTCTGGGCACCAAACTCAGATGAGCTCCATCTTCTACGGAATCATAATTAAAACTGGTCCTCTTGAGTGGCCCATCTTCTCCAGCTGCCAGACTTAGCCTTCAGACTCATTATTGCTTATCAATGAAGTGCATGGAAACAGTTCAAGTTTAGAAGCTGGTGCCTTAGATTTGTGTGCAGCTGTATATTACGGTAACCCTGCCACAGGCCCGATGGATGCCCTTGCCACCTGCAGGAAGCAATAACCTGAAGACAAGACAAGGAGCTGTTTGTTGGAGCTCTGTGCAAGTGCAGCACTCGCAGTCAGCCCAACTGGACAAGAAATGTGCTCGCTGGCTGCACCTTTTCATCTCAGTAAGGATTTTCAAGGTCATGTTCACTTCCCTCCTGGCTCCTCTCCGGCTCCAGTGCAATCCCAAGCATGCAGCCCTGGGCCCTGCCACACATTCCCACCCTCCACAAATCCGGGATGCCGGCACAACCTCTCTCATTCCTCTGCAGCGGTAAATCGCAGGCTTCCACTTGCTCGCAGCTGGCTCCAGGGGTTTTGCAAAACTCCCCATCCAAGAGCATGCGGGCACAGCACCACAGCAGCATCTGCTCTGCCAGTGGGTCTGGCAGCCCCTCTGCCACAGGGCCAGGATAACTCTGCGAGGCTTGCGATCTCTAGGATTAACATTTCTGAATTAAATATTTCATATAAAGACAGGCTGCAGCCTGGGCCAAAACCTAATCAAGCTCGTGGGACCAAGAGAAGGCCTTTAGCTGTGCATCCTGAAGCACATGGCTACATCATCGTGTGCGCCTGCCTTTCAGGGCAGCCCCTCTCCCCATTGCCCCAGAGAAGGCAGCCAAACCAGCTCAGCGTTGGCAGCTGAGGGCAGAAGAGCTGCCTGCCAGCCCACGGCACAGGAGAGAGGCAGAGGCGATGGCGCTGGGCCTGGGAAGACGCTCTGCTCTGGGCACAGGGGATGCAGCCCCTCTCCACCCAGCAGTCATCGGACACAAGAAGCTTAAGGACCCACAGACACTCCTCACGCCACACAAGATTCCCAGATAACTAGTGAAGAATCATACATGCTGCCTGCTTACAAAGCCAGCTAATTATACAATCTGTTAAGCATGTATGGGCACACAACGGTGCTTTGAGCCATTAGAGGACGGGATTTATACTTCACTGCACGCATCTTGCTCTTTGTGAGTGCGTGCCTGGATACAGCCAAAATGAACACAAGTATCTGGAATGTCTGCAGCTCGCCAGCCAGCGCATCTGAATACAAAGTTGAGCCCTGCCAGAGTGACTGGCTGCGCGTGACCCCCGGTTGCTTCCCCAATGATGTCTGAAGTCCTTACTCCCCTTTCCCCCTCCCCGACTCTAAGCATCTGAAAGCATAGTACAACATGATGTATTAAGCCCTATTCTTAAGCTGTAAGAATGATGTCAGCAAGGAGAAAGCAGCGCAGTGCAGGTGATGGGCTGTGAAGACAAAAAACTCAACATGAGAGCCAGCAGCTCTGGCTGCCATAACGTGGCTGTCCCGGGTTTAATCCCAGCAGAAGGACCCTGGTGCTCTGGCAGGCAGGGATCTTGGTTCCTATGGCAGCAGCCACTCCTCGAGAGCCGAGTCCACGCCAGATGGAGATCCCTGTCCTCAGTGTTTGCCAGACAGATAATGCCACAGCGCATCAGAGATGCCGTCTCTTCCCTTCAGTCATTTTGGTCTTATTTACTAGCATCCGATTTTGCTCCCGCTGATTTCCAACAGACCAAATACAACACAACTGCTCTCTGCAAAGCACCTCGCTGAGGCAGCCGGTAGCTCCTTCCACACCCCACACACCCTCCCAGATATACAAATATCCAACAGTATCAGTAGATGAGCTCTACCTCTTCTAATTCAACTGACTTCACCCCCATAGCATGGTTCCATCCTATGGAAAGCTCTGTCCTAAGGAATCATATACCTATACTTTAAGCTATACTTACAAAGGGATGTACTCCACACCCAATTTTCCATCTTTACCTTCTGTGAATTGCCATTTAGCCTGATTATTTAACATGAACTCCAAAACAGACGGTTCTAAGCATATGGTGCATAGGCATAAAGAATTATTTTAGGGGCTTCGTAACAAGTCAAGTCAAACCACCTCCATTTTCACACATTTTTCTTCCCTGCAAGTCAGGGAAAACAGCAGAAGGCATCGACTCTAAGTGTTTCAGGTTTGTTTTAGAAAATAAGTTCATCAAAATAAGTTCTTAAAATCTAGCAGATACCACACAAACCTAACACTGTAGGAAATCACATCTTCCTTTATGCCATATCAAGTCCCAGCACCTGCTCATCTGTAACACAGTGGTTTCTCCCTTTCAGTTTCACACAGATGTAACCAGGAAAATAAGCCCTCCTTGAAAAGAAACCTAGCAAACAAGTCACAAGATCTGCAGGTGCTTTAATGTAAAATAAATTTCACTCCTGAGATTTTCTTGGCTTGAAATGCCCTGGGTCAGCAAGGACACCAGCCAGAGCACACCCTGCCTTTCTGAAGGGAACTGGACAAGAGGCAGCACTGCTTTCCAATAAGCCATGCTTAAGAGCCAAGTTAATTAGCAACTCAATTGCCATGTGCAACTCTTACACATCTACCTTGCTCACACAAGGAAACACTCACAAATGTGACTATTTAAATCACCCTCACTGGATTTCCAAGCCGACCACCACAAGGAGACAGTTGCATGTCAAGAATGTCAAATTCGGGAACAGGATGTGTCTCTATATATTTAGGATGCCTGCATCTCATTTCCAGTTACCTTAAACTGTACCTTTCCCTGAAATTTAAGCAGCAAGGTTCTGAAAAACAAATTACTTCACAGTCAGTCTTCCCTATGCACAATTCAAATCCTGTACAGCCGATATCGTTAGAAAGACATCTTTGTCCAGCTTACCTCAGTTATGTTTTCCTTTCCTCCACCCACCCAAAAAAAAAGAAAAATCTGGTTTTTTCAGACAGCATAAAACACTATTTTGTTCCAAGATCCCTCAATAACATGTTTTCCCCATAATTCCATTTTCGTAGCCTCTATAGCTGCCCAATGATAAGCAGTAGCTGAATGAGCAAAACTCCATTCCAATTCTCACTTGGTGAAAACCAGTATTTGTAGTGAGATTTTTCAGGTAAAACTACAGCAGTCAGGGAGGTGGGATGTGTTATGGGAACCAGCACTCGCAGGCTCCCTGGGTGAGAGAGCTCAGGGCAGGCACCAAGGAGTACAGCCTGCACACACCGTGTGCGCTGCTCTCCAGACAAACTACACCAGGTGCTGCGCAAATCATCCATTGCCTGAGCTAGCCTCAGCTGTAGCTTGTTCAGAACTTACTGAAGCTGCTAGAATACAACCATCACTGTTGCTCAAGGCAATTACCTAAAATATCTCAGCTATTCATTTCCATCCTTCTTTTAAAGTCAAAGCTGTGTTTAATGGACCTGACATCGTGCCTTATAGCACTGTACATCTGGTCTTAAGCAAGCCGTCACAAGAGCCTACAGGTTTGAAATTTGCTGCTTAACCGAGTACTGCTTCACCATCAGCACCTCGATGAAATTATACTCCCAAGCCAATAATTTTTTCAATAAATAGTTTCACCCTATTGACTATTTTGTTAATTTCTACCCAAAAAACTTGATCTACACAACAAATACAGAATTCTCAACATGCATATTAACTTATTCCTCTCAGCTCACCTAAAGAAATCATTATCCATAATTCATCTCAACTGATGAGGGCCTGTTGCCCTTGTCCAAGATCTTTAAGTTAACCTATAAGTTGATTCAAAGAATCAATTTGCTATCAAGTTTCAAATAGCAGTGATCAAACTACAGAGCTATTAAAAACAGACCTTATTGGCAAAGGTCTTTGAACACTTCTTTCCATTAATAATGCCCTTTACTCAATGTCCTTCTGATAACTGCTAAATCAATGGCATAAACAGATGGTTCCACTGTTCCAGACTAGAGAAGACAAAGGACAGTGATACTGCAGTAACTGCAGTGCTTGGGATGAATGAAATATGGTATTGAAATCCTCTCTTAACAGCATTTCAGAGGAAAATGTTGAGTGTTTTGCTGGGCTTCTGAGCAGCCACATACTGAGCAAGCCCAAGGTGCAGGTGAAATCGTGCCTTCAGCTACACATGCAGAAGATGCAGGGAGGACGTCCAGAAAGAAGCACACACCTTTTTTAGGTGTCACCTTCACAGCACTGCAGCAGATGGAATTACAGCCCACAGTGCAGCACTGAGAAAGCATCAATCTGATATTTAAGCTGGCTGCTTTGAAAGACAAACTACAAGTGACAAGGCTGCCTGGCTGAACTCGCGCTCCCCGCCCCCAGTGCCCAGCAAGCACAGCACAACTGCACCAACTGCAGCTTAGGAGCAAGCCAGGACTTCTAGGAGGAACCATGTCTCACAGGAAGGTCACTGCTGCAAAAGACAGTCCTTGGGCCATTTCAGCTTACTGCAGCAGCAGAAGCCATGCCCAGGAGAAGGGGGAGCAGTTCTGCATGTCAGATAACTTAGACAATTGTGTACCAGGGCTGGAGAATCAGTCATCTCCCACGGTGGGAAGGCTCAGTCGGTCCCCAGCCTGCTCCAGCCTGGCCAGCAGAGCCAGACCTCCAGCACAATGACAGGACAAGGTTAGATGATGCACCACTGCCACAACCAAGCTGTAGAGAAAAGCTTTTTAGCCCTTACACCAGCAAACATACAAGTGGTTACAATACTGGAAGCAATGGTTCACTGCACTCTTCTTAGACTGATCCAGAGGGAATCACCTGTGATTACCAAAATGGAGGGGGGAAAAAAAAGTCAAATTCGCACACCAACCAACCTCTACCTGAGCAAGACTCATTTAAAAAGTGAGATTTGTTAATTAGTTCCTTCTATTCTTCCTCATTAATATATATTAGAAAACAGTGGCACAAACCGAGCTCCCACAGCCTCACAGTGACCAGAAACATGATGCTTCACCCATGAGCCATTCCTCTGCCTGCCCCAGAACTGCCTGACAAGCAATGTATGCACCACATAAAGCCAAGAAGCCATCCACTCAGGGTTCAGTCTAAAGACGACTGGGTTTGTTTACCCCAATTTTGCCCTCCCTATGAAACTAAACCAATTGATGCTCTTCAAGTATCAGTTCTGGTTCTGCCCCTTATGACCAGCCACCAGCTCAGATGCACTGATGCTCTGACATAGCAAGTGATAAATTCTCAGTGCCCACTGTAAAAGCAACAACTTTTCACAGCTACCTGGAAACGTCATTTTAAATCAAGCCAAGTACAGCTTCATACAGCAGAGCCCCCGAGCACCAAAGGGCCATCACCTCTGCTACATGCCTCTCTGATCACAATGAGAGACAGCAACTGGGAATCTAGGGCTCTTCTGTGATCACCAACAAGCAGAACCTACCTGTGACTGAATGAGAAAAACAAGTAAACAGGACTAAAAGGGCAGTTTGTTACACCTGTGCCAGACAGAAAAACATAAATACAGTCCTTAGTGAATTGAGTGCTTTGCCCTGTTTCCTACTTGAGTTGAATCAAAGCATCCCAGAAGCAGGCTGTTACAAAACAGGAGCACGAAAGCTAAATCAGACAACACAGCTTTCAAAGAGAGACAAACCTCAGCGGGGAGGAAAGAATACAAAAACTTTGCTGGCTTCTCCCATCCAGCATGGATGTACTTTATATTCTTCCTAACACAAAGCTACAAAAAAGAGTTATTCCAAAATGAGCCATCAAGAATACCAGGAGAGAACACAATAAGCAGTGTTTTGTGATGTTTCAGATACAAGAATAAGGAATAGTTTTCCAAAAGGGGAGAGAGCTTAGGGTCAGTTCTAAGAATTAAGCATAACTTTAACCCCAAAATAACTATGATTCTTCAGTAATTGACCACAGCAATACAGGACCAGCTGCCACACAGATGCCCAAAGCTACTCGGCCACCAGTTCTGCTGCACAAGCAGAGAAGTGCACAGAGGACACAAGCCTGCTGCTTCCTGCTGTGAAAGGACCCTGAGGAATCAAGGGCAAACGCAGAGCATTTAACGCAATAGCATGACAAGTCCCAGCCGTATCTTACCAGGCTAGTACTGGAAGCATAGGCTGGACACTTTTTAAACAAGATGCCTGTCCTTCGCTGTCCCGTTTGCAGAGTATCACTTAAGCCGGTGACTGAAGGGCAGGATGAACCAGCTGCATCACCCTACCCAGAAACAGCATTGTCACAGAGCGCTCACCAGCAAAAGGAGCCAAGTTGCAGGAAACAGTTATTCTATAGCAGCATTTTTTTCCCATTGGTGATGTTGGAAGGAGCATACTTTGTCTATAGTTCTTTAAAGCTTTTGAAAACCAAAAGCACCAGCAACAGTGCTTTCTGATACTATTTTTAAAGAGATACATGAAAAACTGAGGCTACATCCTTTAAAGGCAATTCACTTCACTTGTACAGAGGCTACTTTTTTCAGACATCAGCACTCCAAGCTCTATTACTCATCCGTCTCCTTCCTTACCTACAGGATACGAAAGTTTATACAACGGTATTTGACATTAAAATCAGTTGAGAAAAATATCCTAACAAGTTTCCAAGCCTATTTGCTTTTCTTCACATGATAAGCTTTACAATGTTTCTTGCAGGTCTGCTTCACATGTTTTGTTCAAGACTTACTGATTATCCTACTGAAATAATGCCCAAAGCACACCAGAAACCTTTTAACAGAATGAAAATTAAGAGTATCAGATCTATTACACCACCCAGCCTTTCCCCTCCACTGGAGAAGCATTAGAGCCTTTGGACATCTCGTTTCAACAAGGAGGTTATTTAGTTCTAGAGTTTGGAGTAAAGTATTTAATCACTAAAGGATTTGCAAATTACACATGAATATGCATGTAGCACTTCTCACGGTGACATAAATCCTATTGTATATTTATGAATGGATTGCTTTGCCTCCAGCTCCAACATGTATATAAACACAGGTTTTAATCTTCAATTCCTTCCTACCTCCCTTCTTTTTAAGGAGTTGCTTAAACAAATTTGCATATTTGGAATCTATTATCTACAGTGTACTTCTTGCCTTTTTTTAAACTCCGTAAACCTCCTTCTCCCATCAGGCAAAATGCTTACTTTGTGAAAGGCTTTAAAGACCCTGTAAGCATGGCCACGGGAGCACTGAGCAACAGCCTATACAGCTTGTGAAAGCAGAAGCAACAATCCCTGGAAAAAGGCACACTCTGAGCATCAGAGCTGGGAACAGAAAGGCGTGAAGTGACAGGTGAACAGCTTGCCTCTGACCGCAGACAAGATCTGAGGAGAAGTAAATCCTCCATAAGCATCTAGGAAGCAAGATAAATAATAAACCTCTTATTGTAAACCCCTTGATTTATACTGACATAACTTCATTATTCCCTACACTTTTCATCAGGTATCCAGGCTGGTCGCAAAGCACCTGGATCAAAGCAGCATTTCAGCCTTATTTGGGAAGAGATGCTATTGTCATTCCGAGAGGTGTTGCCACACATCTGCCCAGCTAATCCAGGGAAGCATTCAAACAATACCTTTAAAGGTCATTGTTAAAACAACTGAATTTAGCTTATTTCTCTGCAAACCTACTCAGTAATAAATTTGATGGCAAAGACACCCACCAACACAGAGCGCTCCACCAGAAGTGTCACAAGTATATTTCCAAGCACAGTGTTTATGGGGGTGAATTGCCACTTTGACTGTTCTCATGTTTGTTACTACACAGCAAAACCCTAAACACCAAGGAGTTAACTGCACCAGGTGCCTTCCTCTTTCAAGGACCCAGTGTTACCATCAAGCCCCAGCTGCGGCTCACATCTTTGCAGCAGAGAACACAAGGACTCAGGTAGCACCCACAGAGACAGGATGGGACACAGCCTGATGCAAGACCAAGTCCTCCCACCCCAGTCACTGCCTGTTCAAATATCTACACAAGGCTACCAACTGCAGCATGTTTGGCTGCAGTCAGGTCTTCATCCAACAGTCAAGTAATATTGTTCCGATAGTAAAGAACCACCACAGCACTTGACCTCAACTCCATAGCGACAGGACTAGAAAGGATCACCAACCCNAACAGTCACTGCCTGTTCAAGTATCTGCACAAGGCTACCAACTGCAGCATGTTTGGCTGCAGTCAGGTCTTCATCCAACAGTCAAGTAATATTGTTCCAATAGTAAAGAAGAACCACCACAGCACTTGACCTCAACTCCATAGCGACAGGACTAGAAAGGATCACCGGCCCATCTAAACTGCTGAAGATGCAACACAACTTGCCACAGCTACCATCCAAACCTGCAGGAGCCTGTGCCTGGGAAGCAGATAGACAAAAACCCAGGAAGCAGCTACGGATTACTGGACAAATAGAGAATACAGATGAGAAAATTCACCACAGACCATTTGCTTTAGGGCTAAGAGTGGCATTTACAAAGGACATACGAAAACAAACCTGAGTGGAGGTCTCTCTGTGACCAGTTCAACTGCAAATGTGTCTTTGCAAACTGAGATTTTTAACTATGCAACCCTTTTGGAAATGACTGAGCCAGGTTCTTGGGCCACATACTCCTCCCTTTCCACCCACACACTCTTCTAAAAGGAAATCTTAAAAAAGAAGTGAGGAGTAGAGCACAAGAAGTACACGAGATCAGGCAAGCAAACATATGCTTTAAGGAAGTTACGCTTGCCTTAGCATCAGGCAAAGACTATGCCAGTAGGTGCCTTCTGAACTGAATTACTAGTGCGCCGGTTGCATGAGAAACTAACAACGTCATACCATAATCTGTGACTAATTAACAGATGACATATCATACAGGCATGGAATGGTTTGAGTTGGAAGGGACCTTAAAAATCATCCCGTTCCAAAGCCCCTGAAATTGGCAGGGACAATGCATCTACCTTTACTCACCATTACAGACCATCTTAACTGAAGAGATATCACATTGATATTTGACAGACTGGATATAAGGTAATTCAGGAAGCTTATACATTCAAATTTAAAACGCAAAAACCAGGTAAGTTAGAAAGTCCAACATATCTTGCCAAACCTTGGTGCCACAGCAAGCCATGGGACATGGTATCAGCCATGATATTTCACTTTCCTGCTATATAGATTCAAATAAGACAGAATAACTCACTGAGGACCGTAAGATTTCTTTACCAGATGAATCTGTATGTCTAGAACACAGGGAAGCTTACTCTAAGAACTAACTGTTAAACAGCCTAAAGCCTATGTGTGTGTCCCCATGTAAGGATCGAATAGTCAGTGTCCCACCAAGGCAATGGATTAACTTCGATCCTGTTGTGCGAAATACTGACTAGCGATATAAGACAAGACAAATTGCAAGTCTGGCTTACTGCCTTGTTGGCTGATAAGCTATTTCAGTTAGTTGGATGTAGAGATAACTTCCAGAAATTTCAGAAAAATCTAAATAAGTGGGTGAACTGACACCTGAAATGGAGACAGATCAGATGCTGAGAAATGCTGAATTATACACTGAACGGAAGAGTTTAACCTCCTCATTCTCTGCAAGGTTAACACACATCACTAATAAAATACACCTCAGCATCACCATATACATGCCCCAACACAAAAGTCTATTCAAGGAGCCAATTTGATTTCAAGTTAAACCATGCCAAATCTCTGCAATGCAGAAGTGTTATGATGAGAAGGTTTTTTTAAAACACAATTCAATGTGAAAAGCTCATCTGGAATGCTATATACCACACAGGTCATCCTAATTTAGATAAGCCTTGCCATTTTATCTTAAAAATACTTCCTTTTCACACCAAGTTCTCCCTGGAGAATAGTTTCCATCCCTCCTATACAGGAATTTGCTCAGAGCAACAGCAGTCAATGAGGCTGCATCATTAGCACCACTCCACTCGTCACAGGGAGAATCTGGAAAAGTCTTAGAAAGAACACAGAAGCAGCTGCTGTAACAGCACAGACCTTCCAAAGCAGCAAGGTCTCTGCCTAGCAGAGCCTCTCTCTTCCCATCCAAATAGCAGAAGTCATAAGTAGCAATCAGAAGTCACAAAACAAAAGTCACACCAGATGCTGAGGAACAGAAGTGGCACCACTCTGAACAAAGGTGAGGTCAGAACAGCAGTACTAACTCAGCACAGACCGTACCCTGTGTGTGCTGTTGCAGTAGAATTGTCCCATCTCCTACATCAGAGACATAAGATGCAGCAGCACAGCGCAAACACGCTGCCTCAGAAATCCCAATAAACCTCCAGCGAACCAGAGACCTATGGAGCAGGCAGCAGACAGTCTGAAGGTTTTCCCCAAGCAGTGGGGTGAGCAGAGGTTTCAACTCCAGAGGACCCTGCAACACCCAGGTGCAGTACCGCAACGCAGTCAACAAGGAGCCCCCCTCATCCTGTTCCTGGGGTGCTGCCTGTCTCCCCACTCCCACCCACACACATCCTCCACGGCATTTCAACAGCTGCAGAGCAAGCCAGTTCCACCAAGTGAGTGTTATTAACTCCACCTCACCAAAGGGTTCCAAAGCAGGCTGGCTGACCCAGCACCACCCAAGACAGGCCACCAGCCTGAAATACTTCACAGGAAACAGACTGGATAATTTGCCGAGCTGCATCACATGCGACAGTCAAATACTTAACATTATCATCCCCACCCAAATTCCCTTTGAGATACTTTGCATAAGCAGCTCAAAACCACCCAATCTTTCAAACAGCCCAACCACGAGAACTTCAAGTGTCTGGGATGAAGCTGTCCGTGAGATGACTCCTCCCATTCACTCACCAGTTAGGTGTCGCATTCCAACTGATTGCTGCTGCCAAGCCACGATGCCAACCAACCTGCCTAAGGACATCCCACAGAATTCATGCACTGGATGGCTCGGTGGCTGCATGCACAAGGGAACAGCCAGCATAGCTGGGCCACCACCATATCTTCTAGCATTTACAGAGGCTCAGCTGCCACATGACATCAAAAGCTGTGCCCAGCACAACTTAACCGTAATGTTATCCACAGCAGAGCTTTATAGAGCAGTTCTGGGGCTACCTACATTTTTCCTGTCCTGCTCTAAGCACCCAGAAGATTATTTTGGCCATTCCGTAGGCCATTCTCCCCATGGTAGGGTTGAAAAGGATGAAAAAGCAGAAAGCCCTCAACTTAGCAGGTGGCTGCCCTGCTTCTAAGTATAAGGATATTAAGCCAGTTGTAAGTCACCTAAGAGATCTGCAAGTTGCTGCAGGGCCATTTAAGCAATAGCTTCACTCATATTTTACTTCAAAATAGTTCCACGACCACCTTATATCTCAACTCTGCATAACGCAGATATGAATGACTGCCTCTTGCAAATCGATACTGTTGATTGCGTGCTTTAAATCAATAAAGCTTTCCTCCACAGAGCAAATTCTTCTAAAACAGTGATTAGGCATTTGAGAACTAAGTAGTTTCACTGAACAATACCATTAGTCCTGAAACATCAGTTTGACATCCCAGCCAGAAAGCACTTTGTCAGAACTAATTAATCCCCACAGCACCTCTATAAGACTGAGAAAGCAATTCATCTGCTTTTTAAATGTGTTGGGTACTCATGTTGCAGAACATTGTGGCTGGGGTGGAAGCTGTAAGTACCAGCACAAACAGAGAATGAACCGAGCCAGCAGAACCCTTCCAAAAGCATGAAAAACCGCAAAAGAGACAGCTGTAGGATTTGGCTTCTTTGCATCTTCCTGTTACATACCAGACCTTCTGTGACTATCCAGAGAGTCTTCCAGATGTCACTTGACTGGATGAGTGGCAGTGAAAAGCAGTTACTATTCCATTGGGAGCACTTTTGTCTGTTGTTTGTTCAGCCAATTATCTATGCATGTGGCTTAAAAGGGAGGGGGGAGCAGTAACCTTAGGCTCTGTGAACAAGAACTCTGGGTTTTATTTGAACAGTTGAAGCTAAGTCTTCATTAACACAAGGAAAGCACGTAACCTTACTAAACAAGTCCCATGAATGGCAACTAGCCAGTAGAAAAAGTATTCCTCTCCAAGGAAGCGGTCAATCTACATAGCTGTCTTATGTGTGTGCAGTAGCTCTACCCTACACACCTCCACCTGACTTCGCCTAGCTGCTGCCAGCCCTTTGTTCATTTATTTTTTCAGCTAACACTTGTCCTGCTGTTGGGGCGTGCAAGGCCACCAGGTTTGGGCAGCCGGCCCCTGCACAGGGAGGACATCTGCAAGGCTTTCCCAAGCCAGATGCATCTCTCCCTCTCTTTGAGGAAGGCTTGAAATTCTCCTGTACTTGACACAACCGAGTGTCAAGCCAAGCCCAGCAGATTTCAACCCTGGCAGAGCGGGAGATCAGCAGGGTTCCAATAACGCATGCAGGAATGTGCTGTGGGGCGGTGACGCTCCTTGGCATGCTGAGCAGAGTGCAAGGCTAGCCTTGGCAGCAGGCAGTCACCTTCAGGAGCACAGAATATGAATCAATCATTTACTAATAGATTCCTCCAGTAACCAAGATAAGAGCCCAGACTGAAAAGGCGGTGTGGCAAGTCAGTGACAGGACCACCCTCAGCCACCTAGTACACAAAGTTTTTTAGACAAGTCTTCCCATGTCTTCCAATAAATTTGCTGGCACACAGATTCAGACAGAAAAGTTTGTTGTAAACCCATCAGCCTGTAACAGTGCTGGTTATGAAGACATTGCTGCAGATAACACCTTCAGGAGATGCTCTATCCCACTGCTGGGTTCCCCTGGGCTCCACGAAGTGAAATTCCACTGCACCAGTAAAACTCGGGCAGAAATTGCAAGGCAAAGCTAAGTGCCCTAGCTCTGGGAACGCCTCCCAGGCTGGGCTGGCAGAGAGCCTGCCCAGGTCAAGTGCCTTGGGACAGTTTCACAAGTGCACCCTCAGCAGCATTCCTGGGTTGCCACTTCCCGCTCAGCCCCAGCTGTGCCAGCACAAGTTTCTGCACAAGCATACGCAACCTGGACCAACTGTTTCTGTAAAATAATTCCAGACAGTAAAATATCATGTGTCAGCCAGACCAGTTTCTGTACCTCACTCCCTACGTGGATACAGAATTTTAGCAGCTTCAGGTGCCCCATCAGCACCACCACAGGGCACCTGTGCCCAGCACAGCCCCCACCTCTCACCTGCCGTACACACATCTGGGATTTGCCTGCCAGTTTTCTGCCATTCCTCTGGATGGAGATCAAGATAACTATCTTCAGTATGAAAATACATGACCTACATAGGATGACTCTTGATCCCCTTGCCGAATAAGTTTCCAGTCTGCGGCAGTGTCACTAACTTCACAAGCCTTCAGTCTTTGAGGCAAAATTAAAGGACTGATCTTGTGAGCAAGATGACCTTGCCAGAGCAGAAGATGAAGCTCAACCTACATATTTCTAAACAGCGTGATTTACAGAGAATTCTTCAAAAGCACTTGTGATCTTTTAAGACTCCAAATTCCCCCAGATGCATTAAAAAGCTGCTGAGCTGAACAAAGCTTCACATTTTTCATTTCTTTCATGTTCCATATGGAAGCAAGGGAACACAACGCTTTTCATAGTTCTGAAGTCACTGCCAGCATCCTCTGTCACTACACGTGTGTGCCTAGCACAACTTTAGCAGTGAAACCCTTGTTTAAAAGCACCATACCTGTTGTTCCCAGCTCAAAGTGAGGGGGGCACACTGGCTCTGAAGGCAGTCCCTGCAGCCTCCAAAGCGATTACTACATCCAACCACAGGATTTGTCTGGTAGGTCTCAGGAAAAAAATACCCAAATAATACAGCTTGTTTTTTTATAACTAAAGAAATCTGATTGATTTCAGCTCCGATCAGCAATTTTTCCAATTATAAGTGCAGCCTGTGTTAATTCACCTTGGAAAACTCTTGATATTAATAAACTAAGAAAAATTCAAAAATGACAATAATCTTCCTTGCTGTCCTTCTCTCCCAATACATTAGCACTTAAACCAACTTATTTTAATTTACTGTGAAAAAAAAAAAAGCAAGCCGAGTCCCACACATGAAGACACCTGTTCCCAGAGATGGCACCAAGACGATTGTTAAGATTGCTTCTCTGTCACTCACTAATGCACTCACAGAAAACTGTTATCAACGGCTTCCGTGGGCTCACACTGAAATGTCTGTTCTTTATAAAATAATCAACTATTTTAGGGGAATGTAAACATGAGAAAGCAGCAGATTCACATAAATATGACAGGGTGTTTGGCCAGCTATCAGTAAAGAAAGGCATCAGCAGGCATCAAACTAGCAACCTTCAGCAGCATGACCCACGCTGCTGCCAGTGATGAAAGAGAAAAAACTAGGGAAGGGAAACGCTCCATCTTTGAGAATTCTACACTCTTCTCTTTCCACTTACTGATTGTCATCTACAGAAAAGCACAGCTTCTTTTATTCTTGCTGCTTTTCATTGCCCTCTCTTCCTTGAGCCCTATTATTTCTGAAAACTCCTACATTTAACTTAGCTATATTTAGCTTTATTCAAGCAATTATAGCTATTCTACAGGCAAATAATCAATGTAGTGGTCACTTAGATATGAGATTTTAGCATGATGCTCAGCAAACCTCAGCCTTCCCAAGAAAACAGGTGGTCCTAACTATTTTAAACGCACAAGGTCTTCACGTGACAACACATACATTGGCACGTATCGGCTCTGAACCCTGGCAGATCTCTTCCCTAATTCTTTTTATCAAAGCTCTTCTTTGAAGGCTCACACTGGAAAAACCTCCGTATGGAGCAAGAAAGCATTTCAGGGAGCAACTCTAGAATCTGGGCTTTCATTTAATAAATGTCTCTAACCCTTGACATCAATAAGAGCCTTTAAAAAAAATTAAGGGCCATCAACTGAGGCACTGCTGCCTCCCAAAACCAAAAACATCTGCTCTGCTGTTTAGTAGCTTCCCCAAACCGAAGCTACAAGTGCTCCTACGCCACCAGCTTGCACTCCATTGATCAGGGTAAGATGAGAAGTGCAGTCAGCTAAAATAACCCAGAAAAACCTGCTTACACCACCATGCCAGTAGGAAGAGTAGGAGGAAAACACAAACACTAGAGAGTGAGACGGGTCATCAGGCTTCTCCAGATCCTCAGTGCAATCAGGAAACTTCTGGGTTGAAAGTCAAAGAGAAGAGAAAAAGCTACCCTCTTCCAAGATAGTCTGAGAGAGAGTAGAGATTTCCCTAATCCAGTGTAGAGAACACAAGGACAGCACAGCCACCAGACCCAGGATACCCTCCTCTAACCCTCACATCTGATGAAAGCAGAAGTCTCATTCAGGGAACACTGTAGGTGTAATTCCTGATTCACGCTGATGTTTAAGAACAGGCAGCTCTTGCTGCTTATGCTTCTGAGATGCTGTTCTCACTTTCTGTTGGGTCATCAGCACAGCAGCTTACGCTGCCGACGCACCCTCTGTGTCAAGAATGTAACTGAGACAACTCTGGCATGTTTTAGCAAATGGTGTGTACTGGTGCATACCTGAAGGATCGTGCTTGCTTTTAAAACTCAGAATGACGAGTTTCTTCCCCTAGCTCAGCAAGGGGATATCCCATTACACTACATCCAAGTGCTGAACGATCCAATTTCACAGAAATATACAAAAAAAAAGTAACCTGTGGAAGCTTCCTTTCACACAAGAAAAAAAATAGTAGAGTGGGGAGTTTTTCCCCCATCCGGCCACTAGAACTGCTTTGCAGCTTTTTAACCAGGAAATCTTGCTTACAAGATACCTTGATTCTTTCCCTGCTATACCATACCACAGGTACAGTAACAGTTAAATCACAAAATCCTTCACATAACCTTAGGTGTTTCCCCAAAATACTCGAATACCTACAGGCTTCCCAAGACTGCTCTGAAGTCTAGTAAACCCTTAAAAGGCACGAGATAAGAGTGCTCCAAATTGAAGTCACTTGAATCAAGGCTTCAGGCACCTGAGCATCACTCAAGTCAGCATTACAGAAGAGCGAGATGCCACGAGATGCTGGTGACTTCCTAGATGCTGGTGACTTCCTATGGGCAAAGCATAATGGTCCCTCTTAGCAACAGCCCATCTGCATCCAGCAACATCTCATGCATTTCACAAGAGCTGGGAAACCATCAGCTCCAGCACCTTCAGCTTCTGCTTTCATCCAGTCCAAGGCAGTCCCTGCCACCCCTTTCCTGCTGCTGACCCCTGCGTGTCCCCAGTCAGACCTGCTTCCCTAGCAGCCTATCAAACCAACCTCAACCAGCACAACTACAAACCCTGCTGTCACCAAAACAAAGGGCAAGCCCATGCCCTGAAGCTAGATGGTATCCCTGCTCACGGTTATTTCCACTAAATTAAGCTGGAATGAAAGATTTAGGGAAGGTTTAAAAACCGCTGCATCCTATCTTTAGCTACCAGTTGTTGTTCCCTGAATAAACTGACAAGCAACTGCACTCAGAGTGAGCCCTAACAAATACATCTTCCTCCACACCCCTCAAGCTTGCAGATTTACAGCCATTTCCTAATATCTATTGCTTTTCACTGGGTAAAAGACAGTGCACAGAGCAGTGTAGCCAATACACAAACCGACCTCCAAGCTGCAGCAGTTCTAGAGATGACTTGTAAAAGGCTGTGCTTAAAATAGATAAACTTAAAATACACTGTTAAAAAGTCCAACAAGCAGCGCATAAACCACAAATCACTACTGCAGGGAGTAGTTATCATATTACTTGAGCTGATGAGAAACTCCCTATCAGCCGGTTTTCACAGACAGTGGCAAGGGTTGAAAGAGAAACTTAGTTCCTATAAGTGTGCCAGAGCAGAGTTTGAACTCAGAGAAGCACATGGTCCCGTAGGTGACAGGTTAGCGCTGTGTCACTTCTAGTTCTACTGCTGGATCAATAAACTCCTCAAAACCTCGAGGATTTCCAGGAGGAGCGTCCAATACAGCTTGTTTTCTTGGTAGGGCGACTGGAAGATGACTCAGATGCAAAACTCCTCAGGGCCATGTGTGTTCTGGCGTATTTCTATGTGAACAAGTATCTCGTGTGATATGACTTATCAGTATGGGTTTGAATATTCTCCTTTAACAGTGGTGAGTAGGTAGCGCTTCTGAGACAGCTCAGTACACATGCGTAAATACCACACTCATTTAGCCCCTTCTGTCATTTCTGAATCACTGACCAAGGACAGACGGGGATTTTTATCAACCAGTATCAGGCCTATTAGTTTCTCACTTGCCTTAATTCTCTGTAACAAAAAAAGAGATGCCAGGAAGACATTCCTAACTTAAGTTTGCATTGACTTATGGCAGTTAAAGACACACCTTGAAACAACTGCGTTATTAGCTCTTCTTGACCGCATTACCAAAACAGAAGCCTCCAAACAAGTTCTGACCCCCCCAGCCAGCAGCAGGCTACATTTGTGTATAGTACACATAAGGATTATTCCTGGAATGCAGAATCCTCCTTTAAATCTTGTAAAACTGGACAATCATTCACTGCCACGCTTAGCGAGAAAAACACCGAACCGGAGAGAAGGCAAAGTACTGACATCCCACCAGCAAGGGAAGGACCTGATGGCTGGGGCAAGGAGAGGAAAACAAACTCCGAAGCTGCAGTAGCTGCCCCGCAAGAAGGGGTCACTGTCAGATGGGGGGGACGCGTGTAAAATTCATCAACAAGAAACCACATGCTCAGATCGCTGGAATTCCCAGCCCATCAAGATGGACTTTTGAGTCGGTGTGTTGGGGAACTCCAGCTAACAGAACACTGACTGCAAAATTTAGAAACTTGTGATTTCACCAGCCATCCAGCTGAGCGCCCTGCACGCTCGAGCTTACCATAACCGCCTCAAGCATGGAACTGGGACGTGCTAGGACAGAGAGCTGCTTGGAAAACGACCTGGGTCTTGCACAGCAGGCTGATTTCTGTTTCTCTGACTTTCAAAGTGAGCCATACAAGAAAAGAGCTCCTCAGAGCAAGTGGGAGCAAGAGGAGCCTCTTGGGAAGCGGAAAGCAGGCAAGGGTGATGAGGAACACTCCCTGAAGTCAGCGATCTCCATCATTGCCATACAAGAGACAGACCAAGATGTGAGCTCAGCAAGAGAGGGACCAGGATGCGAGAGACGAGCTGGTGACACCTCTGCAGCCCCTCTGACCCTGTACATCCCCGCTGCGGGATTGGGGTGACCCAGGCGAGGCAGACGGGCCCCCTCACAGCGTTGACGCCAGCTGCATCCCACCCTGCCGAGAACAACCTGCAAGACTCCTGGAGATGGGAAAGGAGGCGAGGAGGAAGATGCCAAGGCCAAACCAACACAGAACCTCCCTGATCCCCTCTCCATCCCTACCTCCAGAGCCCACGGGCACCGGAGCCCTCCGATCCCCAATCCAGAGCCCGGTGGCACCGGGGGCTCGGAGCGAGCGGCGGGGACCCCCGAACGGCGGCATCCCCCCCATCCCGGAGGGGCAGCGTTCCCCCATCTCCTCCATCCCGAACGGCGGCATCACCCCATCTCCCCCCCATCCCCGACCATCTCCCCCATCACCGACTGGGAGCATCGCCCCGTCTCCCCCCATGTCCCCATCCCCTGCCNGGCGGCCCCGCACCTGTCTCGGGGATCCACCCAGCTGGTGGTGCGGCTGCCGTGGTCGATGTAGTACACCTTCCCGTCGTAGTCCCGCGCCTCCTCCCAGCCCTCGGGCAGCGGCAGCTCCTTCCTCGGCATCGTCCCCCCCGCCGGCCGCGCCGCCCCATGCACGGCGGTCAGCCCTGCGGCGGGGAACCCCGGGGCGCCCGGCCGCTCACGCCTCCATTTCCTGCTCCGCCGGCGGCTCCCGGGGCGGCTCCGCCCCCGCCGCGCCGGCCCCGCCCTCACCGGGGATGCCGGCCGGGGGAGGCTCCGCCCGCACCGCCCCGCACCTCCTCGCGCAGCTCCGCCCCGCAATGCACCGCCCCGCACCGCGCGGCTCTGCACGGCCCCGCAATGCACCGCCCCGCGGAGCTCCGCACCGCCCCGCACCGCCCCGCGCAGCCCCGTGCAGCTCCTCACAGCCCCGCAATGCACCGCCCAGCGCAGCCTCGCACCGCACAGCTCCGCACTGCACCGCCCCGTGCAGCTCTGCCCTGCCCTGCACCTGCACTGCCCCGCAATGCACCTGCGCCCCCCCCCATAGCCCCACAGGGCAGCGCCCCGCGCAGCTCTGCACGGCCCCTGCACCGCGCCGCAAAGCACCTCATTGCCTGGCACGGATCCGCACCCACGGGGCTCTGTACAGCACCATACAGCCCCGCACCGCACCGCACTGTGCAGCCCCACACCGCACGGTACCACAACACAGTGCCCTGCGCAGCACCAACCTGCACAGCTCCACACAGCTCCGCACTGCACCGCCCTGCACCGTATAGCCCTCCGCATATCTGCACCGCACAGACCCTCCCTGCCCTGCACCATCCTGCCCCACGCAGGAGGGCGCCCCCTGCCGGGGGAGCAGGATTGGCCAGCGCGGGTCACCATGGGGCAGTCACCGCGGGTACCAGTACAAGCCCAGCCCCGCTGAGGACAAACCCAAAAGGGGGAGGTCGGGGTGCAGCAAGGCTGCCCTGGGACACACAGGACCTTGCGCATCAGGGGTGCTGACGGTCGCAGAAGCAGGGATCCCCGCCCCTCCCACCCTGTTACCCTGGTGCTGCATGGCGGGTGTTGCTGCTGCCAGGCTGCGTTTGCCCACAGGTACTGGGCAGCTAACAGAACCTCCCGTGGGGGTCTCCACATCGGTGACTTTTCCATTTACGTGGCTTCAGCAGAAGCTCTTTCCCACTGGGCATGTGATAGATTGAAACCATCACCAGAAGGCAGGGCTATCAAAATAAGTCAAGGTAGCCCGGGCAGTCCCAGGTATGAGCCATAAGGCAGTGGGGGAGCAATGGTGCCCACTGCATAGCCCGTTACCCCTTCCTGAGCCACTGCTGCCGGGGCTCGGCTGTTGGCTGTACCAGAGCATGGCTCAGGCATAGCTGCAGCGCAGCATGGGAGGGGGCTATGCAGATGGCTTTAAATTGAAAGGGGGCTGATTTGGATTAGGCAGTAGGAAGACATTCTTGACTCTTGAGGGTGGTGAGGCCCTGGCACAGATTGCCCAGGGAAGCTGCCTCATCCCTGAAGGTGTTCAAGGCCAGGCTGAATGGGGCTGAGAGCAGCTAGACCTAGTGAGAGGTAGGGGAAGAACTGGATGGGCTTTAAAGTCCCTTCCAACCCAAACCATTCTAGCATTCTATGTGCCCTCCCCACTCTTCTGTCCCCATGCACAATAAAAGCTAATGCCACGGCATGCAATCAGGCCATGAGCTAGTGCGGGTGACCTGCATGGCGTGGCGATGAGGGAAGTTTTGTGTGGAGTCCCGTTTTCCCCAGGGAGCACTGGCCAACGCTGGTTTCCTACTGTCAAAGCTGGGGGAAGAGCAAGAAGTTTGTAGAGCTCCAGCTATTGAAACGGCAGAATGGAGCAGGGATCCCTGCCAAGCACTGGGGTGGAAAAGGAAACTGGAGGATGGGAAGAGGGGAGCCCCGAAGGGCTGGCAAGGAGAAGTAAAAGCGAGAAAGACAATTAGAAATAGCATCTCATTTTTGTGCCAGATTTCAAGGGTAAGATAACTTCTTTCAGGCTTTCTGACAACCTGCTGGGAGTCAGAAATGCTAATTCTCCAGAGGCTGAAGCAGAATGCGGTAGCAGTTGGCTGATGAACTGGTTGAACGGGGAAGAAAATGAAGACAAGTAAAACTGAAAGTGAGGCATTTGGAAAATAGCCTGGTTTAACCCCAATTAAATCAGCCAGCTTGGAGGGGGCAGCTAAATGTGTTGATTTTATGATATTTTATGATATTTTATGATATTTTATGATTTTTATGCTCCAGTGAGCAGACACCAGGTCCTTCGAGAGTCGTGAGCCCACGCCAGGGAGTGCAGTGGAATTCTGCAGGGCACTAGGCTACTCACCACAGCCCTCCTTTTCTCCTGACTGCTTTTTATGGCCTGGATAGTGGTATTTCTCTCTCCGTAAATCTCTCAGCAAATTGCTTCAGACATTTAAAAGGGGGACCTGTAACAACAGAAAAAAATCAACAACCATTGTTTTTAATATTACAAGAGAAGCAGCAAATAACAAAAGGATGACAAATTAATATTTATTTTTGTGCTCCTGTGTTTATGGTCTTTTGTTCATGCACAGAGGTACTTCCAAAAGCTTTTTTTTCATTTTGAAGTGTTTTTTTCCAATTTTCAGAACCTGTATAGATCATATAGAGAAAGGAGATGACTCTTTTTTTTTCAGGTGCTATCAACTGTGTTTGTGAAGCAAGTAATTGTGTACTTTTTTAAAAGATAACTGCTTTTGAAATAAATGCCTTGGAAAATATTTGCAGGTAGTTGTGACTCAGGTTGCAGGATCTTGTTTTTCCAACCCCTCTATTTTTTAACTCAGAAAAAAAAATTCCCTCTCATTCAACCAGATGAATTTATGAATGTAATCAGGAATGTGCGCATGTTAACTTAACTCCCTTTTACCACTTACACTCACAACAAAAGAATTCAGCGTTATCAGAGTCTGTTTGAACTGTAAAGCAATAAACAAACAGGTGATTGTTTTCTCATGAGCAAAGGAAGGTAAGGTTTTGTACCTAGGTAAGCTCTTACCTATGTGAAAAGGAAGAACAGAGCAGAGAACAAAGTCTGAGAAACTTTTTTTTTGTTTTGCCGTGGGGTCAATGCCTCCAGCTTGACTTCATGTGCTGCACAGCACCATCCCCTCCAGCTTTGCAGCCCACAACAGGCGCGTAAGAAATTATTCAGCAGCAAGAGCAGCCATTTTCTGTTGTTTCTGTTTCTGAGAAGCTGGCTGCTTGCTGTTTGGTTTTGTATTTTTCCTAATACATTCAAAAGTATGTTACTGTACTCAGCACTTAAAGCTCTGCTCTTAATTGACTGCAAATAACAAAACCGCAAGTGTCAAAAGCTACTAGAGCACAATATCGATCTCTTAGCCGATATCTTTGGGTGTCTGACTGAAATAGGAGGAAAAGTAGGCTTAACTCCAATTGCCAGGGAACAATTACATACCTGAAATGCCACATTTTAGTTAAAACCTCCAGCTTTGTTCAACTGCCTGCAATCACATCATAGAGGGTTAACGTATCCTTCTAGAAAGCCTCTTGCCCACCCTGCCCTTCCCCAACCTGTCGATTATTATTTCTTTTCAGTTTCCAAATGGCATTTTAGTTGGTTTTTTTTTTAAAGTCAAAACTAGTCTTGGAAAGAGGGAACATTTCATTTTGGAAGTAACCCAAAGCCTTCCCACTTTCAGAAGCAGTTTCCAGCCTGGTCAGAAGAGCAGAGGTGCCCAGGGGGCAGGAAAGAACGCACACAACCTCCTGTACTTTCCAGTCCCAACATGAAAGAACTTTCTGTAAACACTGGCAAAGCCACTTCATTGTTTTCTTTCAAACTCCTCCTTGAAAGACCCATTGCTGGAGGCCTTCAAAAAAAGAAAAAAAGCAGCTGACATCTGTGAAGTGTCCCCTTGTTCTGGCAGGTAGGGGCTGCATCTTGCCCAGTGTCCTGCCAATCCCCGCACCCCAGGTTCCAGACGAAGCAGCTGTCATTTTGTTCTCTACACAGGCAGCATTTGGCACAAGGCTTCCTCACACACAGTGTTGTGTGAACTGGGTGGCATGTGAGGGATGGTGAGAGTTTCAGGCGTGTCTAGCAAGGTGACTATTAAATAGGACCCATGCAGCAGGCTCCGTTCCCCACTGCCCCAGGAATTCTGCTGGCTGGAGTCCTACTGTAGTTTGGCCTCTTGCAAGGAGGTCATGAGAGGTCACTGATTGGTTTGGTTGTAAAATAAGATGCATCCTTCCAGTAATTAAAGGGAAACTATGGGAAAGATGGGAGGGGCTCTTTATCAGGGTGTGCAGGGATAGGATGAGGGGGAATGGTTTTAAGCTGAAAGAGGGGAGATTTAGATCAGATATCAGGAAGCAATGTGAAGGTGGGGAGGCACTGGCACAGGTTGCTAGAGAAGTTGTGGCTACCCCGTCTCTGGAGGTGTTCAGGTCGGGGTTGGATGGGGCTCTGAGCAACCTGAGCCGGGGGGAGGTGTCCCTGCCCATGGCAGGGGGTTGGAACTGGCTGGGCTTTAAGATCCCTTCCAACCCAAATCATTGTATGATTTTATTTAATTGTACACTGTCTGGAACAAATAATTTGCGGATGACTCTCCCACAAAGTGCATCCATACAGGTAGATGATACTCTGGTCAGGCTGGCTATATGGGCACATCCTTCCTGACCCACCAAGGCTGCTTAACTCTCTGACTTTGTTGTGTGGAAAGCAAAGCTCTGGGATATTTTGACCTTTCGGCTATAGTTAAGGTCTTACTTTCTGACAATTTTATTTTTCTTCCTGTTTCCCACCTCACATGACTGAGGAGCAGAGCCAGGAGCACTGATCAAAACCCAGGGGATTTCAGTAGGCCCCCAAACTGTATAGGGAGGGCACACAGCCATCCTGCTGCACTGAAAACAAACCCACTTTTAAACTTTCATTATGTTTTCTGATTTATGGTTTCATGCATTCCTAGATGTCTATGCAGGAAATAAAATGCTGAGGTAGTTGTTAGCGAATGCCCTTGAACATACCCAAGGTACTCTAGTGCAAAAGGGCTCTCATATCTGACTCCCAAACTCACTGTAGAAGCAGCAGCCTAAAATGTAGAGGCACCAATTACACCAGGAAACCAGACTCAAAGAGCTTTGTGGTTCCTGAGTGAGGAGTTCACAGTCCTGCTGGGTGCTGCCTTGGGTGGCAGCACCTTAACATAAGGCTAAGAAGCTCCTGTCCCTGCAGCTTTTGTCTCCTTTCCCACCCTTACTGACTGCTCTGGCCACCCTAGTGCAGCTGTGTGCAAGGAAACGTAGCCACTCCCCTCGACAAACCACCTGGTCCTTGATCTCTCCTTTAGGAATTACTTAGTTTTTCTTTTATCCCATCATCTGGCTTGCAGCATGACCCAGCAGACACCTGCACTTCCACAGTGAAGCAGCCATCAAACCGAGTTAAACCACATACGCTTCTTTAGGAAGATTGTGTCAAAGCTGGCAGACAGAGGAAGAGAAAGAGAGAGTTAAAAAGGAATTTCAAAAGCTAAATAAAATAAAAAGGGCAGCTGGAAACTAAGCGTGGAAAGGTTTGAGACATTCTCATCATAAGGCAATCAAACTAAATAAAGGTTTCTGACAAAGAGGAAAGTTTAATTCAGCTTTCTTTTTTCAAAGCCTCAGGCAGTGGATTCTGAATTTCTAATGTTAAATTTCAAGCTACCTTTGTCACGCTGTTTATCATGAACAGTATTAGTAAACGTAATGCAGTTCTTTACGCTATCCTAAGCACTGAAAAAATTGAGCAGAACTCACTTTTGTTTATTAAACAGTAAATACATTACTTGCATTTGTGAGTGTGTAGGACAAAATTTTGGAAAAGGGAAGTATACTTCACAGGGCAGTTAAAACAAGATTGAAAAGTAAAGACAAAAGACAGAGGGGTGAGTCTGGGAGCTACAACCTTGAGAAACCACAGGCACTGCAAGCCTCATGAATATAAAAGTGGGTTTGCTGCAGCAAGCCTGTAGGACTCTGTCCAGATTGACTCCTCCCCAGCCTTCAAGCCTTAACCAACTCATGCGACACAGGAGCACGCAGGAGTTCTCGGGCTTGCACTGACCAGATGCTCTTTGAGCTACAACTGCATCACTGCACACTTGGACAACAACCTGCCTCATCTGAAAACACTTTTTTTCCCAGTCCTTTGCTCTGGGTAATTTTTTTTTTTTTTGTTACTCTGTACAGAAGTAGCTTGCCGTGACTTGGAGCTGTGAATGTGTGGCAGGACTGTTTATGAAACAGGGCGAGATACTGTGATCTGTAGGACAGTCCCCAGCCATGAATCAATATTTACACCGGCACAAGCATTTAGGTGCTCCCCTGCCGCAGGCAAGGCTGACGCTAACACGGCACCATCATTAACCCCCAAAAGCAGGAAAACCATCTGTCTGCTGAGCTCTGCCTCTGAAGAATGGGATACATCGCAGGATGCTGTGACAGGGACAGCCTTTGTGATTCCTAGGGCTGCCAGAAGCACGTCACTCAGCCATGGGTTTACTCTGCATCGCCTTTACAATCCTTGGCACTTTGTACACCTGCACCAAAGATCTTTATCTCTCAGCAAACAAGCCTGCAGCGAGGGAATAAATTCCTAACTATGACCTTTGGGTGCTTTGCGATTTTTTTTTTTCACCTACAAACAAAACAGGATTTTTTTTTTCTCCCCAACAATCCTTATCTTTGTTATTTTATTAGACCCTTGTGTGCGCACTGGAAGCACTGGACTGCAATCTTCCTTGAGATCACTGGAAAGATAGGCCTCAGTATTCCCTGAGTGTGTGGACATCCCTTGCAAAGTACACTAGGAGCCAAATGTGTGTTTTCTACCTTGTAGTAACTGGGAGCTGCTTAACCTGAATGGGAGACCACCCCAGTGAAGCTGGAGCTGCTCTCATAGAGCTGAGAGTCTCCCCTCCCAGCATCAGCCCCGGAGGCCCTTGGGAGTAGCCTTGAGAGCATCAACAGCTCTTGGAAGCTACCATCCAGCTGCCCCCCAACTGCTTGGCATGGGCCTGTGACAAGCTTGGAGTGAGCTTGATATGAATGGCTGGACTTGATGATCTGGTGGGTCTTTTCCAACCTGGTGACTCTATGATTCTGTGATTCTGTGATTCCATGAGCCGAGGCAATGGGGCCAGCACTGGGCTCCTCAGCAGAGGCAGACGGGGTCCACCCTCAGCAGCTAACCCTTGTGCTGCAGGTAGGAGTTAGGACTGGGACCAAACACTCAGTCACTCTCAGACATAAAAAAAGAAAAAAAAGTTAAAAATTTCCATCAACCTGCCATGGAGAACACCTGTGGCAGAAAAATCAATTTGTTTGGTATTGCTAGTGGCCCATTATTTGTTCAGAAGGTAGGGAGAGCATAAGCAGGTTTCTCTTGGTTATTTGTCAGCTCACCAGCCCTAGACCTTCTAAAGAACTCCACTTCTCTGGCCCAAAAATAGGAACTTTTGCATCACTGCCAGTGTGGAGTGTGAATCCCAATCCCAGTGTCACTTCTAACCTTATGCAGGCATCCCTCAGCAGCAGAATGGGGTAGTGGGATGAGTATGGGATGCAGCACGGCCAGAGCTGGTTCTTATCAAGTATGACAAGTGCCTTTTGCTATGCACAAGGAGGTAATAGCCTGCACGTGCACAAGCTTGTAAAAGGAAATGTGTTCATGTGCACTCATACCAGTAATCAGTCTCAAGCTATAAAAACACTGCTGTACCATCAGCAAGCCACACCAAAACGAGCTGGCCAAGTACCACCACGAAGTGGAGTTGTACGGGCACTGCTGGGACCTCAGCATGTCCCTGACCCAGGGTTAGGGGAGTGAAATACTGTTAGTTTTGCTAACGTGCATTATGTTTGTTACCTGACAGATGTGATTTTTCTGTTGGGGCTCATTTTACACTACAATAGCAACAACAGGGCACTGCAGGTGGGATTTCTGTTGAGGCACTGCGAAACCTCTGCCTCCCATTCAGGTTAATGAACAGTTTCAGCAGTTGAGCGGGAGGCAGCAGCTGGTAGCAATGAATGGTGAAGGGACAGGTGCTCTCTCAAAGTGGAAGCACCTGGGCAAGGTGTGCCAAGGCGGCTCTCTTGAGCCAGCTGTGGCCCAGCAAGGTGCTAGTGGGATGGGAAAAGGGCACCTTGGCAGTCTGTCCAGTGGCATGTCAGCAGTAACAAGTGCAAGCACAGGGATGTGCCCGCCTTGAGGGTCATTGCTGTCCGTGGCAGGGCAGGACCCAAAGGGGACAAGACTGCTTGTACCAGCAAAGGCAGAAGAAAGTTCTCCAGTGCTTTTCCTTCCCACCTCTGTGCATCTTGCTTGCTTAGCAGCATGCTGTCTCAGCCAGAAGTGAACTCGGGTCTGACAAGCTGGTGCTGGTACCTGCAGCTCAGCAGGGATATCCCCCGTGCCATGTAGGGTGTGAGGCCGAACGGCCACATGGCAGTGATGGTGCTGCTGGACAGATGCATGTCCACAGCCCTGTAGAGCCAGAGCACTGCTCCGATCCAGTACACAGCAGCATCACAACTGCAACGGCAAAAACAGAAAAAAAAAACCCAAACAAACTCCACCAAGTTACTTCACTAGATAAATCAGAGACACTAAAGAAACAACTGTCCATTTAAAGCAGCTTAGTTTCACTTAGAAAATACTTAATGAGTGGATAGGACTTCAAGGACCACTTATTGCCTGCTTCCATCTGAATACTGCTCACCCCCACCTGACCAGCAACACAGCGCTGTGCTTTACAGGTGGTGTGGCTATTGATCCACCTCTCCTCCCAGGGGGCTCAGAACACCAAACAAGAGACTTCTTGTGAAGGCAGAAGCCTGTCACCACAGAGGCAGCAGCAGTGGTCTCCTGCCCATGCTAAGAGGGTGGCTGCCTGTACCTGTGACACTTCAGACCAGGTGCTGGTGGCTGAACTGAGATGAATGCAACAGCCAAAATATCTGCGAGGGGATGCAGGAAGCAGTGGGTGGGAGTGGAGGTGGAGGAGGTCAGTGAGGTCTGGGGAAGCACAAACTACAAACCTGACAGGCTAGACCCACTTCCTCAGGCAAACAGGAATTTAAACTTATGGCATGTTTTGCAGTTATGTTACCTGATGAGTTGTCCTGCAGGGAGCTGTCCCCATGCAGAATTGTCCTGTCCCACCTGGTGGTGCCCAGTAGTGCCCAGCAGTTCCTGGTGGCTCTGATCTGTGCCCACCTGCAGGTGGGCTGAAGACACAGGTGCTGAGCCAGAGCTTCTGGTCACCCCCACAGCTGAAGATGTTTTGTATGATTTGCTGTGAGGCTTGGCACAGGGCAACACAGTGATACAGCAACACAGACACTTGGCATTTCTGTGAAGATCACCACGGCAGCACAAGGTCTCTGACAGACTGCAGCGTGGGACTCAGTGACACAGGAGAGGCTGAGATACTCAATGTCTTCATGGCCTCTGGTCTCTCCTGATGTGATCTGCCTTGAGGTTTCCAGGGAGAAAGTCCGGAGCAAGGAAGACATACCCTTGGTGGATCAGGACCAGGTAAGGGAGCAACAAATGGGACATGGACAAGTCCATGGGACTTAGTGGAATATGCCTGTGAGAGCTGAGGGTGCTGGCCAATTGCACTGCCAGGCCATCCCTTGCTGTCTTTGAAGGGTTATGGCAGCAGGGGGAGATTGTGGGCAGATTGGCTGATAAACCAGAGGGTCTTCTGCTGTCCAGGGGGACAGCCCACTCCTTGAATCCTGTGTTCAGTTCTGGGCCCCTCACCACAAGAAGGATGTTGAGGCTCTGGAGTGAGTCCAGAGAAGAGCAACGAAGCTGGGGAAGGGGCTGGAGAACAGGCCTTATGAGGAACGGCTGAGAGAGCTGGGGTTGTTTAGCCTGGAGAAGAGGAGGCTGAGGGGAGACCTCATTGCTCTCTACAACTGCCTGAAAGGAGATTGTGGAGAGGAGGGAGCTGGCCTCTTCTGCCAGGTGGCAGGGGACAGGACAAGAAGGAATGGCCTCAAGCTCCACCAGGAGAGATTTAGGCTTGATATAAGGAAAAAAATTTTCCCAGAAAGGGTCATTGGGCACTGGCAGAGGCTGCTGGGGGAGGTGGTTGATTCACCTTCCCTGGAGGTGTTTAAGGCACAGGTAGACGAGGTGCTGAGGGACATGGCTTAGAGTTTGATAGGAATGGTTGGACTCGATGATCCGATGGGTCTCTTCCAACCTGGTGATTCTATGATTATAAGGGGCTGATGGGAACATCATGATGTTCAGCATAGAGAAGTGGGAGTCCTACACCTGGGGAGGAGCAACATCAAACACTAGTACAAGCTGGGTCTACCCAGCTGGAAAGCAGCTTTCCTGAGGGACAAGGTGACCATGAGCCAGCAGTGTGCCTTTTGTAGCAAAGCAGCCCAACAGCATCTTAGTTTGCATTAGGCAGAAAATCACCAGCTGGCTGGGGAGGTGATTCATGCCTGCTGCTCAGCACCAGTGAGATACCTCTGGAGTGCTGGGTGATCCTCTACAAGACAGACATGGACTTACCAGAAAGAGTTCAGCAAAGGGCCATGAAGGCAATGACGGAACTGGAGCATCTGACTTAGTGGGGGAGGCTGAGAGAGCTGGGGCTGTTCAGCTTGGAGAGGAGGTGACTTGGGGAGTGTGTACAAACATCTGAAAGGAGGAGTAATGCCGAGGGAGTCAGTGGCATCTCACTGCCGCCCAGTCAAGACAAGAGGCAACAGGCACAGACAGAAACAAAGAAAATTCTGATTAAACTTAAGAAAGACTAATTTTACTGTGAGGACGACTGAGCATTGGAACAGGTTCCCCAGAATTGTTGCAGTCTTTATCCTTGCAGACATTCAAAACTCAGCTGGTCATGGTTCTGAGCCCCCACTCTAAGCAGCAGGCCAGCCTTACTGATCCTACTCTGCAACATAAAGAGAACTGAAGTCCAAGCCCTTAGACAGCCTCCAGCCATACCACCCCCTTCTTTTTAATAAGGTTTCTGTGCTGTGTCAGGTGAGAGAACTCTCCTCCTAAGATGCTTTGTCCCAGGCTTTTTAATTGCCTGCCTTCTCCACCTGGGCAGAGCCCAAGATGGGGATGCCTTCAAAAAGATTGCTACAGCCCTGAAAGGCAAGCAGGAATCCGACTTTTAGAAGAAATTTTGACAGATGAAAAAGTTTGATTTATCAAGAAGAGCTCTTTGAATTATTGAACATTGCTGACCACTAGAAATGAGTTAGTTGGATTATTGGTTTATAGCACCGAGTAACATTTCTGAATGTTAATGAACATTTCATTTACATGATTGCTTACATTAATGAACCTTGGAGAGGGAGAGATATTTGTAACAGTCACAAGGCCTGGGCTTCAGTAGAACAGGCGGTAGTACAGCCAGCACAATTCTACTGGCAGATTTTCTTTTTATATGCAACCGTGAAATTAGACTAAAGCCGGCCACAAGCCATCATCTAAAGATGTAAAACTTCTGTAAATATAATTTCTCCAATAGCAATGCTGTTGAGCTGCTGTAACACAGCACGGACAGCGTTACAGGATACTGCCAGCCACCTTCTATACTCATGATGGCTTAACTGCCATTGTAAATCCTGTTTGTTAAGGATTTATAAATTGGCTGCATTCACTTGCTTCTATTTGAAAGCTGGCACACAGCTCTCTCCCGTGGCGTTTTTACCACATTTTACTTTTATTACTTGCTTTTTTTTCCTCCTTGGCTCAGAAACACCACAGAAGTAGCCTGACTCTAACCTCAGAACCACTGAATCCTCAGCAGAGGTTTAGACGCTACACAAATACTTAAACAAACAAGAAAATAAGGGAAAGCCCAACCTGTTAGATTTGATAACTAATTTGAAGAGCTACTGCAGAACCTCTGGAAAGAGGAATACCCCACTCCTGCCACAGGAGGTGTGGGGAAGGCTAAGCAGGGCTGGTGGCACATGCTCAGCTGCAGATAAACTGAAGCCCATGGGCATCTGTTTGGGCAGTGACTCTTGCCCTGCTGCAAACCCCACACTGCCCAGATTAAGAAGCGGCTCTTGAGGTGATTGCAGAGAGTGACCGCCCTGCAGCACGCAAGGTGCTCACAGGCAACCACTCAAACAATGTGGGGGAGAGGCCGGTAGGGTTGAATTCCTGCCTTCTCTGCCAAACTGTTTCCTTTCCTGGGTCATTTGGCTGAATGCTTGACTTTGGTGTGATCTGCCCGGGTACCCGTTTTATCACCTCTAGGTTTTTATTCATTTTGGTGGTGGTAGAGGCTGAGCTGTTGTAATGAGCTCTTGGTCATCTGAGACTGAAATTATCATTTTAGCCCCTTAGCGTGATGGGTCCAGCTGCGAGGGTGCTGCAAAGCATGTTGTGATGGCTGTTGTGTGACCCGCTGTAGGCTGCTGGTTAGATACTACTTGCTCTTCCTAGTAGCTTACCTGTCAAGCATTGCTGTAGACACACTGTTCATGACTGCAACTTTAGATCCACCCAGCACTGCTGCTTTGGGTTAGGCAGAAGCAGAAAACTCTTTATCAACACTGGGGCATTTGTGCTTTGACAATAGTATTTGCCTTTCTAAAGCTCTTGGTCACATTCAAGCATTGCATGTTAATTAGGGAGAAAACAGACATACGTGCGAAAGAGAGAGAATTGTTTGGATATTACAGACTTAAACAAGTAGTTAGAGGATATAATATGTATACTGGTACCTACCAATGCCAGGAGCCTCCTGTGACAGCCTCTGCCTAATAGAGCCACCTGCGGCAGCCAGTAATCCTTCATTATTCTCTGTGGGATGAAAGTGACTGACTGTGAGGTTCTAAGTTCTCTCTGCTAATTCAGAAATCTGGTGAGTAAAATGTCTTTTGCAGCTGCCTCAGCAACCATACTGTGGTGGATGATGACCAAGTTTTAAGCTCTTCTGTGAGTATGCAACCCTTGGCACTTGGTGCCACTGATGTGGAGAAGCTAGTTTGATTCCAGAGGAGTGGCAGATTTCAAATGCAATGAGTAAGGTTTAAACTAAGTGGTAACTGTAAATAAGAAGTCTTTTCGCTGGAGGTTGTACCTGAAGAGGTTGGGAAGGAACTTTCCTTGTTAGCAGAAAAGCTCAGAGGCACTGCGATGTCAGTGCCTCTTCATTACGCTCTCGATCAGGCTAATAAGGCCTCAATCCTGCATTCAAAATTTCCAAGAGATATGGACTCTTATTTCCAGTTTGGAGAAAAAGGTCTTCTCTTCTAAAAAAAAATCTGTATTTCCTGAGATTAAGTGCCTCATTCTTAGCATTTGAATGGTGTAGGACTTGTAAGGTCATCCTATCTTTGAACATATGCACAGTTAAAAGAAAGGCCACCTGAGCATGTGACTGACCTTAACATGTGGTTCTTGTGAAAGATCACCTGTACGATACAGTGACAGAAACTTGACCTTTTGAGTTTCCTAGGCCTGTAGCATCAAACCAGCATGGGCAACGTTATTCCCATGTTTGAACATCACGGATTTCTTTAGAAGTGTTTGCAAGGCTGTTGGAGGAAAAGGGTCAACCCAACAGAAATTATAACACAAAGCAGTTAATACAAATTATTCAATGGCACTCAGTTCTGATGTGGTTTTCTGGGATTCCTGGGGAAGGTTGATGCTTGTTTGCACAGGAACCTCTTAACCAACAAATGTGAGGGTGCCCAGAGGAGGTATTAGTCACGTCCAGTGCAGATGAGGGATAGCTAGCTCTTCTGCTCTTACAGCGATGATGAACCTGGGCTGTGTGAAGATGAAGGTCTTACAGGGTAATATTAGAGGCAGAATGCTGTTGGTACATTGATTTCTGGAAAGAAACTCCTGAGAGACTACTTAACCAAGGATGGGAGGTGAAAACTAACAATACTGAATGCAGGCGCCCCTTCAGTTTTCAGACTCGCTCTGCACATTCTCAGAGCCCAGTGTGTGTACGTGCGTCGGCCCTTGCACTCCAGATAGCAAAGTAAAAAACATGAGGTCTGAATGCTTCCTCCTACATGTTAGCTCTCATGAGAGTGTTGAGGATCCACTGGTCTGGCCCAGCTTTAGGAGGATCTTCTGTTGGTGCCTTTACTGGGGACACACTGAGGGAAGGCTAATGGCATTGCTGGGGGAGTGGTGTGGGCAAGGCAGTGCGAGGAGGCAAAGAACCTGTGAGCATCTCATGGGCAGAACTGCCATCATGTGGCCAAAATGCTGTGGAGTGCAACCTCAAGAGGCAGAACAACAGTGGTGGTGAGGACTAAGGATGGACTGAGCGACTTGCCTGCACCAGCAGCCAAATCCCCCAGGCTTTGGGCTAAAGCAGGAAACAAAACAGTTTTTTCAAGCTGAAACGCAAGGTTATAAATACCAAATGTCTTCAGTTACAGCAACCCAGTAGGAAGAAAGGCAATGCACTCTAATGGTGATTCTACACCTGGGATTTGTGTTTGCTCTAGACACTTCAGCTTACGCTGGAGTGAGTTCAAAGGGCAAGCCTAGGCTCAGTAGCTCTTGAACTGGTCTGGGCTCAGGCACTGCACATTCCCATAGCAACGAATACTGCTCAGGCTAGTTCCTTACACAGCTGACCTCGGCCTCTCCTGGTTGCCGTCAGGGATGCAGTCACGTTAAAACCACCATTCAACTAGTCTCCCATAAGAAGGCTCCCAGTTCATGTCTCCTTGCCATTGTTTTAGGTTAATCACCTATTTGATATGGAAAAGTGTAACACGGAGGAAAGCAAGATTGTAGAAAGAAAAAGGGACAAAAAGATATCTCAAGANTGAATGCTGCTGAGGGAGGCCAATTCCTTACACGGCTGACCTCAGCCTCTCCTGGTTGCCGTCAGGGACGCAGTCACATCATTGTTAAAACCACCATTCAACTTAACTCCCATAAGAAGGCTCCCAGTTCATGTCTCCTTGCCATTGTTTTAGGTTAATCACCTATTTGATATGGAAAAGTGTAACACGGAGGAAAGCAAGATTGTAGAAAGAAAAAGGGACAAAAAGATATCTCAAGAAACAGGGCAAAGTCAGATGGGACCACAGGCAAGGAGGCAATAAGTGGCTGGCCATGGCCACATCAGTACAGTTATCTCCCCGCTTTGTTAAGTGAAAATCTCTTTAGTATGGCCTCTAAAAATCAGCTATTTTGCCAGAGCATCTAGCTTTGTCCTAGTAACAAAATACAGTCATCCTTCCAATCTCTTTGGAAGGAATTTCTAAGTAAGTGGACATACTATGGTTTCCTTGCGAAAAGGACAGGCTGGGAGACTTTGCCTACGTAGACAAACTACTAAATGTGGCAGAGAGTCTGTATGGAAACAAAGAAAACATAGTGGCAGAGCCGAGAGGTAAGGTTGGGAATGACGTTGGCTGGGCTCAGCACAAGAGTTAGTTGGATCCAACAGCTTAAGTGTATTGCTGGGGCCTTCCACAGGACTGGTGCTGAGTTGCATACAGCCTTTGGAAACCATAGGTAGCCATGGATAAATGGCCCTCAGCAAGTATTTAGTTAGCATGCCTGGACCACTTTCAACAGTTGTGTTTAAGAACATCCCATTGATCTACAGTTGTTTGCAAAGCAGCTGGGTAGGGAGTGCATTCCCTGCTAGCGTGTTGCACCTCTTCCTGTAGCAATCAGCTTTAAAAAGGGTATTTGACTTTTAGTTTAACTGAGTTACCTTTTGAAGTAGCAGAATCTCTAATTCTAATTCTTAATCTGAGAGTGTACCCAGACTCATCCCTCGGAGTATGAGGAACAGGACTTGGGGTTCCAGGGCGTGCATAAGGGAAACACACAGGTGTAAAGTTCTAGTCAGAATGCGACGGCTCTCGTTTGTACAGTAGAAATCAGACACGTGTTCTGAGTGCTGCTGGCGTTACACAACACAGCCCCTGAACTGTTCTGCTTTAAAAATGCCCTGGAGTGAATTAATGCCCATAATCAACTCAAGCATCTCTGTCGATATCATGAATCATTAAAAACCTCATTTGCAACCCCAAAAGCAAAACTGTTCTCAAAATTAAGTAGAGCTCCCTAGCTCCGTACTCAAATGAGATAGATAAAAGCAGCAGGGCTCCAGCTGATGGATGGTTCCCTTTTAACATCATCAGGAGTGTCTGTTTGCTTAGGAAAGGGTCTTTGATCTTAACTCCCATTTTTAAGTGTGGTAGCAATAAGCAATCTCCCAAAGAAGGCAGATCTTGTAGAGACTTCCTGGCTCGCAGCACAGCTTTCCATGTTCCATTTAATATCACGTTACTGCATTTTCAAACTGTCTGGATTAATTAAACTAATTCTAGGATTGAAACACGGCAGTCTGAGGGTTGCTAGTTGTGAGGTGGGGATATGGAATTACTAAAGCATTTACCAGTTTTCTGCTGTGTTCTAAACAGAGTTTTGGGTGATATGTATGCAGGACTTTGCTTACCCACAGATCGAAGGAGCACCCTTCTGTAGAATCCACAGTCCAGCAGCAAGTCATTGCAACATAGAGGATGCTGTCTGCATTAGGTGGCAGCGAGACATTAATAATTTTCCATTTTTTAAAGATTTTACAATGGAAGACAAGTAATTCACAGGAGTTTTAGAGACTTTATTTATGTATAAACAATTTAAACACTTTGCCATAAATTATCTTTGCCTGTCTCTAGTCTTTGCTTAGCAGCAAATTAAAATTAATATAAAAACTCAATGAACAATTCATACATGTATATTACAAAAAAGTTCTTGTACCAAAGTTCTTATTAGACTTTTTTTTCTTTTTTTTTTTTTTTTTCTCGTGGTGACCGTAATGTGATTGTCTCAGTTTCTCGACCAAACAAACACACTAATAATTTTTAAATCTGAAACAGTGATTGTGCCTTCTGGCTGATGTATGTACAGGGTGATCTGACGTGGTGCCCATTTGCAATAGTGTAACACAATGCCCACAGCTCTACTGGAACTGATACCAACAAACTACTGAATCTAAACAGACTACACCCTGTAACTGTGTTATACTGTCCACAATGGAAATCTTCAAAGACAAACAGAGTATGAAATTTATTTGTAGTGATTTATAGCCACCATTTTGAATGTAACTTTACACTCTGCCCTCTTTGAATAAGTTAAGCTTCAGGCCAGACAAGTGGAGGGTCAGAGTGCAAGTGTGGTTTTGTTACTTTTAAAAGTATTTTTCTTTACTATTTCCAGTGCGCTCTCACTTGCTTTCTCATTGTCCTCCAGTTGCTACACACAAATCACCCCAAAGTCATGTTTTAAATGCACCTGTATTTTGCTTTAAATGAAAACCTCTTGGATATTTATCAAACAAGCAGTCTGAATCATCTGTGTTTCATCAGCTGGTTAGTGAAAGTGGCCCACTTGGATTTCTTAGTTTGCTCACGTGTGAATGGAGTGAGGTAATAGAATACGAGGCCTTCTTTTTGTTTTTCTTTAGACCCAGAACAAGTGGGTAATATTTTAGGGGTACTTTTAAATTTGAATGGTTAGAGTTTTCAGTCTGGCTTTAGTCCACTTCAGGATGTGGTTTTTAATCACTTGAACAGTAGCATTTAACTCAAAAAATATGAGCTTTTTTGCCACTTACTATCCCAAAGTAGCTCAGCCTAGTGCCCCCATTTAGGTCTTCATCTCCTTAGGAGAGGAGATAACAGTTATGACTACTGATTCATCCAGCAAAGGATGACAGCAGGTTAATTTGTTACCTCTTTCCCATTTCATTCTGTCTTAAAAACTGGATGTTGCTGCTACTGTCTGCTAGCTCTGGGTACTGCTCCACGGGCAGGACATAGTATCCCTCGTAACCTTGAACCCTTCCCGTGTTCAGAAGCTGCTGCTTCTCTCCGTCTGTCCATACGCGGCTGCCCTCTCGGCCATCCCGTGCCTTTTGCTGCTCTTTGGCCCAGGCTGATCCCAGGGCTCGCTGCCGAGCCTGGTCTAACACTCTGGCCTTTTCCTCATCCAGCGTGTCGGGGGTCAGTCCGTAGCGGATGTTGATCAGCAGGGTGGAATATTGAAACTCAATATTTGTAAACCTTCGAGTCCTCCCATTGATGAGGAGAGTGGGCTGGGAGACGGTGACGTTGACTCCGTTGTCCAGGACCTTCCTCCCGCTGGTCATTGCAAGGGTGACGAGGTCACTGTCAGCTGAGCCTATCTTGACAAAGTAATGGGTATCCTTCCCCTCGATGCTGTAGTGCATTTTCTCCAGGTAGTGAGCACTGTTAAGGACAGTGGCAATCTTTCTGCTGTCGTCTGTGGCTATGCTGGAAATGCCAGTGGTTACACGGCCTTCCTTCACAGCAAACATGATTCCTTTCCCAACGATGGGAGTGGTTGTTGCGAACCAGTGACCTGCTTTTTCTCTAATTTTGGCGTGTAATCTTTTAGATATCACCTGTCCCTCAAGAGCCATGAAAGCCTGGTTGTGTCTTTCTGTCGTCTGCTGAACTCCTGTAATTAGCTGGGGAAAACAAAACAGAACAAAAAAGATACCAAAGAAGATATAGATCTGAAATTATTCATTTCAGAGACCAATATTAATATTAATCTTTGTTTTTCTTTTTTTAAGGGAAGTCATGCAGTGAAAAATTCTAAGCTATGGGAAGACCACCCCGAGGAACCTGTGCCTATACATGTCCTCTTCAGAATCAGGTAAGTACTCATTTGGCAAATTATTTTGCTGTCAGTATTTGCTGTCAGTCTCCCTTTGTCAACTATTTCTCATTAATCACCCTTTGTGGCATACACATACCACAAATATCAGTTCTGGCAAATTATATGATGTCTGTTATGAGAATAAGTAAAACTCAAGCCTAGTGTAATTTTAATTGGACCTTAAACCAAACAGAATCAATTTATTAGAAGATGGCTCGTAAGTTCTGGACACTTTTGTCCAGAGATTTCTACCAGTGTATACAACTAAAATGCTTTTGAAGGTAAGCCTTTCTGAACAGAAGAGATTTGAGCTCCAACTACCAAAGCAATTCCTGAAGAGAGGATTTATATTCTCAGATGACTTAGAAGCCTGTGAAAGTGGTATGTTTAGGTTTATATGACCTTTTCACTTGTCTTACCACAAAGGTGATGTGAGCCTGGTGCTGACTAACTTTCAAATTGGCCTAGTACTCTTTTGAAGTTCATTAAGTGGGTTGAAATGTATTTTAAAGCTGGAAAGCAAATATCATTTTCCATCTTAATCTGATGAGTAAGGATGAACACCATAACTGAAGTTAACAGGAGTAGCAAACTAAAGCCCCTGTGTGTCAGACAAAAAATTATGAGAAATCCTATGACAGGGTGAGATAAAGAGCCATTTCTTAGCAGTACAGCAAGTACCAGCTTAAGTTTATTGCAACACATATGTTATTCGGATGGTTTTACCAAAGGTACACCAGATGATAATTTACTCAAAGTCTCCCTTTGTCATTGCTAATCAAGTTAAAAGAGTTACAACTTCCCAATCAAGGAAGAACTCAATAAGAGACAAACTAATGACACTGTAATTATGATAACAGCGAAGGCTGGTAAGAAAAGCATATGTTCATTAGTATAAAATTGAGCTATACTCACATTTTACACTGAAATAAGTACTGGCCTTCTGTGGTAACTACAGAAGAGTCAGACATTCTGCTCACAGAGTGAGGCAAATTTATCAAGAAAAATAATTTCATATTTCCACCTACCTGTCCATTTTCACATGCTTGACTCTCAGACAACTCATACGGAGGTGACACAAAGTACATTTTTGCTCTAGGAAAACCAGGAATAATGTTGCTAAGCTGAAATCCAAACATCACCAACCAGCTTTTGACATCTAAAAATCAGAAATAAGGAGGCAAATGAGAAAGAAGTGCGTGGAATAATTACGAGAAATCCAAACATTTAAGAAATCCATCTTTGACCTCCTTAATTTCACATAGCAGTGGAACTCAGACTTTATATTACAGAGTGGCACTTTACAGAACTGCAGTAATCTGCTGTGAACAGGCACAGAATATACTGCTTTAAATTTTTCCTAAATAGTTCATCAGGGCTCCACCTCCTCTTTCATTCTTTTTCCAATACAGAACACATATTATTACTTTACTTTATACAATACTTGTCCCATCTCTGACACCACCTGACGTGGCCACTGTAACCTTTAAACCGTATTGTAAAATGATATTTTACTAGGTTAGTACTGGTAACATCTGCAAAGTCCTTTTGGAACAGACTTCTCTTGGCTTCTTTTCTATGTCCTACTTCCATTAGCTGTCATCAGGTCTCGGGAGGCTCCACTAAATGCAGCGAGAAGCTCGACTTGTAATTCAGATGTCTATATTTAGGTAGCATGAATATCCTCCCCATGCCTCCAGGCCCAGTACAGAAAAGTAGGAGCAAGCAGCATGGGAGGGTTACAGCTCAGCTCTGGGGGGAGCTTCGGGAAGTTCCAGCTCTGGGTTTGACAGTAAAACTCTGTCTTCATATCTAGTTGAAAAAGCTAAGCTCCTGAATTAGTAACAGTAATTCTCACTCAGCAGGTATTAAGGGCTAATGATAAATTTGAGTTATCAAAATGATGTTTTTAAACAAAAAAACCCCCATGACCCCATTTTACATTTCTCTCTCACTTCTCTTTTCTGGCTGTCATGGAGATCAGAAGTGGTGTGGGAACCCAGGGGGCACTTTTCACTTGATTTGGATCTATGTTCACACCCACTTTCGTTTAAAAATCTCTCCTGTCTTTTCTAGTGGCCTCCTCCCCTTGCTGGCCTGAGGTGGCTCCTGGTACTCCTACTGCTGCCTCTTCATGTAAGCCAAACTCCATATTTGAACAGAGACGTGATTTGATTCTCTTGGAAGGAAATGTACGCTTTTCTTAAACTTCAAATTACTGCTAAAATGAAGATAGCTCCTTTTAACAAATGATATCACTGCTTTAATTACTGTCTACTGCATATTTGATTCTGAAAAAAAAGTTTTTCCTGAAGACATATTAATTACCTTTCTTTTTAGAAATTGCCAGCAGCTAGTTCAAGTACTGTGTGATCTTACTAAGTGAAAAATTATAACTAATTAAGAAAAGGTTACAAGTTTTACCCAATTCTCATATATGCGATCAAAAATACCATATTGTTTTTCTTTCTCAGCTCTCTACATTCCATAAAATTTCTTAAGTCTTTCAGGAGGAAATAACTTTTTAAAATACTGGGTTTTTTGTTCTAAAGACTAAAGACTGTTTGCATATTAAAAGTTAAATGGAAAAAAGAGGTTTAATTAAATCCATTTTTAGTGCTAATTCAAAATTGGCTCAGTCAGCAGTTAATTTTGAAAGTAGCCCCGAAGGGAAGAGATGCTGGGCAGTTCTGGTGTTTGATTCTGCAGCTAACCTGCTAGTGGTCCTTGTAGGTGACTTGACTTTTCTTTACATAAAATTAGAATGAACAGTTCTTCACACAGTACTAGTTTAATAGGAAGAGACCTATGGCTCGGCTGAAATGGAGTATTTAGGCAAATATCTCCCCCACCCCCTACTTTCCCCAATTCATTGTGCCTACTCATTTAGCACCTTTCATTCAAGGAGAGCAGTAGCAAATAGTCAGGCCTAGCCAACCTTTTTCACGGCACAAAAAGGAAGATGGCCCAGGCTTTATTGGAGGATTTAGCAAATGTCTACTAAGGAGAGGTCCAATTTGTTTCCCAAACGTTTCCAAACTGTAGTGTTATTTACAAGAAATGTAAAGAATTCTCACCTGTTACATAATTCTTCAGATCCAGCTCATTGCTGAGAGGGTTGTTGCTCTTGAACATGTAGAGATTGAAAGGAGCAGGTTCTTTACCAATGTTTTTCCACATGGTGTAATCGGGAGATGTCCAGCGTCCAGCCAGGACATCGTAGTCCCTTTGGGTGAAATGGACGAGTTTGGTTAAAGGATCGTACAGCCCTCCATGGAACCCAATGACCAGCTGGAAATCGGGGTTAGTGTCGTAATAAATCTCCCCGTATGCCGTGTACTGAAGCTGTTTGATCATGAGGCCATTGATGCTGAACACAGCTAGGGGAGTGCCAGTGTTATCAGAGGCGACATAATATTCTTCCCCACTGCTACTCTCCATTGCAAAGAGGTGGCCTTGCAGATCATAGTACAAAGAGGTAATTTCTGAATTGGAATGATTGTAGACATGAGTTACCCTTGTTGGATTGTGAAGATCAGCATAAAAGTACTGTAGATGATGCCCCAGATTAGTCTTAGAAGAAGCCCTTCGGCCAAGTCCATCGTAACGGTACTGAACGCTCCACCCATTAGCTTTGTTGTAAGCTCTTGTTAAGAGTCCTTTGGAGTTGTACTCAAACACATCAGAGCCTCGCTGACACAGGAATCCATCATCATCAATTTTGTACGGTATGTCCCCTAAGCGCGTAATCCTGTCTCTTAGGTCATAGCGCAGAGGCATCAATCGGACACTGTTTCCGGGATTCAAGAGGTGAAGGTTTCCATTCAGATCGTAACTGTAACGCCAGGTTGGCCTGTCGTTGACTGCTACGCTTTGCAGTTGCCCGTCCCCATCGTAATCGTAGGTGTACTTTGTTGTGTTGGCATACGGACCAAGTTTCAGTTCTCTCTTAGTTACCCTTCCCATGCTGTCGTATTGGACAGTCATCCAGTACATCAGGGATCTGAACATTTCATACTGAACTTCTTTAATGCGCCCATGGGTATCAAAGTGCTTACTCAGTGTCATGACTGCTGTAGTAATAATTTGATTTATATCATAATAAATAACTCCAAATTTGCCAAAATGCTCGACTTTGCCAGAAATCTCATCATAACGGTAGAGATCAACTGGAAGAGGTGTCTCACTTATTATGGGCTTGATGCTTGCGATTCGAAAGCTGTTATCATGATATGTATAATCAAACCTTGCATTGACCATACCTTCTTCAGAGAATCTGTAGATTTGTTTGTCAACGAGAGGACCAATTTTACGATAGCGGATTGTGCAAGAAAATCCTCCACTTTGCAGATTGACCATTTTTAGGACACCTGTAGTTTCATCGTATCCAAAAGTAACTGCAGTGCTGTCATAAACAATTTCAGATAATTTGGATAGCTTTCCATACTTGTAGAAGACTTGGCGGCCAGTACCTAAAAATGACGTTTTCAAAATCCTCCCATCATCGCTGTAATCAAAAATCACCGATGCATTGCTTTCCGGAGGATTATAAATATTTCTGATATAGCCAATAGAGGTGTGAGTTGACATGCTGTGCCGAGCAACACTAGGCATGGTAACAGCATGAAGTCGGTCTGATGAATCATACTCAAAGATGTACTGTCGTTGACTCTGAAGCAGTAGTACCATCGACTGTAGGGAAAAAAACCCCACCGTTACTATCTTTCAGCATGTGACCTCTGAGAAAGCATGAAAAGTTTACTTAAGAGGCTCTGACGTTAAATGAGCAAAAAGAGACACCGACGCATTAGGCAGGGGTGCAAAGCTGCTCAGAAATATTGTCATATTGCCGGATGAGAGCATCTGCTACTTGGAAATCAATATCCTCCCACTCCAGAGAAAATGTAGGTTAGGTATTGGCTACCCTCCCTTTAGTGGGACTTTTCTCTTTTTCCTTTTTTTTATCTTCTGAGGGATGCAGAGAAGTTGGATAAATGACTTGATTTATCATTCTGCTGGCAGTTGTAATTCACAACTGTTACTGTGAAACATGAGAAACTAAGCAGAGAACATCAGCCTGTTTGCTTAAAACAACATTCAAAGAAGGGAAAGGGAAAAATAATATGTGACTTTGATTCATTTTTCTATGACTGAAGTGTCTTAATTAGACTAAGTAAAAGTGCATTACCATATTTTCATTTAATGAATAATGATTAGAGATTAATTACCTGTTTCTACCTAAACCTTTTGTCAGGTTTAGTCACGCGTTTTTGGTCTTAATTAAGCATAATTCATTGTGTTAAATCTATAAACATAATTTGAGTTTATGCCATTCTACGGCAGCCTAACCACTTTCAGGAAAACATCAAAATACACAAACCATGAAAAAAGCGTCTTCCATTAAAAACAGTCCAATTCAGTTGACTAATTGAAAAATAAGGAATTTTGAGAGCAGGTACAAAGGGATTCTTAACAGCTGGAATACATAACATTTTAGATAACTTGTGTGTGGTTTTTATGTACAGAGCTTAAAATGAGGTGGAATAGTGCTTTGTCTCTCTGTCAGAAGGCGAAATACCATCACTTGCCTTTTCTAGATAGGTGTAGCTCCAAACTTTCCCATCCGCAAACATGCGTGAGATGATCCTGCCTTGCTTATCAATATCGGTTCTTTCACTCATGGCACCGCGCTGCAGCCCAGCCAGGCGCCCATTGAAGAAATACGACACGTTGACAGCAGCCAGGCCGCTGCTAGGCAGCCAGAGGAAAGGCCGTCCTAGCTGATCGTAAATTATCCTTAGTGTAAATTTCCGGTGATCATCATAGATTTTCTCTGTGCGTATGTTCCGGTCATAATCAATGGACAGTAAATTCCTTCCGTGCACCTATCGAATGAAAGAAGGCTGTATTCAGTGAGCAATGAGCACTACGCCTCTGTGGATTTTCAGTGTGAAAATAGCATGCACAAAGAACTCCATTGCCCCACGCTTTTGAAAGTTGAAGGACATCTTCCTCTGAACTGGCTTTTGCTTTGCACTGCTAGGTATATTCAAATACGCAACTTGGACTGTTTTCCTATTTCCTATTTCCATTCCTAGGTGGGTATTTCCCACCTCCCTGCAACACAGGAGCTGTCAGAGAAAAGCTTCCTTATTGTCAGAATGGACACTACACATCTAAGTCTTAAAGAGCGGACTGTTAACACCTAGCATATTATTACTTTCTATGGAAGTAATTTTTCTACTTCCACTATCAGTAGTTCTTAGCCTTTTTCCATATAACAGGTCCAAAAGCAACAGAAGAAATCTACAATTTTGTGTCTTTATTAAGATGTAGCTGCTTAGATTCTGTAGCTGCAACACTCTGCTCATGAATTAATTAATTTAATATTTTCTTCATTTACTTCTCAAATGTTCAACAGATCCCTCAGCAACCCAGTCACTTGGGATGGGATTTATTTCTTATGATTAAAAATCCTGATCGTACAGGCTGGGCAAGATAGACATCTAGTTTTGAGAAATAAAAGTGCTAAATAATTAGGTTAAATATTTTTCTTTTTTATTTCCCATTCTTTTCAGTTACAACTTTCAAATAAAAAATGCCGTGTGAGGGTCTTCAGTCCCAGATTCTCTTTTTATTTTATTTTTTACTAAAAGAGAAAAACAGAAAGAAAGGCATATAAGAATGCCAAATGCAGAGGCTTCTAGTGAGAGTGCTATAATGAGAGATAGGCAAATACTTTCACTGGAGGCTAAGCCACGGAATTCGGGCTAATGCTGTAATCTGATAAAGCTTCTTAAGTAATTTAATTGTAGATGCATCATTAATAAAGTAGAAGTCTTTAGATCAGATATAATTTGAGAGCAATGACTACTTAAAAAGTATTCATCAGTTTCTGGGAATTTGTTCTTCAGCTTATATTTTACAGTAGCTTTGATTAAGCAACGCTTTCTCTTATCCAAAATTAAACTGCACATCAAACAATATGCAAATTAACCCTGAGCCTTTCTCAAGTACATAAAAGTTATTCTGAGATATTTCCACTGGCAGGGGTAAACCCAATTCCCATCCCAACCGACTCTGCAGGAATACAGTTACACAGAAAGCATATTTAAAATTAATACAATTTTGTGTTTGTAAAGAAATAATTATTTCAAATTATCACTCATTAACCTAATTTTTTCCATTAATAAAATTTAGCCCTTTAACAGCTTATATTTCCTCAGTGGCAATCATTAGAAAAAGCTCTTTTCTGTAGGTTTTCCCGAAGGTTATCCCAGCAACAACTTCTCCCCTGACTCAAAGAAAAGATAGGGTATTATTTAAAAAAACACCTTGGCAAAATAAATGATATTCCAGTCTCTCACTACAGTGGAAACAAGGCCAGGGAAGTGAAACTTAACATCAGTACTTTCTCAGCTGGTTACTCTAGTTGCGTAAACGTAGGCTCAACACTGGTGACTGAGACATATCAAACCCTTTCCTTCACAGAGCTCTTGGGGAAGCAGGAGAGAGCTTTCCTTTCTCAAAACCATTTAGCTATGACATTAAAAGATTAATGTATGACTGAAAGATCCCAAGTTCTTAAGGACAGGCAGATTTTGCAAAAGGCCGGGGGGAAAGAAAAGTCTTCAAAAAAGATTAAGAACTAGATTTCAGGTTTTGTTTTTGTATTTTGGTTGGGGTTTTGTTTGCTTTTTTTNAGCTTCATTAAGCAGGTGGGACTTCTGAGGTTTGGGGTTTCTGGGGTTTCTTCCCCCCATTACGGTAACTGTGACCACAATCTGCACGTAACAAAGTCTGACTCCAGGTATCCTTTTTTCCTCAAAAACGTCATAAAGGTTATTAAGTTTTTTTGTCATACAAAAACGAAGTACTGGGTGATTTTAAATGATTACACAGAAGAGCTCTGGGCACACACAAACACCTCTTGGAGAATAAAGAAGCACCTGCTTGGATAATTCAGTAAGTTCATTTTCATTTGCAAAATAAGTAGAACCAGACCATGTAATTGTAGGTTCCAATAATTACATAGAAACCCAAACAGGATGACTAACTCCCACTCTTCTGGGAACATTAGTAATGCTATTGCAAGTATTATTATGAACACTACCTACAAGCTCTTTCTCTTTGTTCCCCATCTATGTGCACATCTGGTCTTCCCTTGGCTGCTGCTGACCAAGCGGCTGTAGGGACGAGCCCTTCATGCCTTGTGTAGATGTCTTGCAACAAAAATCATATATGTGATGCCGCACTGTGACAAAAACCCTTCAGAGGGAATCTTACCAAGAGTTTAACTGAAACTACTGCAAGAACACATGGTGCAGAAAATTATAGCAGGCAGTGAGTGGGATAATATGAAGGTGAAGGTCTTCCTTTCTCAGCTTAATAAAGTCTGCCTGGGCTTGTTTGCCCAGCCTGACACATCCAGCTTGGCATGCCTGGAGGAGGAGTGAGGGGCACCAGGGGCACAGGTGGCAGCGCTACCTGAAGGGGAACAGGCCTGGGCTGCACCCAAAGCAGTGTGATTGAGCAGCAGATGGAGGGAGACAATTCTGCCCCTCCACTCAGATCTTGTGAGACCTCACCTCCGTTCAGTTCTGGAGTCCTCAGTGCAGGAAGGACATGGATCTCCTGGAGTGAGTTCAGAGGAGACCATGAAGGTGATCAGAAGACCAAAACACCTCCCATACAAGGACAGGCTGAGAGAGTTGGTGTTGTTCAGCCTGGAGAAGAGAAGGCTTCAGAAAGACTTTAGAGCAGCCTTCAGTACTGAAAAGGGCTCTAGGAGAGCTGGGGAGGGGCTCTGGATCAGGGAGTGCAGGGATAGGATGAGGGGGAACAGTTTTAAGCTGAAAGAAGGGAGATTCAGATTAAATCTAAGGAAGAAAATGTTTTGCTGTGATGGTGGTGAGGCCCTGGCACAGGTTGCCCAGAGAAGCAGTGGCTGCCCCATCCCTGGAGGTGTTCAAGGCCAGGTTGGATGGGGCTTGGAACAACTGGATCTAGTGGGAGGTGTCCCTGCCCATGGCTGGATGATCTTTAGGGTTCCTTTTGACCCAAACCATTCTGTGAATCTATATCAACAATTCATTTCAGTAATTCTTGACTCTGAATTTGAGCTTCAGGAGACAGTTCCTCACACCGCCCCGGTGCTGCGTGCGTTCTGCAGTGGTGCCCTCCGAATGTAGCGTACGTGGCACAGTGTCCCAGCTGCCGCAGCTGCCCTGCCTGCCACCTGCTCCCTGCAGTGTGCCCACACGCTGCCTCGGCTTCCTTCACTGAGCAACTTATAAAGATGAATGAGTATAAATGAGATGCAAATAAATTCTATGCTTTCTTCCTCATTTTCAAATTTCATTTTCAGTCCACTCAACCTGTTATAATCTCATAGTGATTTTCATTTAAAAGAGCTAAATGGATATGTGATTATTGTTACAGGAACTAACACCAGACAATTAAATGTTGAGGTGTTGCTAGATAAAGCAGTGTTTTGATTTGCATAAACACGATGCAAGAAAACCCATCTCGGGCAAGGTTTCAGCTCTGAGATGTGTTTAACTTCAGCTAATTACCACAAGCACCTCTATTAAATTTTTGGTACTGAGAGTTAGGATTACACCAATTTCATTTCAGGGTCCTATTTATTTTTATTTTGAACACGTAGTCAAAATGCAGAGCTGATCCATTTTCTACTTATTTTCAACTTCTGCAGGTCAACACATCAAAAATCAATTACACAGCCATGAAATTTAGTCATTAAGGATCAGCCGCTAAACTCATTCCTCTTTTTGTCTAACCTTCCCCCTCTTGCCAGTAAATGCATCTGGAGGATTTGGGAGAATAAGGAAAGACTGGTTAATTCAACACTGAATTAGATGTTAAGCAATAGGAAACCACCAAAATTTAACATCCTAATCTTATTTTTTTTGTGAATTACTACACGGTTGTTTACATGTATTACATTTAACATACCACCTTGAACACACAGAACTGCATCACATGTCCAATGATGTTGAAAGAGTTATTAAAAGAACCAGGACTCGATCAGCGCTATGTTTGTTTTCTGCCCAGTATCTCAAAGCCCTTCCAAAGCTGTAAATACTGAAGTAGCCAGCGAAAGTTTAGATACTTAAGGGGTGAAAACCAGGCCAGTTAAGCACAGAATGGGATTAGTCCGGCTGCAGCAGATCTTTAATTTGGCAGGGGATGGATTACATGACCTGAGTGTCTTTCTTATCCTATGCTTATGACTTCGTAATTATGGCAATTATTTTCCAATCGTGCCATTTGGGAAAGGGGATAAAACCTATCTGCCTGTCTCAATGAATCTGTAGGGGGATTTTACAGAAGCAGAAAGTAACTGCTCAAGCTGTAATTGCATTTGCTCCCCAGAACTAACAGTGGTACGTGTGCTACAGCAAGTTTACAAATGGTGAGTGGTTTCCCCACCACCACCTTCAGAAGCAGGGTGACTTGTAGAAATATTTTTACCAATCTCTTTTGGAAAACTTTTAGTAATGAAGCTTCTGTAGCTGATGGCAGCAGAGGATCCCATATAGTTAACCGGTCTCTCAAATACAGCACAGACTGCCACACCAAAGACAATCCCAAAGACATTTTTAAGAAGCAGAAATAGAAAAGACACGTCCTGCGAAACAGAAACCATCTGCCCACAGAAGATCATTATCGTAATGACAGATTCTACTTACCCTGAGCTTTCTTCCAAACACAGTCACTTTGCCTTTAATCTGTTCCTTTCTCAGCCGCCATTCAATTGAGTTTAAACCATTTTCCATTGGTAGAGAAATATTACATCGTCCTATGGTGGGAGTCACAGTCCCAGCAAGGACATGAGGTTCGCTGTGAAAGCTAATGCTCATGCCATTGGCATACATCACTCTCAAAGTACCATTATTACAGAGCTGGTAGCTGTTCCTCACTTGATCTACAGCAATAATGAAAAGAAAATAATTTAGCTACTCCAGTCATAGAGAAAACATATAGCTTAATTTGATTGGTTTTTTATTGCACTCCTGTTGATGTTAAATGAAGTCAGCCTGCAATTACCATTTACGTGGAACTGTGGTGGAAATTACAGATATTACTGATTCATGTAAAGAACAGTAGTGTAACAGTGAGCCTGCACAGAAATACTATGTTTATTTCATTTTTTCCCTTTAGTCTTAATTGTGAATCAGAATGCACAGTGATATGTTTTCACCACATAATGTATTACTAATATGAACAAATACTGAACTGCTGGATCAACAACAAAGCACTGAACTCCAGGACAAAATACAAAAAAACCCAAACAAACAAAAAACCAAAAAAATCCTTCTGTAAGAGTGGGAAAAAGCAAATGCCTCTTCTTTTTCTTGCCCTCTGCTTAAAAACTGTCTCTAAGTAAGAAGCTTTGTAGATAACTACAGTTTGGCTTTGAATCCTCAGGGTACAAGGCTCCAGCAGAACAAGCTGTCAGCCACAGCTCTTCAATTCCCTGCCTTCCTGCCACCGCCCTAGGAGTGCATGAGCCTGATACTCACACCCAGCCTCCTGGCTGTCAGAGAAGAGTTAGTTTTAAAATTAATATTGTATTTTCATGGCTGTACAGTGCTTCAGCTGCTTGACACAGCCAAGTCCATTCTCAGGCAGGATGGAGCACTGCAGTGTGCGACTGTCACCCAAGCAGCAATACTTGTCTGACTGAAGAACAGCATCTACATAATTAATCATCTGGTACAAGAGAAGTAAAGTCTTTGTAACCAGACGTGTCATGTTGACATTTATGTCAGGAGGAGGCTATTGCTCGATGATGATGTTCTTATTCCAATGACATTAAATCTTAATTTAAAAAACCCCATCATTCACTGAATTACTTTCAAGCTACCTTAGGTAACTGACCGGTTTTGCTCCATCAGATTGGTGTTGGGTGCTGCTCGAAAGCTCTAAGCAACCATTTAACCACTTGGTTGCTGATGTCTCCTGCCCTACTTGGGCTGTAATGCTCTTTTGGAAGGGCTAACTCTGGCTCAAGATCATCCACTGCACTTACTGTTTAACTTTTTATTTAATCAGAGTGCATAAATCTGGAAGGTTTCATTTCTAACAGTAGGAGGCTACCCGAGCATCTCTCCCCAAAAGAATTTCTACCCAGGCAGCCAACATTCAGCAGTCAGACTTCATCTCTTTGGCACTGAAGTCAGAATCAATTTTGCAGTGTACTTGAGTGGATAAAGTGAATCTGACTCAAGGGGTAATGGCAGGACTAACATACACCAGCAGGAAATGACCATACATATTTTACAGAAGCACAACTGTGAAATGTCCCTTACCTGTCCTGAAGACATGTCAGTTTAGGAACGAGCTTTATGGGAGTTTTCTTGCACATTTTATACTTTTTTCCCCTGCTCATGAGCATACTAATGACACAAATCTTTGGCATACTGTGTTCTCAAGTTGTGTGTGCGGTTAGGAGATATGCTGAGAAGTGTGCTCTGGTACCTTGAACAACTGTATAGGAAGCCTCCACAGAGGAGAGATTTGTGATGACCGTGACATCGTCATCCCGATTAGAATTCTCAATGTCGATGGTAATGGACTTTTCCATTTCTCGATGAAGGCTAGTTACCACTCCAGTGGGACGTGTTACATTGGTCAGACGCCCTTCATGATCATAGCTAATAGAAAAGTTAGTAAGAGCAAAGAAACATGAGGATATATGTTCATTTCAATACCCAATTTATTAATAATGCACCACATTTGTGCAAAAACCCCAGACTGAAACAGATTTTCAAGAACATCTCAGACATATCTACTTCTCTGTTCTTGAAAACATCTGTACTGATGAAATAATAATTTTTAGAGATACTGATCTTAACTCTATGAGTGTATATCCAGGCTAGCATATTTTAAATTATTAAACTAAGTAATTAAATTACTGTGGAAATACAGAGTGATATTTGACTCAAACAATTACAATCCATAAATTCATCTGTGTTTTAATAGTTGCATTTTGCTCTATGGAGTGGACTTACGATGCATACAACATACAATTGCATACACTGCACATTTGCAATTGAATACTTAGCGGAAAGTGGTAAGTCTGGTCTTAAGTGACATAACAAGAATAAACTTGCCATAACAGACAAAAAACCCCCCATCAGCTCGAGAACACAGTAATTTTTTTTAGATATTATCTGTGGTATTGGAGTGCATTTTGAGTCAATCTTTTGGCTCACAGAGATGAATGATGAAAAGTGTAAGAATAGGATAGTTGGAGTTGCACAAAGGGCAGCACTCAGCACTTGGAATATACCTTAGAAGATGAATTAAGAGCTCCAGGGGCATACAGATTAAAAAAAATAAAAAGGCCTTCCAATGAGTTTATTGAGTTTAATTTATTTAAAGAGATAAAGCCGGAGGAGAGGGGAAAGAAGAAATGCTGCCTGAAACCAAATGATCCTGTTTCTCCCTTTCCTCTAGCATTCCGTATCTGTGTGCATATGTATGCTAAAGAAGCAATCCCTTGGATCTTAAGGGCAAGAAATGGGGACCTGAAACAAAATCAGTATTTTCAGTCTGACACTCTGCTGCAATTCTCTACTTGTGCAAGAGTCTCTCACCCAGCCGCTACCAAGTGCCCATGCTTCTAAACAGCAGAAAGAAAAAATGTCCTGTGTAGATAAAGGGAAAAGTTTAGGTAGAGATTGAAACCAACTGGTCATCCTTCGAACGTAGAAATCCAGAGAGCGGGAAGCCTGGAAGAGAACTGGTAAATCCATTGCACTGCCTGAGAGTAACAGAAGAGAAGAGGAGCACATTTAGTATCACACAGCTCGCTGACTTCTTTGTACATCTGTGGTTAGCTGTAAAGATGAAAAAGAATCAGAGCTTTCAACAGGACATTTTACAATGAAATCATTCAGAAATCTCAAAGCAGGCCACCTGAACTGTACAGCAGATGTCCGTAATTAATACACAAATTAGCTCCTTGGGTAATTTAAATATGCCTTTCAAATCCATTGCAAATGGTTGCACCCATTCTACTGAATAATAGGGAGGAAGGAAAAAAAAAAATCACCTGTGGAGCAATAAGCCTTACCAGAACCAGTGAAGTATTAGCCAAAGAAGTAAATCAATAAAACAAAGCATCATGTGACCTAAAAAGGATTAATAATAGCGTTCATTTAAGTGGTTCAGGATGAAATAAAGATTAGGTAGTATTATTTTTCTTAATAAAAATCTCAAGTTTAACCATATCAAGAAGATACTGGGTAAAAGATGATATGTTGAGATAAACTATGAAAAGGGCTTGGGTTAAGGCTCTATAAAGGTCTTCATTAAAAATGTTGAAAAGTACTCATAAAGTATAGATAAGAGAAGAACTTGATCCATCTAGCAAGAAAAAACAAAAAGTACAAAAAACCAGACAGTTTCAAAAATCCAGAATGTTAATAACGAATTACATCATAAGAGTTTGTATGTGGATAACTTTGGTACATTTAGTGATTAGCAGAGTGAGGGAGAGAATACTTAGGGGTCAGTGTTACAGAAGACAATGTTATTCAGGACAACTGTGAAAAGTCTATAAGCGGCTACAGCGTGACTTTGCAGAGCTTAGCGAACATCCAGAAAAATGGCTGGAAAAATTCACCATCAGCAAATATATTTTAGGCAATGCAAACGAGACACTAATTTAAACTCTTCATTCACATTGCTGGGTTTTTAATTAACCCGGGAAAAATTCCTGGGGACTGCTGTGGGCGGGCTACTCACTGAAAATCTCCGCTCAGTGTGCAAGGGCAGTCTAAAGAGTAAATATAGATGAAGATGTACAGAGACTGAAACAGAAAAATGAAAATATTCTAATGCCATTTCTGTACGTCAGCGTTTTGCTCTCTGCCATGGGGCATGTTTCCCAGTGCTGGTCACAGTATTTGAAATCAGCAGCGGCAGAGATAAAAAGGGTTTATGAGCAAGTAATGGACATGCTTAAAGTGATACACACAAAACTACTCTCTATGAAGATCTGCAGACCATTTAGTTTACAAGCTAGATGTATAAAAGCCTCACCACTCAAATGATATATTATACACACTGCAATAGCAATGTATAAAGAAAGCATTTCTATTTTATCCATTAAATCAATAAAATCCTATTTTAAGAAAACCCCTTAGACTTATAAAGATTGAAATTAATAAAGACATAAACCTTTTACGTATTACATAATTTCAAAGTCATATATTATTTTTTAAAATTATGTAGTAGAATACAACACCCGGGCATTTATCTGCACAATCTGAATAAAGTTGCACAGGAATTAAATGGTTTTATACCTTTCTTCTCCATGGCATGGACCACGGTCTGACATGTTAAAAAAAAGAAAAATTTGCAATGGAAAATAGATTACAATCCTGGGACTTCTTGGTATCTCCTTTAGAAGGAGCCACTACATATCACAATCTATTATCCAACATCAGGCTAGATGAATTGCATCTGATAAGGCACTTTTTGTATCTTCAAATGAAGTGGATTCATGTCACTGAAACTACTGAGTTTTTGTTATTGACTTCATTTGGAGTAAGGTTTTGTCCCAGGTTTTTCTACTTAGAAAATTACAATCCCAGCATCCTAGAAGACCCAGGTTCTCATGGCATTCACTACCTTGCTACTGTTGCTATCTGTGACCGGGTCTACCTGAGCAGGTAAAGGTTTCCAAGATGATAGCTTCCAGGACAGCTCAGGGCAACACCAGCCACTGCATCCTGGGCAGACATGAACACCAGTGGCCAACTCTGCCTGCGGCTGAGAGCTGCTGCCTGCCAGTCCAGCATCTCTGAGCTGGCCACTCACATGTGCTGGGCTGCCAACACAGCTACACATGGGACGTGATGGACACTGAACAGCTCAACTGTAAGACACAGCTGAGCATTTGTCACCTTCTCAGGTAGTTCCACATATGTGACCTGTTCATCCCTTCAGCAGGCTTGTGAGAACGCACTGTAGGCTGTTCTCCCATGTCTGACGTTATGACATCTCTATATCTTATCAGTTTTCATTTCTGGGCTTTGAGGTTTGAAATGTGTGCCTCTCGACAGCTTGTAGGTGGGAGTAGTCAGGACAGTGCCATATACATTATTGCAGAAAGGAGTAACAGCAGCTTTTGACTTAACATAGAAAAAAGGGCAAGCTGCAGATCCACGTACATTTACATATGTCCCTATTTTCTCTCCCTTATAAAAACCAATTTGATTCGAGAAGAAAACTGAAGCACTCCCTTAGGATGCTGCCAAGACCAAGTGGAATACCACTGAGGACCACTTCAAAGATCCGTGCTTCATGCCCAAAACCAAGCTTACATTACCCCAAGTGAGCGTGCTGGTAGCTGTTCCATTATTCAAGATCCTTGCCTGTTCCTACCGCAAATGAACCGTGTACGTATACACAGGCACTATATATATATAATACATGTATGGAGTGCATGTCTAGTTGATATAAATGCACTGAAATAATTTTTTTCATAGGAAAATTAGTTCATATGTTATTTCACTATTTAAGAGACATTTGTTCTTTCCTAGTTCTGCTGCCATATTAACTGTTTTGGATATTGATTATCTCTGCATGAATCCACAAATGCAATGGCATGGAAAACTATTTTGTTGTCCTCATAAAATCTCATTGCCTAAATATTTCTTTCATCTTCAATTGATATTAACTCATAGCTACCATAATAAATTGCATAATGATGAATACAGACTTTTCCCCTAAAGGACATGCCTCTGGTTTTCTGGTATTTTGTAATAAGTATCTCCAGTGCATGTAGCTCACTTCTAGTCCTCTCTTAGGGTTTTCAACATACATACAGAGATACATATCTTCTTTTAATGTCTTAGTGAATAGAATTTCATGGCTTTTTTTTTCCTAACCCAGGTAAAAGTTGCTATGTACAGTTTATTTTATACATGTATTATGTATGTCTATATTATTTATATTGTCCTCTCATCTATGGGCTCCACGCTTATGAGAATTTATGTACAAATCTGGGAGAAAGTAAGTTATTTCTGCTGCCTCATCGAAGTTACCAATCATCTAAGACAGCACTTCAGGCCATACTATTTAGACCAAAATATGGTACTTAACTTCCCCTGACCCGAGGCAAACATTGCGCATCTTTTCCTATTTGATACTGGGAAAAAATCTAGTCAACATGACAGCACTATATACACGTTAAATTATATTTTCAGATGCATCTGAGTAAGTCATCAGAATACCTGCCTTCTATATTTACTTAGGAATCATAGTATAATTTTTCTAATAAATCATGCTCCCTTAGTATTTCATACAATATTCAGCCACTGGCTATGCCAGTTTTGTAACTTGTAACTTTCTGATGACCTTTTTAATGTTTCATTGATTTTCATGGAGAGTTTTAAATTACTTTGCTATTTAATTTTCAACAATTACTTACTCTTATTTTGAGAGAGAAATAGTTTGTGTGACCTCTGATCTGAATCTTGAGGTAGCATTTGAGGAAAGAACAACAACAACAAAACCCCCTGCTCAGAAGGGCATCCACATCTCATAGGCGATACTGGGAGGTTTTACCACCATCTAGTACAGTGAGCTTTTACTTGATATCGGACTCAGCGGGTAACACCTTGCATTCATGTAGCTGGATTATTTTTTTGGAAATAATGAATGGTAAAGAAAGACTGCAAATTAAGGAGAAAAATCACACTGGTTCAATTTCTAGGGCCACCTCAGAAGGGGACCACGAGAGGGCACTGCTTTCCTTCTTACAGCAACGAAACAGCGTGGACAAAAGATTGAGGTGGGATCCTGATTTAGATAGATTTTGAGCAGGTTTTACACTGTTCTTTTTATTCCTGCATTACTTCTGGTTTGTCTAAAAAGACAGAAAGCGGTGGCCAAGATGAACGCATTAATAAACTAAAATATGTGCGTGTTGTTGCTAGTCTGTAACCTTAAAAGCCTACAATTTAAAATTAAATAGAAAGCCCTATTCATACTTTTCTGCCCACTAATTTGTGAAAAGGTATTTAGTAATCATTAATTAACTCTTTCAAGCAACATATAGGACATCGCGCTTGCCACAGTTGAAAATTGTATGTTTTCAATATACTGTTTGGCTTCTGTTTTTAAAATTGTTTTTCTCAATAAATGGCAATAAGAAGAGGGTAACCATTAATAAAAATCTGCCTGCTTTTTTTCTAGATTTTGAATATGCTTTTGAAGTTAATCTCTGATGAATTTCACAGTCTTTTTAATCTATATGCTCATGAACACCAGTGTGCTTTTGGGTTATCTACAAATTGTGGAAGTTACACCAGGGGTCTGACAGATAGCTGGGGAACTAATTTCCTCACTTGACTCAAGAACGAACAATCAGTGAAGTTAATCAACATTTTAACCATGAGTAATATATGAGTCTGAACAGAAAGATATACATAATTTGAGTTCTAAAAGAAACTGCAGCATTAGGATTCCTAGAGAGAGGCAGCTCAGTAGGAGCCACAGATTACTGGGGGCTGGTCTGGATGTACGTCATCTGCAGCCTCGCTGACGACTACAAGCAGGGGCCCAATCTGCTACATCAAACATGGGTTTCTGAAAGTGGGACACAGTCCTTCGTGCTGGAGGTGGGTGAGCTTCCCCACTGGCCTCAAACTGCAGGCAGGAATTTAGGGGGCTTGGTACCCACCCAAAGGACCCAGCAACAGTGATGAAATGTGCCAGCGTTTTCGGCATCAAGGAAGCCACTTAACCATTTCTAGTATCGTACTACAAGGAGATTGACGGCCTTATTTGGTTTCAGTGAAAAGCCTACAACAAATTTCAGTAGGATCAGTTTAGGGCCTATTCACTACCATTTGAAAAATAAATGTACGCTTAATATATCCAAAAACATTCTTACTCATAAAATGTTGTCCATCCTGTTTCATCACTCTTCGTTGCTAAGAGACCACTGTTTCCGTTATATGTCATTAATCCGAGCTCCAGGGTCTGTGTTGAGACTAGCTTGAGTCCACCATTAGTGCCAACAGCCAGCGTGACAATCTGATTATCCGGCATCAGTAAATGGCGGGGCATCCCACTGGCATCCCGACGGACCTTCAAGGAGTTGCCATTGTTGTCCATCACCTCCGTGACATCGTTATCGCTGCTATAGGTGAAATTGTACAAGTACTCCCCGGTAACAAGGCTGAGAGTGTACTGGTGAATCCCGTCAGCATTGAAGACATACAGCTCCTGTTCTCCTGGAGATGCAGCTTCATATTGGTTAAAAGAATTAAGAATGGGCCTGTTTTTACTGACAGCCCTAATGCGGATATTTCCGAGATCAGCTATGTAGATGGTACCATCTGGGGCCACAGCTAAGGAAGATGGTGAATTTAAGATGGCATCAGTGGCATACCCATCATCCCCAGCATAGCAATTACAGTTGACATCATTTTTGCAATCACAGTCTGAAGCTGCCCCTGCAAGAAGGCATATTTCTCCATTGGTAGTTACCTGGCGTAGCCGATTAATTTTTTTTTCATCTGTCTCACTGATGTAAAGAACTCCTGTGTGTGAGATGGCAATGGCACTGGCTGATTCAAGTGCGGAATGAATAGCCAGTTTGCTAAGAGAGTAGTCTATACCAGGAACCTGGCAGTGCATGGGGCGTCCAGCAATAATGCTAACTTGATGATTTTCTGTGATCCGTAAAATAACATTGTTCTCTAGGACATAAAGTGAGTTGTCCATGGGATTGACAGCGAGATCAGTAGGCCACTCCAGCCGTACCTATGAGTTGCACAAATTATTACTGTAAAACTCGTAACTGAAAAGTACACTTCTAGTGTTTAAAATTCCATGTGTAACAACAGCAAATTAGTGAGGGGTTTATCAGCGTAAATCATGAAACCAAGTCATGAATGGCAACTATTTCAAACAACCATTTTGGTATTTTGGAAATATTAAAGCTACGTGCAGTGGTAACTTTGGCTAATTGTGTTTCTCTGCAAAGAACAAATGCTACATTGTGAAGCTCTACAATAATTAACAGAAAAACAGGCAATTAAGACAATAACTCCCATTATCTCAACCTTATTTTTCTTTAGTTGCATAAATAACCTGTGTTAGCCACAGTAAAAGGATGGTTCACTCATTTCAATAATGAATCAAATATGCTATCATCCTGTGCTGCATAATGTATTTCTTAAGCGGCCAGGCAGTCATCCAAAACAGATGCCCATCTCTTCCAAGGCAGAGAAGAAAATAAATTCAGTGAGAATCTACCTGAGTGACATCCATGCTGGAATCACAGCTGAGAGGTCGAACAGCAGTTAGGTCATTAGAGCCCAGCAAAGTTGATATAATTCCATTCTGATCCACTTTTCTAATCATAGTAGCATCAACAAAATACATGAGTCCATACTTATCCACTGCAATTCCTGCAAATATAAAATCCAGGCATCAGTGAAGCAGTGCGGCTCCTAGCTTCAAGGCAGGCTTTATCTTATTATCAAGTTTACAAGATGGTGACATTTGTTCACTTCCCCTGTTCTTTCCTCCCTTCCAACCCTGGCACAGGTCCTGGAGTCCTCCAAGTACCTGTAGTTCTGCTGAATAAATAGCATCAAGCAGGTTTATCCCATGGGGCTTTAAAGAAAAGAAAACCACAGAAATCCTCAAAACATGCCAAAGAGCCAGCAGAATGCATCAGCCTATTTCTAAATCCAAACTCTGTATGGTATATTACATAAACCCAATTAGAAAAAGAAAATCCTAAGTTTTAATCTCAGAAATTTGAGGCATTGCTTTCTTCATCTGAAGGATTCTAAGGAGGATGAAGAATTTTGTGGAAATCTTTTAAAACGACTTTTAGCATTTTGAAAAATTAAGAGAACACTATACTCTTTTGGGATGTTTTTAAATTATTTGACCTGTTGCAGTAAGGAATATGGCAAGAACATCTGGTGTTTCCAGATGAAGACACAGGGGTTTCCAGCCTAAAAAAAAAAAGGAAAGGTTCAATGTCTGTCACACTGGGAGTCCTTAGAGAGGAAAGGCACAGAATGAAAGGGTGCTCCCTTCAGAAGGACGCCGTTGCCTGTTGTGAAGGAGGGCAGGCTTTTTCTCACTTGCCTTTCCTGCTTTGATTTGGTGCACCGCCTTGTCCGTTTCTTGGGCTGAAAATAAAATATTGATCTAAAAATTTTGTCTTCAAACGGTTGCAGTGCTCATTCTATTGGGTAGTGAGAGAAGATACAGCTTTATCTTAACTTCTATGCAGAGGCTTAACTTAAAACATGCAAGCAGCTCTGTCCTGTTAATACACTCTGTATGTAGTAATTAAAGCTAGTGCCTATACAAAGAAACAGGACCTTTATATTTTTTTTTGCTTTTAGAATCATCTAGATTTTTTCAAGCATTGAAATAAAACACAAAGATGTTTGAAACATCTGGCAATACACATGATTAATTCGTTCTTACAATTAAGATGAAACAGCGGAAAAACAATCTTAAAAAGAAACACATCCGTGAATCTCCACATCACCTTGAAAACTTCTTGTTAAAAATTAGAAACTAGAAAGGGAAAAAATCCTTTTGTTTTTTGTCTCTGTCTGAAGAAAAAGGGGCTACACAGAAAAAAAAACTCAGGAAAAAAAAGCCACAGCAGGCAGTTTTTCTCCCAGAAGACTGTATCTCAAAAGCAGTAATTTGTTTCCCAGTTTACACGCTTGTTTCTTGGAGTAAGCGGTACCCTGCTAATTTGTGTTCTGTTCTCCTTTTGCAGCGCTCAGTGTTGGGGTAATAAAGTTTGCTTTAACTAAACAAAGCACGAACACTTGCCAATCCACTGTAATTAAAGCCCAGGATAAAAATTACTGAGTAAGGAGTGATTTAATTGCCAGATAATTATTTCCACATCCAGCCTAGCCTCACGCAGTCATTTTCTTCAGCTTCTTTTCCTACTTTACCTCGAGGGCTCATTAGGGTTGCGTCCACTGCCTTCCCTCCATCCCCACATCTGGCTTCATCAAAGGGCAGGCATTGCTCTCCAGTCCCTGCTACCACTTCAGAGTTACCAGCTAGGTCTTTCGTGCCAGTGAGTGACTTGACTTTGTATATCCGCCGACTATTGGTGTCCGATACATACAGGGAGCCTGAAACAGGGTCCACGGCCAGATAGTATTTATGAGCGGGATTGTTGCTTTAGAGAAAAAAGAAAGCATAAAACAGAAACAGCTGAGCAGTCCAGAAACTTCACAGGCTTTCAGACCTTAAGATACTCATCAGGCACAGAGAGATCAGGAAAGAAAGTCTGACACCTTCATACAGAGGTGGAGTCGGAAGGATACCTTCTGAGGACCTAACTTGATTAGGGCCTGGTCAGTGTTTCAGAAGGATCGTCGTATTAAATCTCATTCATCCTGCTACACTAAACCTCGCACAGCAAGAGCCCAATAAGCCAAAGCTGCACAGCAGACTTTCCTCTTGATCTCTTTAGCCCTTTATATCAACTCCAGGTCAATTCTCTTTGGCTTATCTCTACCCGTTGCCCTCCCTCCCTGTCACCTTGTTTAACTTCCTTTGAAAGCAGAAGTCATGGGAATAAGATCAAAGATTCAGCTTCTGAGTTACTTATATTATGCCACAAGATTTGTGAGGTCTTGTAGAAGTAGGAGGCAGAGGCATAATACATTTACACCCAGAGCAAATTTGTTCTCATTCATTCTTATTAGGAATCTCATTTACAGCAAAAGAGATGGGTTATAACTAAAAACAAAGACCCCCAGTGTCTGACTTCAACTCCAAACTTTCTGTTACTGACAAACTGGTCCTCAGTTTGTGATTAGAAAGGGTGCTCATAGGGAAAGCTACGTCTCTTTTGAAATATATGCTCTTTGACAGCTTGTCACATTTTGGAACTACTTTAGGAAATCATCTGCAAATTGAGAAATGTCAGTCTTAGCGATATATATACATTCGCACACACAAAGCTGCAGTGCAGGAATATTTTCAAAATCTTGCCTGGCTAGTTTAACTCAATGGAGTTTAAGCATGACGTGAATTTTCCAGCCTTTGAAGCCTATGGGTGAGTGTAAATAAGGTCAATGGTAGTTTCAAAGCATAGAAGACAAATGAAGACAGGAAGAAAAAGAATGAAGGTTACTTACCAGTAACCAGAGATATTTGCCTCCAAATATCCACACTCCTAGTTTCATGTTGTAAAAGTTCTCATCTCCAAGAGTGAGGATACACAGAGATAAGTTATGATGGGCATACGTCACCTCTTGATCAGACTCACTGAAACTATAGTAAGGCCACTTTCGGCAGATGGACTATCAGCAGCACAAAGACAACTGCATTCATGGGGTCAAGACCAGATTTGGATGAATGATGTGGCCCCAAAATCACTTTCTACAAGTATCTTCCTCTATGCCAGTCTTTGACGTGTCATCATTTAGATCAATAACAGTTTGTTCTAAAACTGTTGAAAGCAGGAAGGGGATTGGTTTGATCAAAATTCAGTAGGCAGAGGTAATGCCATCTGCTGAAGTCTAGGAGTGTAGAAATTAGAGATGAAAATAAATACAGTAAACAAAAAATACTTGGCACGTTTAGTTCATGCATGGATCTCAAAGTACTTTAAAAAGATGGGTATTATACCCGTTTTACAGAGGAGGAAACTGAGGCACAGAGAGGTTAAGTGGTATAGACAAAGTTATGCAGGGAGACTAGTGACATGCTTAAGATTAGAGTGCAAACTCTTTTCTTCCCCAAGTTCCTCTCCTTATGTTCCGCAGCAGACTGCACCTCTTCTCTAGACCTATATCCCATTCCTTCTCATCCCTCCAAAATAAAGCTCCATCTTCTTTGCCACATATAAAATTCTTTCTTTCTGTTTACTAGATTTCTCCAGTCTCTCGAGTATCTAAGCCATACAAACACCTGCACTCTCATCACTGTTTTGACATTTTCTTCTCTTCTTCCACTATGCTTTTCCCTTAACACTGAAGAACAAACTTGGCTGTGACACTAGTGTCCTGCCCTACTTCACAAATACACCCTAAACTTAGCTCAAGGCTTGGCATCAGCAGGAGACAAGCCAATAACTGAGTGCTGCAGCCTGGCTGCTGCTGTGTCCCTCTGGGCTCTGGCCAGGGTGACTTTTACCCTTCTAAAACATGTGGCCACCCCACCTCAGCTGAACGGGAAAACTCAAGGTGGGTACAAACTGGAGCTGGACACAGACAGCAGCTGGAGGCAGGGGCTCTGCTTGGTCTCAGCGGTATGAAGTGCTCACAACAGTGCCTGGGGGAGCTGCTCTGCTGTCTGACACGGAGCAGCAGCCACTCACTGGATCTGGAAAGGTCTCCTTTTCTGATTAGATCTCACCAGTCAGTGCCTGCTTTCCTGAGTGAGTGTACCCTTGCTTCCCTTTGGCTCTCAGCTAGCCTCAAGGTACATCCCACTGTTACCAGGATGGAATAAGGAATGAACCAGGGTAAAGAGCGATTGCAGAACGTGGGTTTATTTCCCTTTCCTCTCCTGCATGTCCATGGAGCTCACCCCACCTTTCCTCTCTGGAATCATCCAGTTTTGCCAGGGAGTCAGTCATGAGCATTTGTTCCAGATTAGGGAGCAGCTCACTGAGAGCTGCAGATCTGTTGCATATCCCTATACTCTTTCCTAAGCTTGATAGGGAACAGACAGGGGAAGAGACCCTGCATGGAAAATATTTCAGGGACTTCTGTAGAGGACAACTGGTGAAAAGCAACACGCGTTCCTTGTGTCCCCAGAGAAACGGCTAAATTATTACTTCCACCAGGGACACATTTTATACATGAGTAGCAAATATTTCTCATGTGGCATCTGAGCAATTAAAGACCCCTGCCCTTTTTTTCTCCATGCCATTGTAATACTTTATTTGAACTATACGAAGCCTTGTACCTTGTTATAAAAGATTTTCTATAACATTCAGTATTGCTCAGAGGCTTCTGTCAATAACGTCCCCTTCTCTAGCCCTCCCTGATGGATGCAGCAGATAGCACTGAGTGCAGCCTTATTCTGGGATGGGATGGAGCCTGTGCCTGACAACAAGTACAGGCAGGATCAGTTTATCCTCCCTGTTCTTCCGATACATGCATCAAATTCACAACAGCGCAACAATAGCCTTCCTTTACATTTCACCAAAAAAGAGAAGCTGCCCAGCGCAAATCTCTAAGCACCTGAAAAATTAACTAAGCTTATAGTTGCAAATGAGGAGCCTCCAGCATCACCAATTAGCAAATTATGAATGAACCCATCCAGATAAGAAAATTTAGTGAAGTTACACTTGCTATACCAAAATATATTGCAAAGCAGAAACGGTAGTCCAGAAATCTTTTGCATCATTTGACAGGGAAAGTATGGTTTTGAAAGGGTGAGGCACAGGACACTATGGAATAGTTCACAACAGCTCTGCTTGATCTTGCCCTTGATATTCTCCAGGGTGACCATACCCCTGTCCCAGATGTGGCACGGAAGAAGTGTTTCCTATGCTGCTGCCATCTAGAAGGCCCAGAACTCAGGTGAGACAATGAAGGATCTTTCCTTCCAATGCCCAGAAAAGTGATGCCTCCCTCATGAATCTCATAGCGACTGCATCTAGTGGTTGGGTACCACCAGCCCCACATTGACTGACTGTTAAATGTATTTGATGAAAAAAAAAAGAAACTAAATTATGACAAAAGGACAGAGGGTTCAGAAAATCATTAATGACTGGAAAATGAGTTTTTGACCTATTTGCAGTCATTAGTGCTTTTGTGAACCTTCCTGGCATTTGTAAAACTGCTGTTGTAGTTTACCTCAACTGTTTAGACCAATTATAGATGGCAGGGAGAAGTGTTTATATAGAAGTTACCTTGGGGTTCATTATACTCGTATTCTACTAGAAATTTTTAATTACTGTCAGAACTTATTTGGTTGCTTTTTGACTGCATTTCATAATTGCTAATGCTTATCATATTCATAACACACAATTAGCACATAAAAATGTTTCTATATATGGTACATGAAGAACATAACATTACACAAGAAGCACAACACAAAAAGCAAACACAATGAAGCAAACAAACCATATCAAATTATATGGGAAAGAGCTCATGTCTTACCTATGTTTAAACTCTTTATTTCTTTATAGAAAGGGAACAGAAGAAAAAAGAACAAACAGTTAGCTGGAGAATAGATGGTAAAGCAAACATAGTATTTGTTTTATTTTACAAAAGGACACAGGAGAAGATATCTCTTTTCAGCACTAGCCTCAGCTTGATTTACGGATGAAGAGCGACTGGGAGTGACAGAGTTGCAAACTAGTTCCCTAGTAGGACACCCCTGCCCCAAACCCCCACCCACCATATGTTTTGCAGGTAACCTTCTGGACCATCGAAAGAGGCTTCACATGGAAATAGGTGTAGCTTGTGGGCCAGGAGTGAGAAAAACTGGCAGTTTTCTGAATACAGAAATGGGAACGGGGAAGCACTGGGCATAGGATATTGTCCGCCAGCTGGAGGCAAGCTCTTTAACCAAAGTAGTTTTCCAACAGGCTAGTTCTAAACAAATTGCTACTACAGAGTTTATTTTCCTCTCCCCCTAGTTTCTAAAATAATTGCTTAAAGCAAATTTGGATGCCTCTTGGTATCTATTTAAGCCCATCAAAGCAAATCTTAGGGTAAAAAAAACCTCCTAAGTGAGCAGTACAACAGAGTATGATGGCAGAGATAGAGCAGTAACTGATGTCTAATTTAGAGTCAAAGTCAAAGGAAAACCATCCTCCAACTTCACAGAAGTAAATTAATACATTCTTCACACCACAGTGTTTCACTGCATTTATGTCATCTCCATTTAAGAGTATCTACTGAATGAAACAAAGAGGTTCATGACTCCTGAGCTGCAGCACTCAATGCACAATCCCAAACTCACAATACTAACATTAAGCGTGACTTGCAATGCTCCTGAGTCAAAATTCCTGTCAGGCACTCTGATCAGGCGCCTTCATAAAGGACAGCGTGAAGCAAATATGCAAATATGCACACTGGGATATTCTGAGTTATAGAGTTACTCAAGATTTATATTGGCTTATGTAAAACCAAAATTACATCCCTTGTGAAAGCTAAATAAAATGATGTATTTGGTTTGCAATGCTTCTGTACATAATATTTGCAATGTTATTCAAGCTACTTGATACTAGCTAGGAGTCTGCTCTCATTTGTAGTTAAATGGCTCAAACCTTCAAACTCTTACCGGTGTAACTCATTCATTTTAAGATGACAACTGAATTACAATTACTGCTATAGATGACATTTCCTGAAATGGACCGTAATTCCCTTTAGAAGCACAGAGGGCAAAAGACATCACTGCAAATCCTACAAATCTGTGTGTCAAATTTTGCAGCTGTCCAACAGCACTCAAATTACAATAGCTTTATTATTTATTGCTAATAGGTATTATAGAAGCTAAAGAAACTATGATATAGAGAACAGAATTTCATAAAACAAAAGAGAAAGTGGACAAAAGCAGATTAAGTCCATCTTCATTTTTTCTTTACTGATGTCCTTTCTCATTTTCCCTCACATGCTGAAAAGCCAAAGTTGTCTCTTGCATAGAAAGCAAAGCACTCAGACTAATACTCTTGTAAAGTTAGAGACACTCTTTTCAAATACCAGGCATGCTAGGAAGCTTTGTCACTGGCTGGTATGAGGTGCAGATAAATGCTTTTATATTAAGTATCCTAATTTGAATATGTTTCTCTTCCCATGTAAAGCTGTAGTCCTATTTACCAGAAACCTAAACAGAACTCAACAAATTAGAAAAAAAAAAATCAGCATATTCTATATAATGCAGAGTTAGAGTGTATATTGATATGTTTATAGCAGGTCACTCATCCATACTGGCTACCTTCTGTGGTTTACACTGAGCCGATTGCAGAAAGCACTAGATGATCTATGACTTTTGGTTTTAGGTATAATGTGGCAGCCTGATGGTATATGAAGTCGGTGTCAGAGAGTGATTTCAGAGTAGAGCTGGCCTGAATCAGATCTCTTTTCTCTCATTTAAATCAGAATTCACAACAGTGACATCAACAGAATGACATGAATGGAAGAGAGGTAAAAAATAGAGCTAGGCCTCCTATTTTCAACAGTCAAATATTTTGTGCTTTCCCCCAGTAATTATAAACTAAAAGTACAATGAAAACTGAGGAATTTTTTATTGGCCATATCATTATAAAAAAAGGCTAATGACCTAAATTTGCTCAATGTACTTCGCAGCTATATCCAATTTACCGAAGCACTAACGCTATTGCCTGGTTGGACTGCAGAAGCATCAGAAGACAGCCAATGCGAGCATTTTTCCTTATTTTTCTGCAAATACTCAGTGCTATAACTAGAAGGTCCAGCTACACAAGTTACAGTCTGAGGTAATAGCTCTTGCCTCTCCTAGAAGAATGAAAAAAAGGAGATGGAACAGAAACGAGTGAAGTGATACACTCTACAGTCATGCCTTCCCTGTTAAGTGACCAAATCTTAACATTGGGCAGAGTGTTGAGGGGAGAACGTGATGGAGGGACAGAGATACAATCTTAATAAGAGTTCTGATGATGCAAAGTGACTACTTCAGTCTTAACTGCATTTGACAACCTACAGAAATAGACATACAAGTATAGGAAAGAAGTGGGAAAGTGGCTCTCAAAGCCATTGATAGGAAAACCTTCCTCCTAATCTCCTAAGACTGTTTATACCTTTGCTTATCACCTTGGCTCAATACCTAAGGGCAGTCAATTCTGTAGTTTACAAACATAACTAAACAATGAATAGTACTGAGGGGAGATTGTATCAAACGATCAGCAACAGAATAGAAGAAGGTGGCTTGCCCTTTTTGTATGACTTGGTTTGTCCTCTATGGTCATTGCTCTGATAAGCTTTGAACTATGCATTTCTGTGCCCCATTTCTCCACTGGAATTTAAATAAGTTGAAAGTGACAATGTTTTACAAAATTATAAAAAGTAATGGCAAAGGCTGATTTGAGCACAGGCTACAGAAACAAAGTGCTAAGATTAACACCTTACCTCAGCTCCAATATACTAGTAACATTCCTGGATGGGAAGATACGCCGAATATAATTAAAATCGCCAACAAAAAGACTTCCATCAATACCCACTGCTAGTGCTACAGGGGCCAAAAGCTTATTTCCTTCTGCCAGACCATTGCAGCTAGGACAGGATATGCTTCTGCGGCGCCCATTCCCCATAATGCTGGTTATCACAGCCGGCTGCTGAGTTAGAAACTGATTTTCTCCATTGCCTTTGTGCAATATACCTAATAACGAAGAGGAGAAGAAGTGGTTATTACAGTCATTATTGCAGGGGACTTCAGGTAGTTCTCTTTTCAACAGCTGCTGTTAAGGACTGTACACTGAAATGACTCCAGCACTTAGCACTTGAATGGTAGAAAAAGAGAGAAAGGGATTTGCAGCAGTAAAAATAAAGATTTAATGAAGATTGCCTGTTAAAAACCACACGCGTACATGACCACAGGCCCAAACCTAAATCCAGAGTCCTTTGGTATTCACTATGAAAGAAAACACTGCCATACAGTCCTCTGGCCTGGCACGATGGTTTAGGCTGTTCTCTTAACTGGGAATTTAGAGAACAGGGTGGAGAGGGTATGTCCCTTACTTGTGTTCCTGGATCCCCTCACTCCAGTTTCCTATGTTACATTTTGTCTGGAATTTTGTGCCAACCTTACTGCTCTTTTCCCAACTCTCAGTCTTTCACACTTTTTTTTTTTTTGCAGAAAATGAAAAATAAGAAATGAAGATGCCAGAGAAAAAAATAGCACAGAAAAGGAAAAGACAGAAGGATGAAACTCCTAGAAGGATCAGTGATGAAAGCCAAGAAAGAAGCTAGTGGTAAGGATCTTTATTAGGCTTCAAGAAATGCCTTTAAGATGGGAGATCTTTTGAAATTATTAGTTCAAAGAGCAGATCCCTGCTCCAAGAAGGGAGTGGATTCTCTGACAAAGTGTTTGTGCCAAATGTATCGAAGATTGTATGTTTCCGGCCAGAAACTTTTAGCTTTGTGATCCTCTGGAAATGCAGTTGTAGGATCCTAATGTAAAGTAACTGGCTCCCCACTGGTGACAACAGTGTTTGATCCACTGCATAGCACTTAAATGAATTCAAAGAGCCTGAGCTGGCCTATTCTGAACAGTACTTTAGGTTTTTTGAGCAACAACATAGTTTGCCATTTATTAATGCAGGGATCAGCAGGGAGGCTGCAGAAAACACTTTACAGGGATCAAACCAAATACATGCTAAGTATTCAACCCCTCAAGAGTCTCTCATACAATGTGAAGACAAGAAGCATTCAGATTAAGATATGTAAAGACAAAAAGAAATGGGGAAAAAACGAAAAGGTGAGGAAAAAAAAGACAAAGAAGACTTATTTCATCACAGGCTCATACTCCTTTTAAGCCCCATCTCAGATTAGAGGGAAAAGGTAAAACAAGGACCAGGAATGGGTGTGTTTAAAAGCAGAAAACCAGGGAGGGAAGACAGAAAGACCTTACAGGGGTATAAATGAACAACAATACTGAGGATAAAGATTTGGAATTTGGATTTTAAGAAAGTCACGTTGTGCAGAGGAGTAAAATAGCTGTTGAAATTCTACAAAAATTGTCTGACAATTGAAACATGCCCTATACCTCGCTGAGATAAAGATGGAAGAAAAAGATTGGAGAAATTGCATTTTACAAAGTGTAAATATGGTGCAAATAGAAGGTGTTCAGAGGTAAACTCCATAAAGCACAGAAGACACATGGAATTAACTAACTCACCACTCTTGACGTTGAGTACGTGATGTTTATCCAAAGACCATCCTCCTAAATTCGAAGGATCTAGTTCAAATCCTTGCAGCAGCGCTGTCCTCTTCTCCCATAAAATGAGACTGGGGCAAGTCTCATATTCAAAACCCACAGACACTGAAATAAAATAAAATCTAATATACTTGCCGAATAAACACTAAATTAAGTGTCCAGAGCACATTCAACTTATTCAACAATCCAGTTCCCCAGTCCCCTCAAGAAGATGTAGTGATTATATTCCTCTCCTTTATTCTGCAATATTAAAGTGAGTTCTTTGACTAGACACAAATTTGGAACTTCATTCACATGTACTCTGCAGGGATCTGATCTCTTCTCTTTGAATTGCTGGCACTGGGAAGTGACTGGTTTGGTAAGAGGAGAGTGAGTAATATAGTGTTTAGAATATAATAAAATTATTCAATCAGATAACAGGAAAGATCAAAGTCTTAATTTGCCAGATGTTGATGGCATTTATTTAGCGTGTTCATTTTATGTATCGTATGCCCAGGAGCAGTGAAAACTTGGTGTGCTTTTAAGCACACACACACACAGAGTAAGCATTACTCAGGAAAGTAATACTTCATGCAATAACATAAGCAAGAAAAGCCATTAAAAGTAAGTTTTCTTTCCATGCTGGCAGAGTTCCGATGCCCACTTTTAGCACTGTTGTATCAAAACTGTTCTGATATTTGAACGACAGTGAAAACTTAAAAAAATTATGATGATCACTCTTTTTCCCACCTACCAGAGCCAAGCAAACTGAAACCAGCTACAGAACTATAAGACTGAACAGGATTAGTAAAACATCATTTTCATTTCAAATGTGTTATACCACAAGAGGCTATAATAACAGCATGCATGAAATCCAAATCCACAGCAGAATGCTAGTCACTCTGGCATGAATTTCATTTATTAACTGAAAGAAAATATAAAAATAGCGATGGGCTAGGTTTCACCTAAGTTCCTGTGGCCAGTTTTTCGCACTGTCTGGTCTAAACCTTCTAAATCAGCTACCAATCAGGAAACACAGGCATGTTGATGGAGCTTAGACCCTCTGAATGTGATCTTTAATACGTAGAAGAAACATAATACAAAGAAAAATTGTGTCAGGAAGACAAGTATTGTTTATTCTATATTTTCTTCTACATAAGAAATCTTTGTAGTTTTCTCACTAAGAATTATGCGAAAAGTTTTGGAGCTTGCATACGCTGACTTACCTACAGCATCTGACAACCCATACACCTTCTGGCCATATGCATCTGTTTTGTCCCAGATAAATGTATATGCCAAGTTGGGAGATGCCTGAAAAGATTTTTGAAACAGGTGCCCTTCTACTGCTACCATCAAATGAACTTTGATTAGATTCAGCGGCACAAGGGACTGAGTCATGATGATCTTCAGTAAGGACTTGTAGCCAGCAGTACGGGAACTCAGGTAGCTGAGCTTTATACTAGAACCAGGGATCTCAATTTCTTCATGTAGAACCTGAATAGGAGAAAGATCAAACATTTTACATTAGGGCTTTGTTATTTTTTTACAATAACATTGCCTTGCATATTCTTATCTATTAATGACTTTCTACTACTGGGACTGGCTACCCTCAAATCAGTGCAGCGATGCAGTTCAGCTAACATTTCTGAACAAATAATTATATGGCATCTGTGTATATTTCTTTTTAAGAGTTCATTGCTGGCAAAAGTGAAAATAAGCACATGAAATTTTACAAAATATATGTGAGGGGAACAGAAGAAATACAGCCACAGGAACACAAAACTTACTCTAACAGTTTAAAGACTAACTGGATAAAGTAGTGAAACAATAGTACCACTAGAGTTTTCCTTTGTCCTAAATCATATAGAAGACAACAGCCTGAAATTAGGAGCACACACCAAGCCTTTGCAAAATTCTCTTGAAACACCTAAGCTGTCAACCGAAATACAGAGATATACTTGATATATTGTATGATAATGAGAAGGTGCAAGGTAGTCAAAGATAAATGTGTCTCGGTGACATAAACCTAGGATATCTCCTGCAGACCTCATTAGAAAGCCTGGTATCTGTCAGAACGAATGCAATTCTACACAAGCATTTGCCACAGCAATTCCAGCAGACAAATGATGACACTCCGGTAAGCACTCAGGTCAGCACTAGCATCTGACCACTCGTTTCTATATCCTTTTCACTCACACTGTTCTCACCTGGGTTTCTGGTACAATAGGATTCCGTCCAGGAGCATCGCTGAAGAAAGTGGAAAGTGGTGATGAAATGATGACTGGATCAGGACGGACAAAACCACTTAGATCGCAGCTGGGAATGGAGTTCTCCTCTGTCTTCATCACAAGTGTGTCCATGGCATAGAAGCTATTCCATGGCAACCATACTGTCCTTTCCTGACTCATAAATGGGGCCCGTTCAAAGTGCAAGGTTAAGGATGCTCCGCCATTCGCAACCAAGTCAAACCTAGAAAAACGTAGGTTTTCCATGTGAATAATTCCAGTAACAGCATTCCTGGCCAATGAAATAGGTATACCTACAGCAACAGGTATATTTGAAGTGTCATGCTTCAAATGATCAGTAATGGGATGTGAAACTTGGCCACTAAGCAACTGAAATCCAACCAAGACAAGCAATGATTTGAAGTCACCCGGACAAAACTTGTTCCTATACATTATAATATTCCTACACATTATAAAATCTGGATTGAACAATCAAAAATATCCAGCAAACAAACCACCACATTGACTGCTACAAGTCACCGTTATATATAGAATCAGCAGAAAAGTTGGGTTCATACTGAGCTGGACACTGAATTATCTTTTCCTGCACAGAGTGGGACGCATGGCAGTGACAGAACAGTAATGAAAAGTTTTGCTGTTTGCATTCTACAAACAAGAATTTCCTTCATGTCCCCAGGCCGACAAATCCATCGTTTTTCAGAGACATTAGGTACTTAATCCCACATCCCTACATAATCACAGCAGTAACGTGGACCTGCACAGGGATTTTGAAACCTGGCCTAGATGAATAAAATACTTCTAGGTAGTTCTCACAACAGAAGTAGCTGTCAGTTGCTTCATGTAAATGCTGGCAACGTAACAAATTACTCAATGATTTCAATAACCTATTCAGATCTAAATACAGTTCAGCTCACCATTTAGTGTAGGATTAAACCACTGAGATCAAGAACATCATAGTTTTATCACATCAGAATAATATTCTGAGAAATGTGGAAATGAAATACTCCCTATAGTTCATTTGACTTATATTATTTATTTCAATTGCTCGCATGCAAGATCAAGATAAAATAGTGGATGTTTACAATGCATGTGGCACAGATACACTGTTTTAGTTACCACAGCCAGTAAACTAGACAAACCATGACACATAGATTTGTGTTTATCTGATTTCTGTGCTTTTCAAATCAAGGGGGAAAAGCACTTTTTTGCACAGTAGGAAATTGTCTAAATATATTCAATTAGAATCTTTTGATTACACTTTACCCTGAAGAAACTCAAAAGATAGTGATCTTCAAAAGCAATGAGAGGCAGAAGGGAATTTTAAAAAATATATACTATTCTATAGTGATAGTTTTTTTTTTCTAGCAGTGTTAGCCTGCCTTGAATTTTAAAATAAAATATTTCTGGTCTTGGCTGGGTATTACCGTAGTCCACAAATGTTTTCATAGATGCAGAGCAATTTATCTGAAAGGAGCCTGCCTGCTAACACATTATCATCAGAAGTCAGCCTTTTCATATTTACTCGCTGTTAGTATTCAAAATGCCATGTGAAAAATTACTTTTGTGTTTACTTAATAGCTCTTCGCCCTGAGAGGAATGCAATGCATGATACCACATGGTTCCAGCAGATCACACCATCTGTTAATCGGCAAAGATACTACAGACAAAATAGGTACTCAATGAAGCAAGCGAACTCACGTGCCGTCCTGACGAGTGATGGTATAGCCATACTTTGGATACTTGACAAATGACACGTTGACTCCAACTAGAGGAGTTCCATCTGTAGTCACCACTTGGCCTCTTATAAGAGACACAAGACTGAAAAAGAAAGATAATTAAAAGTATTACAGTTAGTTACAAAAGCAAAGTTACGTTGTTTGTAAATTGAGTAGTGGAACACTTGTGCCTCATTTACTCTAAATCCAATTTAGTCCAAAGACGCTTAGAATGCTGAAGACACCACAATATTGCTCAGCTCCATCTTTATGCTTAAGAAAATGTGTGTCTATGCAGTGAGGTCTGTGTATACGAACTGGGAGGTAGTGCCTTCCTCATCTAATGAGGCTTTATCTCATTGCCTAACGAGGCATTGCAGAATAGAAAGCTACCTCACATTCAGCCAAACCAGAACTGTGATCCTGATCAAGTCCCACTGAAATGATGGCTGGCCACTTTCAAACCCCTCCCTGGGTACAATACCATGTCTGTGGACTGTGTCTGCCTAATACACTTGAGAAATATGGCATAATGCTATACCTCTTTTTTTAATACAACCCATTTTCCAAATTAAGGTTCACGTGCCTTCATCTTAGGGAGTGACTGCTGTTTGTACGCTGCATTTGGCCTTGATTTGTAATCCTCGCTTTCCACTATGTCAACAGGAGAAAGGATTTTGTTTTAAGGCCAGCTTTACGCCGAGGCAAAACAAAGAATTTGCTTAGCCAACAAGGTGCTTAACTTAAAGAGGATGAAGAGGGGTTATTCCTGAAAGAGACACAGTCAGTGTTTTTCTCTTTTGAGAGTGCTTCGCTGCTGCCAAGTGCATAGTGGGCAGAAATTGCTGCCCTCCTGGCTGCGTTATCAGCCTCCTGAGCGCTGAGAGGACCAAGTCTGGCTTCTCCCTGCTCTGCTGCCTTCTGGCCTGGCCAGTTTGGTCCCACCCTTCACCTCTCCTCTATCGGCTGGCGGGCAGTTTTATCCCCTGGTTCCTTTCCCTTCCACCTTCCCTGTACCCTGAGAGAGGCAGATTGGTGAGCAGGGGAAGCTGCATGATAAAAGGGAGATGGAAAAGGGGAGGCTCCTTGCAGACACTTTCTATTCCTCCATTGGAAATGTCAAAAAAGGAGAAGGTGATCCCAGGTAACAGGAGAAAGTTAAATCCTACTGTAACCCATAATCTCAGGGACCGCAAAATTGCATTTTGCTACTGCCCTAGGTGAAAAGGTTTCCATTTCAGCATGAAGTGCTTCCAGCATCATCCACCCACTCTCATCCACAGCTACAGAGAGTGCCAGAAAATGGAAAGCCCTTTTTCTGAGCCGGCTCTGTGCTGGCAGGGCTGGAGCTGCCCCCAGCCTTCGCAGGCTGCAGGGACACCAGCAGGCACAGCATCTTGACACCAGCGACGTCTGTGCCCGCAGGACGAGGGGATTAGACTGAGCTGCGGCTTGCTGAAAGCTGACAAAATGCAGTTGGATTCAGGGACAGCTCTAACACTTGCAGGATCCCCTACGCTTGCAATTCTAAAGTGACGTACGTTTCAGAGAACACCTGTTTTCATTAGGAATTTTCATTAGGGGGTGTTTTCAAATCTTTTTTATGAACTTAGAGATGTTCGAGGTGCTGCGATGTACATTTCTGACTGCATTATACCAGCTATTTTAACAACTGCCTTGTTTTTTATTCCAACTAAGTTTTTATTTTCTCCAATATTACATAAAAAGAAGCTAATTAATGAAAATGAACCATTTCTGTTACCCTTCTTTAGAATTTTCAAGCATTTCTTGAAATTTTTCTTTATTTCTGAAATCAACACTTTGTAACAGAAGATGGAATTAAATAGAAATCGATACCTGTTGAGAAAATCTGTTTGGGAATACACTGGACCAAGAAAATTGGCTTGGCATGATTCATTTTGCTTGAATTATTTCATGTACAAACACACAGAAATAGTTGCAGGAAGAGTCACTCATGCTTCCATAGGGGAACAGCGCAGACAGCACAGTCAGAAAGAAATCATCATAAGGCAGAGAGGAATAAAAATGTCCATGACTTAGTATCTTCTACTCTCAGTTTTATTATTTCAGGAAACAATTTAAATAAGAATGTTTTGGCCAAGAATCTTGCTTTTACTTCTGAAATGACCAAATATGGAATACAATGGATATTAAAATTTATAGTTAAAATCTGGATTTATAAGAAGTAACTTATTGACTACATAGGGCAACCTTTTTAGTGGTAATCCTTTAAAAGTGCAACTGACAAGTTAGGCTTATACTTTAAGTCCTTTTTTTAAAAACGAGGAATTGATATGTATAAAACCAGGTAACTATTTTTTTCTTGAAAACTTTTTCATCTTTTTTTGCACAGAAATAATCAGTAAGTTTTAAATAATTTTGCAATTGAGACTTTGTTATTTATTCCTTTAGCCGGATAGACAATAACTGCCTGTTCTAATAGTAGTACTGGAGAAAAAAATCATAAACACTATTTTTTCCTGCTTTTTAAATCTCTTTCAATGGAATAAGAGGTTGAGCTAAGACCAGAGAGATGCCATCATCTTTATTTACTGAGACCACGGCAGCTTCAGGATACATGAAATTTGGATTCTAACCCCGTGGCACTATTTAAAAGTCAAAAAGCTTAGTTTTCAAACTTTCAATTTGATACTATATATTAGCTTTGCCTACAACTGGTACCAAAAATAACAGCTGAGCTGCAGAATTCTCAAAAGCACCCTCACGACTTAAAGGCTAAGGCCAATTTTAAAATGCCATTAATATGCCATTTGCAAAGAGATGTTAAAATATGTGATGCACTTCAGATGAATAAAAGAAAACTAAGATTCACGCCACCAGGAATCCTAGAAAACATATTAAAAAAAGTTCTAAAATTTCAAAGGAGATTTTTTTTTTCAAAGAAGCCTCAGGACTGAAGCACCCAACTCCCACTCAGTCTAGAGCATTAATTCTTACACTGTTTCAAAGACTACAACCCGTGTCCATACATAAACAGCTTGATTATTTCTAATATTATTTCTGATATTTCTTGGATGGTGCAAGATCATCTACACGTCACTATATTCATCTAGAAATCTGGAATGACAATCACCTGCTTTTGGAAAATACTTCAAGATCTAGGAATAAAGTGTTAGATCATGTCAGTAACACAGCTAAACACTTATTAGATGGTAGGGGAATACAGACAGATGGAATGCACTCATTTCCATTCTGGGTGGCTTAATGAGGCAGCAGCTCAAGCAGTGGTTAGCATATAATCTGAAAGAGGAAACTGCCTGCTCCTCTTCACTGACTGTAACATATATAGAGCAGCATGTACCAAACAGCCTGTGGAATATATGCTTTTTATGCTATAGCTTGTATTCCTCTTTGAACAAATTATTCAGCCTCATGAATTAGTAACCTTCTCTTTTGTCTTGTTTTCCTTTTCATGCAACACTGCAGAAAATTACAATTCCCCCCGTTTTATTTTTGCAGAGCTGATGAGAAAAATATACCACAAATTTAGATGAAACCAGAACAACTTTCTTTTATTGTTCCAAACACTCCATGTGTGTATGCAGAGTATTGAAGAGTATTGAAGAGTAGAGTAGAGTAGAGTAGAGTAGAGTAGAGTAGAGTAGAGAAGAGAAGAGAAAAGAAGTCAAGTCTACGTTATCTGGAGGAAGATCCAGCAGGGTTTTACTGATGGAATATGGAAATCATTGTGCTATTTGAGCATCGTAGTGATGAACACAATGGGGATCTGCCTGGTGTTTCCAGAAACATTAGGATCCTCATTTTACAAACAAGTATTTAGTGACTTGCTTTATGCAACCCAGCAAGCCTATAATGAAATCCTGACTGAAAAAAAAAAGTTTCCTGTAATGAAATCCAATCTTTTGGGCTTTATTTCAAATCAATTTCTTACTTCAGTTTTTACTTTGGCAATACAAATATAATTAACATATTCATCAATTCCTTAGCATCTTTCCAGACATATTTAAATAATATTGATAAACAGGAACATCGCTCTTCTTGTAAGCACACAAGAGGATCAAATATCAATTAATGATGTGCTTGCTTTTTGATTCATTGTAAATACATAACAAATAATTATAGGAAGAACAGACATAGAAAATAAAACCAAGAAGAATACAAAAACCTAGTCAGATGTATTGACGATGCAAGCAAACCAGCAAGTAAAACAGTTTTATATAAGGAATAAATAATAACCCCCCTAAGTTAAAGTATCTGTAAAATAATTTGAAATGTTATTCCGTTACTGAAACTTGTATTAACAGCACTAAATAAAACAAAATCTCTTTCTAACTGGAAACTACTTTGTATTTTCCCTTGTTTTGCTCTGCAGTCTTTATAAAATATAAACCTCAGAAGCTCCTACTGAGTGGAAGGTAACTTCTAGGGGGTGCCAATGTGTTAAAATGCTAATAAAAGTCAGTGCTATAAAATAAAGGCCACATCATAAACTGCAACAGAGTGCCCTCAGTGGGAAAGATGCCTGAGATGCAAGCACATGAAGCACCTGAGAGCAGCATCTCATGTTAAAACATGAATAAAATCTCTGGAAGACATTTTCCCACACAATGCAACTGCACAGATACAGCATCATATTTATAGCTGCTACCTGCTGTTGAAGGGATTTTCTCCTGGGATGATATGAGTGCTGTCCTTCCCCACTAAGAGCTTGATTCGATCATAGAATGACTTCACAGCTGGTGAACCAGAATGGCTCTGTTGTATGATGTCAAGAGGATCTCGCGAACCCCGGCACAGCAGGCTATTTTGACAAGTAGCCTGGAGGCAGCAGTCTGGATCTAGGCAGTCAACCAAGCCATCTGAAAGGTAAGAATCATTGAGATTCAGCCGGCTACACCGCTATCAGGCAATAAAATCTAGCAGACATCTTTAGGCACTGGGAAAAAACCCTTAATGCTTTCTCTTTATAACAGGTCTACACCATAAAACTGGAAATTTGAACCAATAATGCAATAAGGATGAGATCTTCTTGAGTACACTGGTTAAACACCATCACGGCCACAATTAATTTAAACAAGTGTTGGATGAGAATCAAAGCCAAATAAATCTGTTACAGGTCAAAATTAGGAAAAAGGAGTAGTGGAATGAGTGGAGGATTATTTGTTTAAGCTTTTTTGTTTGGTTGGCTTGAAGCTTTTTTAACTCTTCCCAACTATTTGCTTTACAAAGTTTTTAGCTTTCCTTGCTTGGCTGTAAGAGTCCTGAGAATTATGCTTTTTAATTTCATTTATTCCATTTGGGGAGATGAGGCAAGGAGATGGGGGTGACAGAGTGAGTCATCATTACCTAAGTAAAATAAAAATGACATTTTACCTATTTTGGCAATTCATAGGGGAGCGCTCCCACCTCCCATAGATATCTGAATCAGAGCTTGTCTGGATAAGAAAGGATCAGTCACAAAGCTAGTGGGTTTAGTCACCATATTACATATTAGACTATTCATCAAGGATATTTCTTAAGAAGTATTTTTAAGAAAAATTAGAACTGAAACACCAGAATCTAAAATGGAATCCTCAATGAGGAGATCAATCTGTATACTTAGATCAATCACAATTGACTATTTTAGCACATACAGTAATAACTCTTAGAATCATCCTTTCCTTTAATATCACCATTTAAATGAACTTCTACTGTAATTTAGAAATAAGTAACCACTTCCTAAATCTCTAACAATTCAGAAACATTTGTTCATCTGCTCTGGCAAGAACCAGGCATTCATTCAACAATCTACTTAGCCTGTAAACTTTCAGAGGCTTCCTAGGGCACATTAATTTGATGTCTGAATACAAACACGACCTGGGCACATACTGAATACCATACATGAGATGGAACTTTCCAGTAGGTTAGTTGTCAAAAGTACCTTAGAGCAAGATCATCACTCACGTATTTTCATTACTTTCAAATGCACAACAGATCAGCATATACAGTGATAAATGGAAAAACAACAAAAGAAAAAACAAACAAAACCTATTTGAAGTTTTCCCATTTTACAATTAGCCTTGTATTTCCAGTGAATTGTGTGCGCCTGAAATGGCCATTTCTGATTTAAAAACAAAATTGCCAAGGTATGCTGACAATGTTTCATTCATCCCTCTAAGGAAATTTAAGTTAGACAAACTACCTTGTTGCAAGAGCTATACCTCGCTTTAAGGTCACTTGCGTATTCACCATAAGAGCTCCATTTTCCATCCATTTTATATAATCATTGTAAGGACATCATTAGCTTCAGATTACGGGCAGTTTCCCTGTTAAGCTCTGAGAACTTTTTCCCAGCATCTTGCGTTCGTTCTGAGTTTGTGACATCTCCACAACTATGAACTGTTTAGTCCACTCAGCTTTTTTGTTCAGATCACTACCCTTCAAGAGAATCCTATCAACACCTTAGAAATAACAAAAGCAAAACATTGGCTTTAAATGAGTCCCTTTGACAAATTTATACTTACCTGTTCAAGCTGCATCGTGTTTTTGCTATACCCGTTATTAGAGGTGAGCATATGTTGTGTCTGTAATGACCTCATCACGCAGCAGATTATGGGATGCTGTGACCGTATACTTCTGATGACACCATGAACTTTCAATTGGCATATCAATCTCTCAGCGTTCTGTCAGTCACGCGAATCACATCTTTATGCTCGCAGGCCCCCTTGGATATAGTCTGACATTGCAATCTTCAGTAAATTACCCTGTCACTGCCAATCTCACCGTTATCTCACAAACAATCAAGGAGGCAATCAAACTGCTCTGAATTGCCAGTTCAGAGGGAGGCTAGAAATATCTCCATTCAATACCAGGGAGAAACCTCTGTATGATTCCTTTCATGTTGGAAGGGTTTTATGCAGTTAGGTGAGTCCGGACTTGCACACTTTCAGATGCTTACGAGAATATTTAGAAACAAACAGGCATATACCATAAGTATACACGTGGTTTACTTGTTTGAAATGTGATTACTTACACTATATGGCTATTTTCCCCTGTAATAATGTAGTCCCAGGTGGCAGGTTTCAGGAGTTCAGATACTTTCAACTTGTGCCAAGTAGTTGATGCAGTTTGTTGCCACTGAGGTATGGATCTGCCCAGCGCGCACAGCCAGAACCTGGGCACTGCTGTGTGGTGTCAAAGGCGTATACACCCCTACGGTGTTTGCATTCATAGCTGCATCACTGTCGTTATTTACTTTGTTGCTCTGAAATCTCTGCCTCCATGTATGAAAGGGTATTGATTACTGTCAGAACATATTTCTTTCTCGTTTGTGTTTACCTAATCTGCAATCTGGAGGTGTTATCACAGAATGGCTGAGGTTGGCAGGGGCCTCTGCAGCTCAATCTTGCTCGAAATCCTGTTCAGACCAGGCCACCCAGAGCCAATTGCCCAGGATCACATCCAGACAGGTTTTGAGCATCTCCAAGAGTCAAAACTCCACAACTTCTCCGGGTCACCTGCTGTGGTGCTCGGTCACCCTCCTTAAAAATTAAGTGCTGTCCAATAATCATTTGTGCCTGAGGTTGCTCCTCCCCAGGTCCAGGACCTTGCACTTCATGAGGTTCCTATCAGCCCATTTCTCTAGCTGTGTTGTGCCACCATACCCACATTGTACGAAGTTACAGAATCATTTAGTTGCATTAGACTCAGTTGATTAAAACAAGGGCTAGGAAAAAATGCATCTTCTGCAAGAGAAAACTCTGCCATAAGCATGAATTTTAATTAGAATTCAGTACTTTGTTTTTCAATATATATTTCAGAGCTTGTCGTCTTCCAGATTTCCTCAGGCACACTGAATTATTTATATGGTTAATTCAAGGACAAAAACCTCACCATTAGCCTTACCAAGATATTGCTGCTTTTCATAGCATACACATCTGAGCTTAAAGTGGCCAGTTAGCAGCTCTCTGAAACTCTCTGTGCTAAAGGAAAGAGACTGTAGAGGGAGTTAAGATGGTACTGAACCTCTCCAACAATTTGACACCAAAAGCAGTCCTGATTTGGCCTTCCCTGAGAAGACAGAAATAGAAAATTTGGATCTAATTTAAACTGGCAGGATTTAGCTCTCCATTGTTGTTCATGGTTCTTCTGAATTCCCAAATCTTTTCAGAAGCAAATCAAGTGACATGGAATTCCTCCTGAAGACTTCACTGCTGCTAATGGATACACACATTTCTTGACATTCTGTGAAGTATTCCGCAAGCTTGTTGGCAGACTTAACTATAGAGCAAGAAGAAAATTTTGAAGTATTACATGTAAGTAGAATAATCTACTCGTGCATGCCATATTTTAAGATGGCCTTATTATTGTGTTCGTCTTGAACACCATCACAAAACCTAAAAGGCTCTCAGTAAAAATAGTGATATTTTACTGCTAATGTTTTCAGTGCTCTACCTCTCATCATAATTTCTCCTTCCCTACTGAATATACTTCTCATCATGTTCAGGTGACTGGATTCCATAATTGTGTTACACCTTTCTCTGTAAAGAAAGGTGCTTTGATGCTTGAGTTATTGTGGTTTTTGTTGGTTTTTTTAACTCCTTCTAGTAAATAATCTTTAGTTTCCACTCTTCATCAAATACTCATAGGTTGTGCCTCAGGATTGATTAACGATGCGTATTAGAATGAGTCAACTTTAACCTGATATCCATCTGCTTGAGAAAATGCTTTCTGTACCCAGCAGGGGACAACTGTGTTTCAAAACAACACTTCAGAGCACATGCTCAGTAGAGGGCATCCTTATCCTTCACTAGCTTCAGGAGCTGGGGGCTTTCAGAGCACAATTCCTGGATTTTTTTTCTTCTCCCAATAAACATTTCAGACTGATGATTAAAACGGAGGCGGGAAGAGGGGGGGAACAGCAGCTACTATGAACCCTGAGGGTAGAAGGGCCTTTGATCGCTCTAAGGGCAAATTAGTTAATTTATCATGATCCGATTTTAATTATGCGTAGTATTAATATACCCAAGGTGAAAGAATTAGAGATGCTCTATCAGATTATCAAAAGAGTAGGCCTTCTCTCTGCCAACACAGAAATATTTTAATTGAGCTCTAAAACTGCTTGCAGAACTCTTTCCACAGACA